>BPLS01000595.1:1682438-1698577 GCA_019656275.1 Rhododendron kiyosumense
TTTAGTTGAGGTAATCGAATGGATAACACAATTGCCTGATTGAGATTAGTTATTTCAAATCAATTTGAAAAGAGTAATTTCATCTGTGAAGTTATTTCTTTTCTGGCACGCCCGCACACAATCATTTGCCATTTGATTGAGCTAATTCAGCCCAAACACACGATTCAATGTATAAAACGTTTTTGAGTGAAACCAATTGGGTTAGAAAGAGGACTCGACAAGCTTTCCAACGCTCCAAACCGCGCCCAAATTCAAGTTTAGGAGTGTTTGGGGCACCTCAACGAAGTTCAATGTGCTATGCTGTCTCGACATACCGCGCGGCATTTCAAAAACACCATATAGCATACCAAAAAAAATTCAAACAAATCACTCCACTGCATGAAGTTTCAATACATTGCCCCGCCTTTTGAAATTTGAAACATCATCAGGAGAAGGGTCTGACAAATTCCCTTGCGCTTCATCAGCTTGGCCAGAGCACATTTTTCACGTTTTTTTTTTTGCCTTTGCATGCACTCCAAGTCTATTTTTGCCTATAAATACACCCCTCCTCTTAGAGGAAAAAGACCCCTCTTGATTCTCTCTCTACAACCCCTTACACCCATTATAACCATATGCATATCTTTCTCGCTCTACATCAATCCACAAAATGGGCTCTTATAAAATCAGTCTCAAACTGATTTTTCTTCTTATTCTCTTTACAAAAACTCATCAAAACTCACACAAATCCCCCCTAAACTCAGAAACTTCGATCAATAGGTATAAACAAATTCCTTAGGCTAAACTCCGTTTAACTTTGAGGGAAGCTAATCAAGGCCCTTCTCGATTTTTCTATACTGAGTTTGGATCTCAAACGAGCTTTATATTCAAAAAGTACAAAAAATAGTTTCTGCACTGAAATATGCTACATCATGCAACATTTTACAATGCCGCACAAAGTAGTGTATTACACCGTGCATTATTTTATTTCTTGTACATACTCCTTCTTATGTTATTCTGTTTAGTCTGTTTATTACTTTTCTGTGTGGGTAGATTTCATAATCAAGTTTCATGTTAAAAGTCATCTTTTTAACTTTATTAAATTTTTCAACATTACAAAAAGTTTTTAACATTTTTGTACATAATAAGATGAACGAAAGGGTCTCATAAATCATTTTTCAGATATTTGAAAAATATAAAAAACTATTTTGCGGACCTATGGTTTATTTTTCCATGTAAAAGCGAATTGATTCTTAAATGTGTAGACAGGTGCATAGCGCAGTGTTTTATTCACACCATGCGATGTATCCGAGTCGTCGTGCAGTGTTTCACATGATATTGGCAGATTGCTGTAATACTGTTATTTTACTTTCTATACATTGCTCATCCATTTTATACCGTATAGTTCACACCACAAGCATGCCAATGTATTATATTAAACCCCTTGTCCATTTCCCGTAAATGTTTTAATCGAAGTTAAGTTTTTCAAATGATATTAAATCCTCCATTTAAAATGCTTAGTAGAGACCGATTTTTATCGGGCAATAGGGATACTTTTTCAACAAAACCGTCCCCTCTTGTAACCTGGCTCCCAAACCCAAAAATCTCAACGTTTTTGCTAGATCAAAAGCTTTTTCTCTCAAACAAACTCTCGGTTTATCGGATCATCCATCTCAAAAATTTGGATGGTGACTCTTCGGGCGCACCGGTCAGGGAGCCCAGAGTGGCGACTCTGCTAGGGACTTTTATTCAATACTTTACTTGTACCTTTTTTTTTCTCTAAAAAAAATAATAACAAAAAGTTGTTGAATAATTAAGAGAGCCAAACTTGAAAGACATTTTTCTTGAAGGATTTAAAATCATTTGAAAATTTTCAACTTTGTTTTCTTTTACACTGTACATAACACAAACCTCGCTAGTGTGTTCTGACAATCTTACCCAGTTCGCCGGTAACAAGCTCTCCCAGGATGCCTACCAACCTTCGACCGTGATGAACCACCGTACCATTTGACCATTGTCTCGCAATACACTTGACAATGGGATGTACATCTTAGCTCTAGTCTGGAGAACCCTGCTAAACCAAAACCGGCCTTCTGCACTTGTATATAACCGTAGAACCACACAAACTAAAACAAAGACCCCTTTACTTTTACTATGTGCCATATCTTGCTTACGTGCTCATCTTATATTGTCATGCTTCATGCACATCATACATTCATCACGCACTCATACAGGCTAGAGGTCGGGCCCCCGCAAACCGGTAGGCTAATCCGCCTTTTAGAATAATTCTAGATTCTACGGTCTTTAAAAGGTTGCTAATACCCGATGAAGAGTCATGCTCCATGGGATGCACATAGCTTAATATTAATTAGTCCTTAAAATGACTCATTTGGGGGAAATTAATTCTTATTAAGTTTTCAATGCATTTTTCAATCAAATGTTAAAAAAAAAATTTTTGAAGGAATAACTAAAGTAATAATGCTGTGATATTTACACTGTCTAGGCTAATAGTGCCACGTCACTCACGCCACCTGGTCATAATATCGCATCATTTTTACCACGTCATTTCAAAAATGGAAATTGAACCTTTGAAATAAATAAATAAATAAAGACTTAGTTTGTTTTGACGTCTCTTACGCTTCTTTGTTTATAAAGGATACACTGTCAAAAGAAACTCTGAGTATTGAGGCAACTTTGTTCTATGAGTCTAGGAGATCTAAAATCTATGGAATTTGAGATACCTCAGGTGTTCGCCGTGCCTGAACGGCCCCTCTGGTCCAGATCTAGCCTTAGGATGTGCTTGTATCTAGGTTTCAGCAACCTCATTGATTTGTCTCGGATGGTCAACATAAGGAGATTGGCTCTGATTGCGAAGCATTCGGAATTTAACCTGCCTGACACGACTTACTCGTGGCTGCTGAAACCCTCGGTACAGTCATGTACTAAGTGAGATTAGAGCTAAGGTAGGTCATAGAATGTAGACGACGCCGATGACATTGCATGGATATGATTTTTGGGCAGAATTTGAGCCGCCTTTTTGCTTTACTGTCAGTTCTAAAACATTTGAAGGACTTCACCCAAATGGAACTGTCCGGCTCAAAGGTGGGTTCGCAAAGAGAAGCTCAGTCACCAGTGGTGATATCTGGAATGGTGGGTCAAAGGAATGAAATAGGAGAAATCAAGCAGGCTATGGTTGACCTAGAAGATCAACTCAGGCAATTAATTATGAACATAGATGGTCAGCTCAAGTCAGTCGTTGCAAATGTCCAAAAGAACATGATCATGATGTTCGAATCAATGCAAGAAATCAGTGACCTCCTACCAACCAAATCTATGCCGAGTCCAAAATCATTGCTCGTCAGAGATGGGCCCGTCACTGACCCCCAAGTGGCAGAATTGATCGCCAAAATTAGCAAACTCGAGGAATCTATCCTCAAAACATAAAGAATGGAGAGGAATCAAATAGACATGGATTGTTTAAGCCTATTTCCCAATGCAAAACTGCCTGAGAAGTTTAAAGGGATGGATTTTGCCAAATTTGATGGGACCGCTGATCCAAAAGCCCACTGGTATGTTGGGTCCCTTTCCATGCATGGGGTCGAAAAAGACGCCATGGCACAATTGTTCCATGAGTCACTTACTAGCCCGACTCTACAATGGTTCCTTTCCTTGGCACTTTCGAAGAAAAAGACGTGGAAGGACATTGGAATGGCTTTTGTGTCCTAATACGACTTCAATGTTGAGTTGAAAATGACCACCAGAGAACTTGAGAACACCAAAATGGGCGAAAATGAGAGTTTCACTGACTATGTAAATAGGTGGAGAGCCAATGCTGCCTAAATGCACAATAAGCCAGACCTAAAAGTGTAGATACGTATCATCACTAAGAACCTGCCTAGTGCCTTTGCCCCCTACATGGTTCTGTCACAATCATCTCCCGATTTTGAGACCTTCTACGATTCTGGATTGGCTGTTGAAGAAGCACTTAGGGATGGTGCCCTCGAGAAGAAAGAACCCGCCTGGCTGTTGAAGAAGCACTTAGGGATGGTGCCCTCGAGAAGAAAGAAGCCGCCTTAAAAGGCAAAAGACTCCATCCCGGCAATGGCGAAGTCCTTTTCGGAAACAATATCTCCCACGTCGGGAACTCCTCAAATGCCAAACCTCTCGAAATAAACGAGATAGCTGATAAACCAACTCGCACCTTCACCCAATGTAGTACACCCCTATCCACACTCTATGAACAGCTCTTCAAAGTCAGTCTCATCAAACCGCTCCTTCCAACTCCTCTACCCCAAAAGCTTCCAGCCTACCTCGACTCAAATGCCTTCTCCGCCTTTCACCAAATGTCCGACCATGTTACCGATAAGTGTCACCATCTCTGTCACAAAATTCAAAACCTTATCGATAGCGAAACCATCCTTTCGCCACCAAAGGAATCAAGCACCTTGTCAAACCACTACATTAACTACATCAACACCAACTCCACTATATTTGACCCCACTCACTATATCATCCATGCTCACCTACTCAAACCAATTGTACCCATTCCCAATGAATCTAGTATTTCAGTATTGGAATTCGAATCAACAACGGAGCAAACATAACTTAAAAAAGTTGAGGAAGGCTGTGGAGGAAATGGGCCTAAAAATGGATACGCCAATGATCATGTAATAACTCTGAATTTCAATGAATAAAAAGTTATTTTTATTATTCTAGTTATTAATTTTAATTGCTTGAATTACTTTAATTCCTGTAATTTGTCATAATTGCGCTTTAGCCCTTGAACTTTCATTTCTTGCACTTTAGTCCTACTTAGCAAGCCTAGTTAGCATCTAACCATCCGGTTAGAGTAACTAAACTAGGAAGCTATCTAGTCACTGTAAATTGACCATTTTGCCCCTCATTGGAACTTTTAAACCTTTTGAACCCTAGACTAAGAATTTTAATATTCTTTTTCTTTTAATCAAATTGGTATTATTCTTTGTCCATTGGACAATAATGGTTAGGGAAACTATTACCCATTGGATAATAGAATCCCATTTGTTTATATTAAAAGTATACCTACTTTAAAGTACTTTTTGATTATTTTAATATTAAAAGTGACCTAATAGCTATTATCCATTGGATAATAGAAATTAGGAGAATTTTTACCCATTGGATAAAAGGGTGAATCTTTCAAAGTACCATGGGATTATTAAACTAACATTTTTCTTTAACCACATGGGAAAGTACTCATTATTTTAATATTAAAGTACATGGTACCAATATTCCAAAAGTACCCTTTTATATTTTTTTTTATGGGGATTCTAACCACCCATTGTATATGTATATATGTATATATATATCTTAGTACCTAAGATGGATATAAAATTGCCTTTAGTACTCTATGCCTACTTGTGTGCATAAATGGAAAATCCTAGACTTAAAGCTACCTTTGATCTTTAGTACCAAGGAAACTACTTTTTTATTTGTTTTCTTGCAATATATGACACATGTGTATATATATATATATATTTGTACTTGACTAGAGAGTGAGAGGGAAAGAGAGGAGAGAGAGCCGTGGGAGAGAGAGGGAGAGAGGGGGGCCGGTTGTGAGGGAGAGAGGGAGAGAGATTTGGTTGTATCTTGGCATTGAACAACTTTGTACTTCCAATCTTTGAGATTACTTCTCTTCCAAACCAAATCCTAACTCCATTGTACTCTTTTGAACACCTTGCAATTGATTGAACCATTGGATCTTGTACAATTCTCATCTCCACCCTTCATTTGATTCAAGAATCCAATCTAAGTACACCATAGCCATGCAACCCTAGGATTCTACCATTGATCTTCCATAATGGCATGACAAATGTCAAAATTTGAGCTTGAGAGAGAGAGAGGGGGGCCGGCCATGTAGAGAGGGAGAGAGAGCCAAGCCTTTGCCTATAAATAGAAGGCCATTCTACACTTTGAACTCACACCTCAAACCAAAGCTCTTCCTTCTCTCTAGAAATTCAAGCATTCTTTGTTCCAAGTTCAAAACTTTCTTTGTTTTTGAGAGTTCTTGACCGAAACCACTAAACCACTCCCAATACCACCCAACGATTCTTAAAGTAGTGTAGTTAAGCTTAGGAAGTTGTTTCTAGGAAAAGAAATCCAAAACTTTTCCTTTCGAAGCAATCCGAGGGCCGTTACGCCGCCGAAATCAAAACCGTCGACCAAACCACCGCCTAGAAGAACGGTAGTGATCCTTACCTATTTTCCAAGTGCTTACTTTAATTTCGATAAGTAGTTTAAAAATTGCTACTTGAATCTCTACTTAATTTTCCCAAAGTTTAAAAAGTTACTTGATCATAGATGAAAAAGTAAAAATGCATGAATATGTCGTTTATGGAATTCGAGCATGCTATGTTGCTTAAATGTTCTTATTGTACTATTTCAAAGTTGGATTGAATGCATGTTATATGTAAAGTCTCACACGCGGAGTCTTGCATGAGAACGTGACACGAAAACCGAGAAAAGTAGAAACATGGCACCTAGGGTGTGTATAATAAGGATGTTGAGTTTTCCCGGTTGGAAAATATCTTCGAAACTACGTAATGACTATTTCAAGGGTATTACGTAAGGGTGTGTGTGTGCCAATGGGAACCCGGTGCGGCGGAACCATTGTGAGGATACTCGGGAGACCGGAACGGCGGAACCGAGGTTGGGTGAGTAGCTTGGTTATCCGCGGTACGGAGCCAATGCAATGTGTGCCAATGGGAACCCGGTGTGGCGGAACCATTGTGAGGATACTCGGGAGCCCGGAACGGCGGAACCGAGGTTGGGTGAGTTAAAAAGGTGTTTTTGAAAAAGGGTAATAATGAAATGGTTTACGATGAGTCAACGCCAACGGTAGTTACAAAGCAAACATGAATGTGTCAGCACTATTGTCTTTTTATTACTGTTTATATACTTATCATGTGGAAATCGATGCTAGTATTAGGATTATACTATTGAGCCTTCGTAGCTCATGGTGTTGCCTTTTTGGTGACCCTGGCATATTATATGGATGGCGACGCCGGTATAATATGTCAAATTTGATAGATGAACGGGGCGAACTATTCACCTTGGAGGCGTTCGGAGCCGAAGAACTCGCTAGGTTGGAGGAACAAGAGGAGCCGTAGAATAGGAATCCTTAGTTCCCTTTTGTTATATCTTTTTTATTTCAAATGCTCTTATGAGAGCCGTGTTGTAATAATGAGCAATGACTCATTTATTTCTGTAATAAATTATCTCCTTAACGTACCTAAAATTAGGGGCGTGACAACTTGGTATCAGAGCTTTAGGTTCAAAACCTCGACCATGGGTAGATTGGGTAGAACCACGTAGAACCATGAGATAAGTTTGGCCGTTGCACAAACGTGACTTGAGTTTAAGTTTACCGTCCCTAATTGGGTGGAATTCTGTCAAAACAATCTTCAGATTGAAGCAAGGCGCGGAAATTGGCAGTACCGCCGAGCTGGGAATTCCCGAACAATTGGATGATGACTTAAATCAAGGATCGAATGTGGAACGTAGAAATCTGAAAAGTTTTCCTTATAGTTTTTACTAAAAACTATATATTTTCAAAACGTTACTAATGAAATTTTCTTATAGATGGAAACCTCAACCGATCTGTCAGTCGAAGACTATATCTTAGAAAGAATATCAGCCCAGCACTTGGGGGACCCCAACTTCATTGCCGACATGCGTGCAGAACAGCTTGACTTCATAAGAGTCCAAAAGAATACCCCAATTCCCGTCAAGAAAGACCCTTGGTTTCCACACATGTTTCCTCTCCTAAGCTCGTTCTATGAGTATTTTGGTTTCCTACTCCTAGTGCCAAATGCCGAGATAGGGAATGAGGAAGGAAGAACCGTCGACAACGAAGACGCCGCGGAAGGAAACCCTGCAAATTGAGGAAGCTCGAAGATCGAA
The DNA here is from genome assembly GCA_019656275.1 of Rhododendron kiyosumense. NCBI lineage: Eukaryota > Viridiplantae > Streptophyta > Magnoliopsida > Ericales > Ericaceae > Rhododendron > Rhododendron kiyosumense. The sequence goes on from BPLS01000595.1 coordinate 1,690,353, forward strand.
GAAGACTAGGAAGAGCACCCTAAATAAAATTCCCTAGCCGTTGTATAGGATGTTAAGGAATAGGATTTCCACTATCTAAGTTGTATTTTCAAGTTATGCTATGAATAAAAACGTGTTGTTATGTCTTGTTCCTAAGTCTAATAGATAATTTCCTTCATTGTAGATGGATCACCTAAGCACTTACCAAGTCAACCTTCTAGCCGAAGCCCATCGACTTGCAAGCACCGTGAGGTCCATGACACATCAACTCGTAGAGGATCCCTACTTCCCGTATGTCTTTCCTTACACCTTCGACTTCTACCAAGAGCATGGCACCCTTGTCCGTCCCCTCAATGAGGAAGAGGAAGACATAGTTGACGCCGTACCTGTCCTTGTCCAAATCGCACCTCCCGGCGATGTGCACTTTCTGATTGAAGGAATCAATGCCGAACCTATCAATGCCGAACCCGTAGCTGTAGCACCTCCCAACAATATGGAAGTTGAAGAAGACCCTGAGGAAGAGGACCCCGAGGAAGACAATCCCGAGGAGTTTAATGACCCACCGCTTAACGCAGCTGACTGGGAGCATTTGATGAACATGCCAAACCCCGACTTGCCATCTGACGATGACGATTCCGAGGACGAAGACCCTGAAGAGTTTGAAGAAGAAGGACCAATGGGCTGGGTTTCCGACGATGAAGAGAATGTTGATTTCGGAGTGATACCACCTGCTTTGGTTATGCCCGATTACATGGACATACCTGCTGACTCTGGAGACGTGCCACCACCACCCTTCGAGGACGATATAGGAGCTTGTAGTATTGAATTCCCTCACCTTTTCTAGACTAGCTAGCAAGCCTAGCAAGTAGTAGAATCTTTTGTTATAAGCGGAATGGGATAGGATCTTTTGTAAGTAGTATGATGTGTAGGTTTGTCGTGTAGGATTACCGCAGCATGTAGTAGGAAGTTTGTTGGTATGTTATTTTATAGTAGAACTCAATGTTTTCTGCTTGTAACTTTCTGCGTATCTATGAAAAAGCTTGGCTGTTTTAAGAATATTGTTGCGTACTATTTTATTGATTGTTTCTCATTTTGACCAAAAGAAAATAGTTTAGCTAAAAACTAAACCTTCCCCTTTTCAATTTTCGCTCGTAGATGGTGAACCAATGCAGTGGACTAGGGTATGAGACCGGTGATTCTTCTAACCCTAACCCCAACCCTGACCTCGCTCAAGTCATGCAAGCACTTGTGACCGCTCTGAACGCTGCCCGCCAAAACCCAAACCCTAATGATGGACCTATGACTCGAACCCATGCGATGAACGAGTTCTGCAAGCGTCGACCTCCGACCTTCAATGGAGATACCAACTCGACCGTGGCCGAAGCATGGCTTAAGGAAGTCAAGGTGATCATGGACACCTTGGAGATCACTCGTAATGGAGACCGTGTGGCCTTAGCCACGTACCAGCTGAAGGGGGAAGCCCGCTATTGGTGGGAGCTGATGGAGGCAACGCATGACGTGGCTGCCATGATGTTTGCTCAGTTCGAGACGTTGTTCCTCGACAAATATTTCCCTACGCCTATTCGTTTGGCCAAGGAACAGGAGTTCAACAATCTGAAGCAAGGAACTATGACCGTGACTCAGTATGCGGCCAAGTTCGAAGAGCTATCCCGCTATGCCCCGGATGCCGTCGCAACCGAGGACAAGAAGGCGAGGAGATTCGAGTGGGGGCTGACGACAGCTAGGAGAGCTGTGGTTGCTCAGGCCTTCCCCACCTATTCTGGTGTGGTGAAGTGCGCTCTTCGCCTGGAGAGCGAGGAGAATGACTTCAAGACCCGCTGGAGGAAGGCGACCGGCAATGTTGGTGGACCTATCCGAACCCAGACCTCCAACAACAGCAACCGTGGACCCTACCCTACCAAAACCTTTGCTCTGAGTCAAAGCAACCAGACTTGGAAGAACACTGCGCCAGGACGTGGTGACTCGCAGAGGTATGGCCAAAACAAGGCATTTGTGCAGTGCTTCAACTACCAGGCTATGGGTCACTACAAGCGTGAGTGCCCCCAGCCTCAGAAGGAGAAGAACGGAAGCTTCGGAAACCAAAAGGCTCAACAGGCCGGACAAGCCAGTTTTGTGAAGCAAAACCCTGGAGGCTCAGCCCAGCAGCAAAACGGGCAGAACAAGGGAAAGCAGCCCATGGGAGCTCAGCAAGGCGCTGGAGGGCGTATCTTTGCGCTGCAAACCGAGGAACAAGAGCCGGATCCCTCTGTGATCCAAGGTACGCTACTGTTATATAGTACTTGCGTACAAGCTTTGTTTGACTCTGGTGCATCGCATTCGTTTAAATCTACTGCTTGCGTAACTGCTCTAGCACTAGAAACAGAACCCTTAAGTAAGAGTACAAGGGTAATATCGCCATTGGGGGAAAGTATAGCTGTTAGTCTAGTGTGTCGAGGGTGCAAGATAGAAGTAGCAAATCTACGCCTTACCTGCAACCTCCGAGTATTCGACATGGCGGACTTCGACGTTATCCTTGGAATGGATTGGCTATCGGCTCATCGAGCAGTCGTAGACTGTCACCAGAAGACTGTGACGGCTTACACCCCAGAAGGGGCTCGTTTCCGTTTTAAGGGGGATAGAGAAACGACGAGTTCGATGACGAAGAGATCTAGGTGGCAGAATCAACTGTTTAGATGGCTAGCTAGTCTCCAAATGGAAGAAACTGACAGGATGGAACTAGGATTGCCACACATCGTTTGCGAGTACGCCGATGTTTTCCCAGAAGAACTTCCTGGTTTACCACCTCAAAGGGAGATAGACTTCTCCATAGAACTTCAACCAGGAACCGCTCCAATTTCCATGGCCCCGTACCGAATGGCCCCTGCAGAATTGAGGGAGCTCAAGACTCAGTTGCAAGAGCTGCTGGATAAGGGATTTATTAGACCAAGCACATCGCCTTGGGGAGCGCCAGCTTTGTTCGTGAAGAAGAAGGAAGGAACGCTTAGGCTGTGTATCGATTATAGGAAGCTAAATCAAGTCACGATCAAGAACCGATATCCATTGCCTAGGATCGATGACCTGTTTGATCAATTGAGGGGAGCAACTTGCTTTTCCAAAATCGATCTCCGATCAGGCTCTCATCAGTTAAGGATTCGGGATGAGGATATCGCCAAGACAGCTTTCCGCACTAGATATGGCCACTACGAATTTGTAGTAATGCCGTTTGGACTGACCAATGCTCCGGCAGTATTCATGTGTCTCATGAACAAGATCTTTCAACCCTACTTAGACAAGTTTGTAGTGGTGTTCATTGACGACATTTTGATTTACTCCGCCAGCAAGGAGGAGCACGAAGAACATCTTAGGATGGCACTACAAATACTCCGAGATAACCAACTTTACGCCAAGGCTAGTAAATGCGAGTTTTGGCTTGAAGTGGTTAAGTTCTTGGGGCATGTGGTATCCAAGGATGGGATTGCTGTGGACGAAAGCAAGGTCGAAGCAGTGCTGAAATGGAAACAGCCGACCTCTGTGTTTGAAATCAGAAGTTTTCTAGGATTGGCTGGTTATTACCGAAGATTCATACCGGACTTTTCAATCTTAGCTAAGCCAATGACCAGGCTAACTCAGAAAGGAGTGAAGCTGGATAGGAATAAAGCTTGTGAGAAATCTTTTCAAGAGTTGAAGAAAAGACTGACCAGTGCACCGATTCTCATCATTCCTGAGCATGGTGTCGATTATACTGTCTACTGTGATGCGTCAAGAGATGGCTTAGGATGTGTGCTGATGCAGGATGGAAAAGTCGTAGCCTACGGATCTCGACAACTCCGACCGCACGAGAAGAACTACCCCACCCATGACTTAGAATTGGCTGCAGTAGTATTCACTCTCAAGTCGTGGCGTTACTACCTGTGGGGAGAACAATTTGAGGTCTTTACCAACCACAAGAGTCTCAAGTACCTTTTCACTCAAAAGGAGTTGAACTTGAGGCAGCGTCGATGGATGGAGTATTTGGAAGACTACAAGTTTACCATGCAGTATCACCCCGACAAGGCCAACGTGGTAGCTGACGCCCTGAGTCGAAAGGAAAGGGCGCAGAAAGTCAAGACTGCCATTAAGGAATGGGAAATGGTTGATACTCTCAACGAGTTCAACTTGCGGCCATCATGAGAAAATGGGAACGCTCAATTGTACGCTTTAATTGCGGAGCCAGCACTTCATCAGGAGATCTTATTGGCCCAAACCTTCGAGCAGAATTGCGAGTTCATTCGGCATCGAATCCGAGAAGGAAAGGCGGTGCCAGGATGGACTATCGAGGAGAATAACAGTCTGAAATTCAAGAGAAAGATATTCGTGCCTAATGTTGGAACCCTTCGAGAAGACGTACTCCGAGAAGCTCACCATTTGAACTTTGCAGTTCACCCTGGTGGTACAAAGATGTATCATGATTTGCGAAGAACGTACTGGTGGGAAGGAATGAAGAAGGATGTAGCACGGTTCGTGTCCACCTGTTTGGTATGTCAACAAGTCAAGGCCGAGCATCAGAAACCTGGAGGAGACCTTCAACCCTTGCCAATACCGATTTGGAAGTGGGAGCACATCTCAATGGACTTCGTCACTGGATTACCAAGATCTGCCAAGTCCAATACCGCTATTTGGGTGATTGTGGATCGACTCACCAAGTCTGCACACTTTCTACCTGTCCAGATGACGGAAAATGTGGAGCAACTAAGCATGTTGTACATTCGAGAAATCGTACGCCTTCATGGAGTACCGATCTCGATAGTGTCTGACAAAGACCCACGTTTTGTGTCACACTTCTGGAAAGGATTGCAGAAAGCATTGGGAACTGACATAAGGCTTAGCACAGCCTTTCACCCTCAAACAGACGGACAAACGGAGAGGACTATTCAGACTCTGGAGGATATGCTGAGAACCTGCGCCTTGGATTTCTCTAGAAGCTGGGAGCAGCACTTACCATTGGTGGAGTTCGCCTACAACAACAGTTATCAAGCAAGCATCGGGATGGCACCGTACGAAGCTCTATACGGTCGACCCTGTCGATCGCCAGTTTGCTGGACGGATGCTGGAGAAACGGGATTGATCGGGCCCGACATAGTGAGAGATACAACGGAGAAGGTCAAGACCATCAGGCAAAGGATTCAGACTGCTCAAAGCCGACAAAAGAGTTATGCGGATAAAAGGAGCCGACCCTTGTCTTTTGCCGTGGGAGATCATGTGTTTCTGAAGATCAGACCAAAGAAGGGAGTCATCAGATTCGAAAAGAAAGGAAAGCTGTCCCCGCTCTACACCGGACCCTTTGACATCGTGGAGAAGATCGGGAAGGTTGCTTATCGCCTGGCCCTGCCACCACAGCTGGATCGAGTGCATAACTTGTTTCAAGTGTCCATGCTTCGTAAATACCTAGCATTGCCCACTCCCGTTATCAACTGGGAGGATATTTCTATCGAGGAAGATGCAACGTACGAGGAGGAGCCGATAGAGATTCAAGACCGAAGTGAGAAGACTATCCGTAACAAGACGATCAAGTTGGTTCGAGTTTTGTGGAAGCATCGTGGAGCTGGAGAGACTACTTGGGAAAGAGAAGAAACCATGAAGATGAACTACCCTCACCTGTTCGAATCCTAGCGTGCGCCTAATTTCGAGGATGAAATTGTTTAAGGGGGATAGGTTGTAATAACTCTGAATTTCAATGAATAAAAAGTTATTTTTATTATTCGAGTTATTAATTTTAATTGTTTGAATTACTTTAATTCCTGTAATTTGTCATAATTGCGCTTTAGCCCTTGAACTTTTATTTTTTGCACTTTAGTCCAACTTAGCAAGCCTAGTTAACATCTAACCGTCCGGTTAGAGTAACTAAACTAGGAAGCTATCTAGTCACTGTAAATTGACCATTTTGCCCCTCATTGGAATTTTTGAACCTTTTGAACCCTAGACTAAGAATTTTAATATTATTTTTCTTTTAATCAAATTGGTATTATTCTTTGTCCATTGGACAATAATGGTTAGGGAAACTATTAACCATTGGATAATAGAATCCCATTTGTTTATATTAAAAGTATACCTACTTTAAAGTACTTTTTGATTATTTTAATATTAAAAGTGACCTAATAGCTATTATCCATTGGATAATAGAAATTAGGAGAATTTTTACCCATTGGATAAAAAGGTGAATCTTTCAAAGTACCATGGGATTATTAAACTAATATTTTTCTTTAACCACATGGGAAAGTACTCATTATTTTAATATTAAAGTACATGGTACCAATATTCCAAAAGTACTCTTTTATATTTTTTTTTATGGGGATTCTAACCACTCATTGTATATGTATATATGTATATATATATCTTAGTTTAGTACCTAAGATGGATATAAAATTGCCTTTAGTACTCTATGCCTACTTGTGTGCATAAATGGAAAATCCTAGACTTAAAGCTACCTTTGATCTTTAGTACCAAGGAAACTACTTTTTTATTTGTTTTCTTGCAATATATGACACATGTGTATATATATATATATATTTGTACTTGACTAGAGAGTGAGAGGGAAAGAGAGGAGAGAGAGCCGTGGGAGAGAGAGGGAGAGAGGGGGGCCGGTTGTGAGGGAGATAGGGAGAGAGATTTGGTTGTATCTTGGCATTGAACAACTTTGTACTTCCAATCTTTGAGATTACTTCTCTTCCAAACCAAATCCTAACTCCATTGTACTCTTTTGAACACCTTGCAATTGATTGAACCATTGGATCTTGTACAATTCTCATCTCCACCCTTCATTTGATTCAAGAATCCAATCTAAGTACACCATAGCCATGCAACCCTAGGATTCTACCATTGATCTTCCATAATGGCATGACAAATGTCAAAATTTGAGCTTGAGAGAGAGAGAGGGGGGCCGGCCATCTAGAGAGGGAGAAAGAGCCAAGCCTTTGCCTATAAATAGAAGGCCATTCTACACTTTGAACTCACACCTTAAACCAAAGCTCTTCCTTCTCTCTAGAAATTCAAGCATTCTTTGTTCCAAGTTCAAAACTTTCTTTGTTTTTCGGAGTTCTTGACCGAAACCACTAAACCACTCCCAATACCACCCAACGATTCTTAAAGTAGTGTAGTTAAGCTTAGGAAGTTGTTTCTAGGAAAAGAAATCCAAAACTTTTCCTTTCGAAGCAATCCGAGGGCCGTTACGCCGCCGAAATCAACACCGTCGACCAAACCACCGCCTAGAAGAACGGTAGTGATCCTTACCTATTTTCCAAGTGCTTACTTTAATTTCGATAAGTAGTTTAAAAATTGCTACTTGAATCTCTACTTAATTTTCCCAAAGTTTAAAAAGTTACTTGATCATAGATGAAAAAGTAAAAATGCATGAATATGTCGTTTATGGAATTCGAGCATGCTATGTTGCTTAAATGTTCTTATTGTACTATTTCAAAGTTGGATTGAATGCATGTTATATGTAAAGTCTCACACGCGGAGTCTTGCATGAGAACGTGACACGAAAACCGAGAAAAGTAGAAACATGGCACCTAGCGTGTGTATAACAAGGATGTTGAGTTTTCTCGGTTGGAAAATATCTTCGAAACTACGTAATGACTATTTCAAGGGTATTACGTAAGGGTGTGTGTGTGCCAATGGGAACCCGGTGCGGCGGAACCATTGTGAGGATACTCGGGAGCCCGGAACGGCGGAACCGAGGTTGGGTGAGTTAAAAAGGTGTTTTTGAAAAAGGGTAATAATGAAATGGTTTACGATGAGTCAACGCCAACGGTAGCTACAAAGCAAACGCGAATGTGTCAGCACTATTGTCTTTTTATTACTGTTTATGTACTTATCATGTGGAAATCGATGCTAGTATTAGGATTATACTATTGAGCCTTCGTAGCTCATGGTGTTGCCTTTTTGGTGACCCTGGCATATTATATGGGTGGCGACGCCGGTATAATATGTCAGATTTGCTAGTTGAACAGGGTGAACTATTCACCTTGGAGGCGTTCGGAACCGAAGAACTCGCTAGGTTGGAGGAACAAGAGGTGCCGTAGAATAGGAATCCTTAGTTCCCTTTTGTTATATCTTTTGTATTTCAAATGCTCTTATGAGAGCCGTGTTGTAATAATGAGCAATGACTCATTTATTTCTGTAATAAATTATCTCCTTAACGTACCTAAAATTAGGGGCGTTACAGATCAAAATAGGGGCTTTAACACAAAAGATGGATAGTCTCCTTG
>BPLS01000596.1:0-11191 GCA_019656275.1 Rhododendron kiyosumense
ATCTCTCTCTCTCTCTCTCTCTCTCTCTCTCTCTCTCTCTCTCTCTCTCGTGCCAGTGACTCTCATTCCAAGTCTCACAGTTTTCTAGTTTCTAGTAGCTAGTTCAACCACCCTCCGACATTTCCTTTACATAGGCCAATATCTCTCGAAACCACACTGATCAGACGGTCAAAAAGTGTTGTAATTCGCGGTATGTACGCTCTCTCTCTCTCTCTCTCTCTCTCTCTACATTTTCCGATGCTTTAGAAGTGAATTTATTACTCCTACTTGCTAGTAGTAATATTGTTGTCGTGCTAGTAGTAATATTGTTGTCGTTCTCTGTGTCACCTTTGGACCGGAGTATAAGGAAGTTTTTATATGCTACTTGTTGTCGCCTCGGGGTCTTTGTCCAATCAATGTGGTCATTGAGAAGTCTCTGAGCCGCCAGGTTTTTCAGGAGCGCTTTGTAGGGAGCGCAGGCCGTCGTATAGTGGCCGAGCTCATTGTGGTAAGAACATCGTTTCCTACTGTTGTCATTCCCCTCCTCAGTGTTTAGCTTTGGAGGGTTCGGCCAAACAAAAAATGGTTCTCGCTCCAACGTTCTAAGGAGGAAATAAATTGGCTCTTTAAACACCGTCATCTCGGCAACGTAATCGTGTGCCTTCGGAGCCTTCTTGTTTGCCACCTTGATGGTATTGACCTGTTTCTTCGGCACCGAGGCTACCACTTGCTTTGGAGCCGCCAGCTGTGGCGTTGGAACATGAAGACTCGGCGAAATGGTGGAAGTTTGTCCTCCTTGTAGCTCTCGTTCGGCGAGAAATTCTTCGTAGGAACAGAATTGCTCGACTGTCCTCATGAGCTCGTTCATGCCGTGGGGAGCCCGTATCGCCAACTCATCAAGAATTTTACTCCCAGTTTCCAGTCCATTTTTGAAGTTCCTGGCAGCCCAGTATTGATCGACACCGGGTATCTCATTGAACAGTTGCCAATAACGCTCAGCATACTTCCGAAGCGTTTCGCCTGGTCGCTTCTTCATTTGCGCCAAGGCATCTTCCTCCTTAGCCTGTTTGTTGCTTGTTATGAACCGATAGTTAAAGGCTCGCTCAAGCTCTTTAAAACTATGGATGGACCCTGCTTCCAGTTGATTGAACCACAACAAGCCGAGGCGGCCCAAGCTTGAAGGAAAGGCCTTACACATAATAGCGTCGTCATCGGTTACGTAGGAAATGGTACTGCGGTAGCTGATGAGGTGTGTATAAGCCTCAGTCGTGCTCGGGTCAAACTTCTGGAACTTCGGGAGGTGCATACCGACCTTCGGCAGCGTTGCCTGAATTTTGGCCGAGAATGGAGATTCGGTCAACTTTCTCAACTGATATTCGTGCGTCGGTCTTGGTGGACGTCCGTCGCGGTCGTTGCGAGACCGTTTGGAAAGTCGATGATCCCTGTCCCTATCAGTCGTATCCTCGTGCCGACGCCTACTTGCGTCGCGTCTAGCCGTTTCAGGAGATTGCCGTTGGACGTTTTCTGGCTGACGTTCGGTGCGGTAGACCCTGCGGCGGAATGGATCGTCATTTGGCCGAACAACGACGCTCACACTTCTTTCTCGAGGTAGCTTCTGTGTGCTTCGAGAATCTGTGGAGCGTCTGTCGGTGTCCTTTTTGTTGGGGGCTTCCTCGGGTTCCGCGGCGTACCCTACAGGGTCTTTGCCGTTCCTACGAGACGTTCGGCTCTTTCGTCGTCCTGAGTCGTAGGGAACCAGTGCCTGCGGATTGTCAAGGAGCTCAACTGTGTCATAGCTTTGGGAACCCTGGGAGTATTCGTCCCCTGCCGTTGAGCTGGAGTAGACGGTATGAGGGCTACCTTCTCGTCTTCCATCCGTTCCGCCCAAATTGATTCCACCGCCCAGGCGTTTGTGGATCGAAGGACGCTGCTGCCCGAAGCGAGCGGCACCTTCGACCCGATTGGCCGTTAAGGTTGGATCCAAACGATCGTGGACGGAGATACAGCGTGGGTTGTCGTTTTCACCAAGGGGAGGAGGTGGAGGCAGGTCTCGCCGTCTGCGTCGTCCCTGGGAGTCAGAATGGGAGGCGGCCGGACGGTTACTTGCCTTGATTCGGGCCATTTCCATTTTTAGAATAGCGACGTCCGCGTTGGTTTGCTCTTGCTGTTGTTCCAACATTTGGACGTAAGCCAGAGCGTCGTCGCTCAGGCCTGCTGGTCGTGGGATGGAGGTGCTAACAACAGGAGGCGTGAAGCCAGGAGGATGGGAAGGGGAGACGGTGTTTATTCCAGTGTCAGAAGTGATTTGTAGAGAGGGATTGTGTTGCTGAAAAAGAGGTGGTGGACCGCCCATTTCAGAGGAGGAGGTATGATTGTGAACGTTTGAGAAAAACGAAGAGGATGAGGAGGAACCATGGGGTAGCCGCCGTGCGCTCTTAGCAAAAAAGAGGGGGATGATTCACGTCGGGTTCACCAAATTGTGGGGGCTCCGGTCAACTGGTTCGAGGCTCGACCTTGATCCCGTCCTTCGTCCTGCAAAATGAAGCACGACTACAGACCACACCGGAGGTTCCCCGGAATGGCCCTTCGGTGCAAGAATCAATACAGCCATTCTTGGAAAGAATGAGAAGGAAGAGCTAGGGTTTTTAGATCGATAGTGCGTACCTCTCCCAAAGAGGCATAACGGCCTATTTATAGGGACCTCCCGGCTTGGCCTCCAAGGCTGTACCCGTGCTTGGCACGTGTCGGCTGACTTCACCCTATCGTCACTATAGGGTTTTTCATAACCGTTTGGGAGGTGAACTGGCACCTTCACGTGCCCTCATGCTTAGCCTGAATAACAGCTCGGGTGGCGCCACGTCCTATGTCATGGTCGAAACCGTTATCATGACCTTGATGAGTTGACGTTCGGCACACGCTCGTTCAGAACCGAACGTGAGGCCGACGGTTAGTCAGTTAGGTAAGGCAGCTTCATCCAACAGAAAGGAGAAATAGGCTCGGCGAATGGTTCTTAGTTGGGCCGAGCCTGTCACGAACTTGCCTGGGGTGGAACGGCTTCCGAGGTCGGGGAAGAGGTTCTACACGCACGGCTCGAGCCCATATCGCTCGGCCTACTACACTACTATCCAAAAAAATAGCTCTCATGTCGCAAAGATTCCTGATGTAGAGAGAGATATTATTGTCTCGTACACTTATGTCTCTTCATTTATCCAGACATTTTGTACACATACTGTGGGTTCCAATAATTTTACAACTACGCCTATTTTATACACCTAAATACACACCCACACATACTGTATACTTTGTGTGGGTGTGTATTTAAGTGTGGTTTTAAAATAATTGCAAGAAGTTCCTCTCTCATCTCACTCTCTCTCACCTCTCCCACACTTTCTTAACACACTAGGACGAAGTCAGAATTTTTACTTCCCTCATTCTGCTACTAAAATAAGTAGTACTACATACACTCGCTTTCTCTATATCCTTCCAAAATTTATCCCGCAAACAAATGGCTATTAAAGTAAACGATTTTGAAGTGAGCTAACTAATTAAACGAACTTGAACAAGCTTTGATTGAGTCCAAGATATACTTGGGCTCATGCTACTCAGAAGTTTTTGCCCCTTGTTAGACATAGTTAGAAGTGCTCAAAGGTTCGAAGTCGGACAGCTTCAGATGCTGGTTTCTTCTCCGGAGTTTGTGGCTGGCCCAGTTTCGGGCCGGTAGATCTGCGTCAGTATATTCGAATGACGGTGTTTTGGGTAGCACCCCATTTGCAGTTGTGGATCTCTCTACCCCCGTGATAATCAGAGTCTGTTAGGTTGAAAGACGGTGTTTGATTGATGATCTCACCTGATAACTAACGAGGATATATTTGGGCTGTTGGGTTGCTTTTGTTGTTGGATTCCAATTATGTTTAGGAGTTCTTTTTGTTTGCGCATTCAATCCATTATCAAAACACGAAACAAAGGAATTCTTGATCTTGGATAAATTACTGGACAATGAAATATACAACGTGTCTTGCATAAATTCTTGATCTTACATAAACAGGTTCTTCTATAGCATAGATAGAAGTGCAAATGATGCGACTTTACCCCTCCATACACCAGCTCATCCTATTAATCCACAGCTGATTCAATAAACCGAAACAAATATGCCAAAGCAAATAAACCTCTACTTAAATATGACCCAAATTTGGTCCCCAACTTAGTAAACTTTTGTAATTTTGAATCATCAAAACTAAAATGTAAGAAATACGAGCCTCATATACCATCTAAAACCTAAGCTCTAATACCAATTATGACGATCCATTATTCAAGGATACTGTAACGGTCATATTTTGCCAGTAAGGGTCTGTATTATGTCCATAATAGCCCATGTTGGCCGTAACTGGTTCTCACCGACATTACGTATCACCAATACATATGCGATTATACTTCACACTGCAATATCGACTGTAACCTACCGATACTGTTACATATCACTGATATTTAAACCACGCATGGGTAATGGGTTAGCTATAATAGGAAAAGTGACAATCACGGGAACTCGCAGGAAAAAAAAGGTTAACGAGTGTGGTAACTAGTGCTAGGCAAGTCAGTGGTTTCAAGTCAATCCGCTAACAGCGCTTCAATTTTACTATCGTTTTAATTTTGTTCCCTCATTGCAGAATAGAAGAGAGAACCATGCCGTGCTACCAGATCCGCGAGTTCAACAAGAATTCAGATGACAATGGTATGAGAAACCTGAGGGCATGGTGGGAAGTATGGGATCTGAGAATTCTGATTCTCTACATCCTCATTGCTCAGTTATACCTTCATTTCTTCGGACGACTCCGCAGAAAGGGCAAGTCAGTGCTGATGATGATTGTGAGCGTCTGGTTGCTCTACTTATTTTCGGACTTGCTGGCAACAATTGCTCTTGGAAAGCTGTCCAAGATCAAAGTCGACGATAATAGCAAGGACGATACTGTCAGGCCGAAGGGAAATCCCAACAAGTCAATGGGCGAACGAGCTCTTAGGGTGATGTGGGCACCCCTGATCTTGTTCTATCTCGGGGGTCCGGATACCATTACCGTCTTGCGCGTTGAGGAAAATCAATTGTGGCTGAGACATCTTATAGGACTGTTTTGGCCCTGCTAGTGTTTGTTCCTGGTGTTATCAAGTATGGAGAGAGAGTGTGGGTAGTCAGGTCAAGATCCAATGACTACAAGGGTTTTGTTAAGTTAGATTTAGCCACAATCGACAAAATTCGTGCTTCGCAACCGAATACATACCTAGTGCTCCTAGCCTATTCTTGGTTCCAGACCTTACTGCCTCATAATACAACTTACAAGTGTGATCCGAGCGAAGTGAGAATTTTGGTAGCAAGGTTCCGTGACTCATTTAGAATTACGGATGCTTTCAAACTGATTGAGATCGAGTTGGGTTTGATGTATGACATGCTCTTCAGCAAGGTAGGCACGATTTTTACCGTATGGGGAAGCATACTTAGATTTCTTAGCTTCTCTTTGATTGTTTCTGTGCTTGTGATATACATCAAGTGTGACAAACCTCACGGGCATTTGCCAGGTGATCATATGATAACCATCATTCTGTTAGCTGGAGCCATCTTTTTAGAGATAGCACTAGCAGGGTGCAACTTGTTTCGAATTGGGCCTTGGTTTGGGCATGTAAGAATGGAAGTAAGTGGGCTACTTCGGTTCTCTTTCTACAAGAATTTCTGATCTCTAAAAGGCAGAGGTGGTCTGGGGTAATGGGGCAATTCAGTTTGCGGGAATTCTGTAAAAACTATAAGCCTACTGTGTGCAATAATACGTGGGAGTGGCTTTTTGGCAGGGAAAAAATGTTGAAGAGATTCAGCTCACAGAAGAGTCCAGACCAACAGTTGAAAGATATAATCATTCGTCACCTTTGCGAGAAATCAGAGAGAGCTGCAGAAAACCGCAAATGTTGATACGAACCATACGGCGCAGACTTCAACTGAGAAGGTTGCAAATGTAGTTGATCAGTTGCTGGCTTCAGAAGTGAAAAGAGGTGAGTGGACCCTTTCAAGGTATGACCGTGAGCAGCAGTTCAAGTGGAGTATTGAACTAGAATATTTTGATCAAACTATTGTCATCTGGCATGTTGCTACCGAAGTTTGCTACGAGTTGGATCGTCCTAAAAAATTTTGCAAGGATGAGGTGAAGCTGAAATTGGCCAAAATACTCTCCGACTACATGATGTATTTGCTTGTTGCATGTCCTGATAGATTTCCTTTCTGCACTAAATACGACCAGATTGAGAAAGATTCTGCTGATATGAAGAAACTTTTCGATGGAGGAGGATCGGTATCGTCTGGACTGGAAGGAGTTGAGACTTGAGAGTAAAGGCAACACCGGAGGATCGGTATCGTCTGGACCGAAAGGGGTTGAGAATAAAGGCAACACTACCGGTACCACGCTGGTGAACAAGGCACAAAGACTTGTGCAAGGTATGAAGGAGAATCCGACCAGGTGGGATATCATCGGTAGCATGTGGGTTGAGATGTTGTGCTATGCTGCGAGGACATGCCCAGTGAAGAATCACATTCAAGAGCTTCGACATGGGGGGGAGTTTCTCACCCATGTCTGGCTTTTGCTTTTCCATTTTGGCATAACGAAGAAGCTAGAGAGAAGTAACTCTAGCCTGAAGGATGAAGAAGACAGCGGGGTAAAAGGTGCCGGTAGCACCTTACTTGAAATTGGGGGGAATGAAGTTGACAATGGTCAATACGTTCACGGGATACAAGCTACTAAGGAAGAACTTGAGCAGAATAAAGTTGAGAGTTGGACTTCTACTTTGATTTCGTAATCGAATGGGTGAAAAATTATGTAAAATTGTAGTAATGTTTTTATTTATGGTTTGCTTCTGAAGTGTGTTTGCTTTAGGTAATAACAGTGTAAAATTTCAGGGCGGGTTGGTCTGAATGACAGTTTGTGATATATTAATTAATGCTGTGTAATTGCTCGATCAACTATTGTAACATTTGACTGGATGAGTGAATGAAGAGAAATGTATGTATGTTGAAATCCACACTTCCCAGCTCTCTTATTTACACCTGGAGAAGGTTCCCGGGCTCTACTTGCAATGTCTTCTAATGCCGGTTTCAAATATCTTCATAATTGTTTTGAAGATGATAACCCAACCATGTTTTCCAATCCTATTATTTAATAACCACACACACACACAAACACTTTACACACACTCACATCTTTTGGTAGGTCCCACACACACTGGTGGTGAAATGTATGTGGATTCCAATGTGAATATAAGAATGAATTTGTGTAAATATTTGTGGTTGTGTTTGTGGTTGTAGAATAATTGTTTCCAATCTTCTCCGACTCCAAAAATAAGAGGGAACAACAAAGGGCAAAAGAGTGATCACAAGAATAGCAAAAGAGCTCTATTGTAGTGTCCAAAAATAGAATGTAAATTCTATCCACCTTAGCTTGGAAAACTTGAGTTTTCCACCACCACCAATTGTGGGCCTCATCGTGCGTATATAGCAGTAATCTGAACCATTTATTTTGTAAGCCGGCTCGCATAGTAGTATATCTTCACACAAAAAAACAGCTTTATTGGACATAGATATGTATTTAAAAAATTGAAGTTTGGTTTAAAAAATCGACAGTCAATAAGTTTAAGTTAAACTATCCATAACGGTCTATTTCTGTAAAGAAAATTTTAATTTTTGATACACCTATCCATATCCGATAAATATGATTTTTTGTGTGAATGTACTACTCTGTAGACCCTACAAGATGAATGGTTCAGATTACTGAAAAAAATACATTGTTGGGGCCGGAATGCGTGGTGGAAACCATGGGGTTTTCCACCTAAGGTGCAAAGAATTTTAACTCTTATAAAAAAAAAGTCTCCACGAGTCCAACCAGAAAAAATTTTGCTTTCAATTTTTCTTTTTTGCGTGAGTGTTAGAACTGTGATTCATATATGTTAGGTATGAAGAGATACTTAAGAGTTCTAGAAATAGGCCAGTTGCCCGAACGGAGTGGAGCGAAGCGAGTGGAGCGAAATATGTCTAGTTTTATTCAACATACTAACATTTTATAAAAATAGAAATAAACAATGAGTACAAAACAATCGAAAGAATATTACGTAACCAAGTTATATCGTACTCATCTCAATAGTGCGAACCACAATTACCGTTCACACGATTTATTGATTTATGTTGGAACCCTGTGACTCATGACAATCCTTAGCGACGGCTCCAATCTCAAATCACGCATTCGAAACATTTTTCAAAATCAAAACCATGATAGAGAGGGGAATGAGAGTTGTCGCGAGTAGAGAGATTTGGGACCGTGTGAAGAGTGAGTTGGTTCGAGTGGTGGTGGTGATGGGCGTATAAGAAGAAGGAAATCTACAAAGGTAGTAATCAGTATATATGATGCTTGGACAATTACACAATTTGGGTTTATTGTGGGTACTTATAGAAGAGTTACTACAATAGAAAAATACCATGCCCAAAGCATCTAGTTTGGCTTGGGGAAAATATCTAGCTACGACAAAATAATTCATCATAATCCACAATTCTAATAATTTATATCTATAGCATTGAAAAGGGTATAGAAAACAATTTGGCCAAAGAAATATCTGCCGACATGTGAAAATTTTGGAAGATAGTCTGTATATTCAGTCTCCAATCCGTTACGTTGTCCGGTTTTCATTTTCTGAAAATATTTAAAAACTACCGTGTACATTAAAATTCATTCCGAATCTAACTGTCGTGTTTGGATTTTATAATAAATTTCTAATTATCGTATTTTAATGTTAAAGTTAAAATTTGGGTTATCACAAATTATTTGCATAAATACATAATTTTTTAGGTTAAAATTGTCTTCTTAAAAAATATTATTAATACTCCCTCCATCCAAAATTCTTGGTTCTTTTTCCTTTTTTGAAAACCTCAAAAAATTGGCTATATCTTTTAATTTATAATGTTTTTTAGGAAAAAAAAAACCGAAATGGTCCCTATAGTTTAGTGTTTGTCTCAACTTGGTCCCTGCAATTTGAATTAGCTCGATTTACACTTTGCAGTTTCAATTTTGTTCCAACTTGGTCCAATTACTAATTGTCGTTAGCCTCAGTTTCCATTTATACTAGAAAAGGGACATATTTGTGTCTAGGGTTAACGGAGTCTAACGGCAGTCAGTAATTGGACCAAGTTGAAACAAAATGAAAACTACAGAGTGTAAATCGAGCTAATTTAAACTATAAGAACCAAGTTAACACAAACACTAAATTACGAGGACCATTCTGATTTTTTTCCTATTTTTTATATCAAATATGGATCTTGATAGATCTCAATGAGCTCTAAAAACAAATCACTTAAAAGATTATAGATTGTAAGATATAATCAATTGAAAGATGACATACATTCCTAAAGAGGACCAGCATTTTGGGACGGAATGAGTACTTATTTTGGAAAGCAGAAGTTTGTGACATTGGATCCCCTGCTGTACAAATCCAATCAAGTACAGGGCCATTATCAACCCAACACAGACATAGCAAACTACTACATGTACTTAGCATTAAATTGTAAAGCACCGGAATGTCCAAAAATTAATTTCTGTTGCAGAGAGGCTCAACTAACACATGGAGCCTTATTTATTGCAGATTGTTTCACGAGTGATAGGGTTCATGAAATATTTGTATGAAAGTAAAGGAACTGGACGGTTCAGATTTACATTTTTGTGATGTGAATCTGAACAATTCAGTGTGAAGCTGAACCATCCAATTCCTTTTCATGGATATGCTTCATGCCCCGTAACATTTTCCCTGTTCCACACCCCTCTTGGAGCTCAACTACTCTGTATAGGTTTTCGTCATACTACGCCATTTTAGATAAATAAATAAATAAAAATCACCAATCCTCAGCTATAAATTGTGTACTCCTGTTGCTCTGATGAATTATATATATATATATATACACATACATGGGATGGTTCCGGAAATAATTAATTAGACACCTAAAAAAACCTCATAGTTCCCAATAAAATTTTTTGATGATTCCAGCCGCTCAATGTGATCAGAAAGTGATTTTACAGGTACCCGTGAGAAATCGGCAAAAAAATTGACCGGGAATGGCTTAATCTAAGCAGTTTTTAGCTTAAATTTGATGAACGGTTCAATTAAAAACTATACAAAACAAGTACTTTCCGGTCATATTTTTTGCTAATTTCTCACGGGCGCCCTTAAAATCACATTCTATACACATTCAACAGTTCGGATCATAAAAATTTGATCGGAAACTATGAGATTGAGATTTGGAATTTTTTTTTTTGTGTGGCTCTTGAACCTCTCCGATATATATATATATATGAGAAAAACTTTTTTATGGAGTCTCCGTAAATAAGGTTTACAGTGCTTAATCTCGCGCGTCCAAAAGTTTTTTGGATTTTTCGGATTAAAAATAACCTAGCCTATTGCCGGTCAGAAATATTTAGTATTGGTCAAAGTTTAAAAACAGATCTCAACCATTGATTATCAAAACGGATGAATGTAATTGCGCAGAGCCTCCGTAAGTCGATCTCTAGTCTACATATATACACTCCCTGTAAGAGCATCCGCACCAACCTCTCTACATTTTGGACCAATTTACACCTCAAAAAGTCACTTTATTACTTTAGCTATCTACTTTTAAAATAACTACTGCATCAGACTCTTTACTCTCACTCTCCTTTCAATAAATAATCAAACCCACCTCAATTAAATACTATATTTAACTCCTCCTCCTGATAAAAAAAAAACTTTCTCAGTCTCCCTTGCCTCTGACAGGCCCGGGTACGAGAGAGAGAGAGAGAGAGAGAGAGAGAGAGAGAGAGAGAGAGAGGCGCTGGCACAAGAGAGAGAGAGAAACAATATAAAAATCAGTGGCAAGTGAACAGTAGCTCGTTTTTATAGACGAGCTACTGTTGCAAAACTAAATTTCTACAAAATAGAGAGGAAGAAAGAGAGGCTGATAAAGGGGAGTTTTGGATGCTTTTTTTATTTTGGCTCTTTAATTTAGTTTAAAGAGGAGAGTAAAGAGGAAGATGTGGATGCCCTAAGTTGCTATAACCACCCTCTGAAGATCTTATAGTTCGGTAGCCGATCAAAAAAGATCTTATAGTTCGGTATGTGTTCTCTCTCTCTCTCTCTCTCTCTCTCTCTCTCTCTCTCTCTCTCTCTCTCT
>BPLS01000596.1:11201-59852 GCA_019656275.1 Rhododendron kiyosumense
AACATTCTGGCATTCTGCTGCTTTAGAAGTGAATCCATTGCTCCAACTTGCTACCTATGTTGTTGTTCAATATATGTGTCACCTTCCGGCGGATGGAGTGGGGAGAATCAAACAATTAAAAAATGGATGAATTTAACATACATTTAGGTTTTTGATACAAGCAGAGACCTCTGTCATGTCGTGGTTTTTGAAATACTCCTATTAACCTCGCTTACTTTTGGAACAATTATCAAGACTTCCCAAGTTAACAAAAGCTCTCGTAGAGATTTCTGATGTAGTAATTAAGAGGATTATCACGTACACTATAAAAATTATGTCTGTTAACTTATATCCTGGAATTTGTACACGCACACATGCACCACTACAACGAAAATAACATTTTGTCACAAACCACGTGACGAAATTTGAATTTTCTCACCAAATAGAACCTTTGTGGTGACGAAAAAGAATTTTGTTGCCGAAACATACTATTTGGCGTCAAAAGTAATCTTTCATCACCTAATAGTATTCATTCATAGACGAAATCTTCTTTTCCTCACCAAAAGGTAACATGCATTTGTAGAAAATAATAGATTTGAGTGACGAAATTTGTATTTTCCCAAATATAAAGCTTGTTTTGAAACAAATCGTATTATTTAGAGTAAATAATACTCCCTCCGTCTCTTTTCAATTGTCTTTCTTCGTAACTCCAACTTATTAAAAAGACATCATCATTATACCTTTCACATCAATTTTTTCCTCTACTTTTCCTACTTACCCATCATCATTACACTTTTACTCATTAATTTTTCAAAATAAAATCTACTTTTACACGCAAAATGTTTTACAATGTAAAATATTTTCCATGTAAAATGCTTTTTCAGAAAACAAACTTCAAACTTTTATTTTCCGGTGTTTGGTTGACACTTGAAAATATTTTCAGAAATCGACAAAATAGTGTACAAAGAGAGATGGGGAGCTTAAACGGTGGAGAAATATGAGATTATTAGAATTGAACATAGGTCAGGACTGACGATCGAGGAAACTAAGTAATGAGAATTGCAGTAAAAGGCAGCGGGTTCATTTCGGAAAATAACTTACGGAAGATTTAAGGGTAAGTTATTTTCATCCAATTGATGGAAAATGTTTTACATGTAAAATGTTTTCCTCATTCTTTACACAACCAAACACCGGAAAATAGGTAAAACATTTTACCGGAAAACATTTTACGTCCAAACAAACGGAGCCTTAGAGACAAAATAGATAATGCATCAACTTTTACTCACTAACTTCACAAAATGGACACTTATTAAGGGACAGTCAAAAATAAAATACTGAACTCTAAATAAGAGACGGATGGAGTATATGATGTATGTAATATATTTGTATTATGTAGGAATTACAAATTATTTATAAAATGATTATAAATATTAAATTTAGCAAACATATTGATGAAATGTTAAGTGGCCTAGCGGAAAGAGATCGGTTAAGGTACGTACCAGAGGTTGAGGGTTCGCCTATCAATAGGCAGCAATTACAGCTGAGTTGAATGTCATTTTTTTAGTTTGGTCGCCTTCCAAAGGTTTACGTTAGTGACAACATTTTTGGTCACCAAAAACTACCTTACACTTGCAGCGACAACCGCTAATATGTGATAAAACATGGTAAAAAATATATTTAGTCACCAATACTTTTTGAAGTAGAACACGTGGAGGCCCAATTTTATAATCAATTGAACTGGTCGAAACCTCGGAAGCCCAAACATTGTTTAATTGCAAATTACCCGATCTGGCTACTTTCGAACGAGCTCGGATCTAGCCAAAATTTAGTAGGCTGACTTATTTTTGCGTTGCGGTTAATACTCATCAACCTAGCAATGGTGCTTTTTGGCCTAATTCCTTCGATTTAGCATTCAATTGGACGTTTTTGTTGTTTTAGAAAATATTTGTTTCGTTAATAACTTTTAGCGTATAATTCCATAGAAATTGATTCTTTTTGGAAAAGTCATATTTTTCTTTCCTTTTTCCAATTATATTATTTTCCCCAAATTTTGGAAATTTTCGTTTTTGAGTTACGGTTTGGGAAAATGATGGCTCAGGATGTGTTTTGATAATTAATACCCGTCAATGATATTTTCAATATTAACAAATGTTCTTTGCTTATCCTTAGCAGGTATTAATTATCAAAACACGTCATTGACCATCATTTTCCCTTAGGGATTTGGCTGTCTCTCGTCCACACATCACATCTTACATCGGGACGGAAAATATCTCTTTTTTATTGGCCCGTAAAAAATCATGTTCATCTTACTAAATTATGTCAAATCTTGGTCCGTCTCGTTTACTTTGAGCCTAGTGAGCTCTTCTCGCAAATGCATGTCTCACCATTATATTGGCACATCTCAACGATTAGAGCCAAAAACTCACGTCAATCTTGTGTGTCTTCTTCATGTCTCGCCATTTAAATTAATTTCGGACACAAATCGCCAAAATCTTGCTTCAACAATGTTTATTGCAAATTAGGTTACCCCCCTCCTCTATTTTGAGAGCCTCTCCCTCTAAACTATTCCTTCTTCTCGGATTGCTTCTTTAGGGGGGTCGGGGTGGCCGTCACTTCTCACCTTCACCTCCTCTCGCCCCTCCGGCCTTCTTCTTCTTCACTTTCTAGCCTCCTCATGCTCCACTTGCGCCTCCTCCCATCCACTCTAGCTCCACCTCCATCTCCCCCTAGTACCCCCGCCCTCACCACCACCACCCTCTGTCTGGTGCTTGCTGGGGCTGATCTAGTGCAGATTTGAAAAAGAGATGATTTAGCTTTGCTTATCCGGTGAATAAGCCAACGGATCCAATGCAGCGCTTCCGACAATGGAGTTCGCAATTGGTTTTTTATTTTCCTATTTCTTTTTTGGTTCAGTTATTTTTAGGTTATGTTGATTTGGGTTGGGATTTGTTGGTTTGATTTCTCTCCCTTTTATGGGAGTTTCTGGGTGTAGGGTTTCTGTTCTTGGATCATGTGGTTGTTTTTACAGCAGTTAAGGGTTAATTTGTTGCTCTCTCTGTTTGGAGCTCAGTCATGGCCGACTCGCTGGTAAAACCTAGTGCGAGGATATAGTGATAACTTGGGTAGCTAGGCCTCTTTGTTTCGTTATTTACTCCCTGTGGAACAATATCCAACTTCGATTGTTGATATACTCGATTGTGTCTGGTATAATACAATTCCTATCATTTTGGCAAAATAAAAAATAAAAAGCAAAGGTTTATTGCCGAAAAAATCGCGTCCAATTCTGGTCCGCTCTCATTTCCTTCGTTGATATCTCGTTAGTTATATGTGGCCAAAAGTAGGCAAAATTTTGCTCCAAAGTCATTATCTCGTCTTGAAATGAGTTGTTATCGCCAAAATATCGCCTAGATCTCTTCTGGAAACCAATATGTCATCTCTTAAGTCTGATACCGTCAAATATGTATCACCTTTATCGTCTAATCTGTCCAATTTTTACAAATATATCTGAAAATCAACGCCCCAAACCATCTATGTAGGAGTATTATTTGTATCGTCTATACTGGATAAATATCGCATGATATCAACTCCTACCGGGATTATATCGCAAATCTCATGAAAATATCGTGACCGGCTCAATATCGCAGAAAACAAAACGTATAACGGCTCGATCGGCTCCTCTCCCGGGTTGTATACGCTCTGTAAATAAATCGATCGAGGTGGTGATGACCTATATTTCGATCGATTTGTATACGATTATTTGACCAAAATAGAATTTGTAGTCAAAGTCTTCAATCTTTTACAAATCGGTTATGCAAACAAACCTATCGGTACTGATACATATCGGAAGATATTGGTATGTATCACCGATATTTCAAATCATGCATGGGTTAGCTATGCTATTGTTTATATCCGTTTTTGGCATCCAGTCCTAGACTAGCGTTGGGCGGCCATTTAATTGAAATTCAATTAAATTGGGCCATGAAATGAAGAATTGCTGAGCTAAGATTAATGGGTCAAGGCAATATCAATCGGGCCCGTTAAATTTTAGTTCAATTCGGATGTGTACTCAAAAAACCGTGGGCCGTGGACTACATTATTTGAAGAATAAGTAAGGCCCAGTTAGCCTTTACGAGGCCTTTTACATTTTTTTTAAGACCGATGACCCGTGAAGAATAAGAGTATTCTAGAAAGAAAGAAGTTAAGCCCCTAAATATATGGAAAGGCTATTTGATTTAATTAAGTGGCCCACGTTTCCCATATTGTGTGCGTGCCCGAGAGAAGAGAAGATGAGCTGTTGGTTTTTTTTCTACCTTAAGGGCCATTTGATTGGCCAAAATGGCCCCCGATCTCAAGGTTATACAGTGAAAAGAAAATGGGCAGTGGTAGTATTTGCCCATGATCTTTTATAACTCCCAGATAACCACCCATTCACACATGAAAGAGCAAACATGGGACACTTGTCATTGCGGGGAGAAGCCAGCAAATTGTCTTGCATGCAGAAAACCGAGGACCCTTGCCTATAAATACTAGAAGACAAGAAGAAAAAAGGGTCCACACACTAATCAAGCTCAACGCTTAAACCCAAAGCCTTCCCAGTGAAGCAATTATCTCACTTCTCTCCCATTTACTCAATTACTTCTCCAAGTAATTCGGATTTTCTATCTCTCTTGTACTCCAACTTTATTATTACGACATAATAAAGTTATTCATATCTCTCTTGTATCCCCAACTTTGTTATTACGATATAATAAAGTTATTCTACGATGTTCTCTACTTTTTTTCATACGATTGGGATATTTTAAATCCACTTCGTTGTGGCAAACCACGAACCTCATTGTGGCCTCACCCTTTGGGTCACACGCAGTCGCACTACATACGAAGTCAGATCGAGGCGCTCACGCCTTCCATACGTTGGACGACGACAAGCCCTGGCACGCCTGCGCTCACATAGCACACTCGCCATTGGATTTTCCGCTCACGCCTACCCCGCGGAAAAGTGGGAAACAGATATGATAAGTAACAATTACGGGAACTCGCAAGAAAAACACCCTCTATCGTCGTTGCCTGATCTATATAGTGTGACCATACAACAAAAGTCGCCATTAAAAAAAAAAATAAACCCGTTGAAAAAAACATAAAACTATACTAGGCAACTAAGCAAGTCGATGTTTCAAGTTAACGCACTAGCACTGCTTCAAATTTACTTTTGTTTTCTTCCCTCATGGCTGCAGAGTGAAGAGAGAACCATGCCGTGCTACAGGATTTGCAAGTTCAACAAGAACTCGTATGACAATGGTATGAGAGCCCTGAGGACATGGTGGGAAGAATGGGATCTGAGGATTCTAATTCTCTACATCCTCATTGCTCAGTTATACCTTCATTTCTTCGGACGACTCCGCAGAAAGAATAAGTCACTGTTGCTGATGATTGTGAGTATTTGGTTACTCTACTTATTTTCTGACTTGTTGGCAACAATTGATCTTGGAAAACTCTCCAAGATCAAAGTTGATGATAACAGTAAGCACAATTCCATCAAGCAAAAGGGGCATTCCAACAAGACAATGGGCGAAGAATCGCTTAGGGTGATGTGGGCACCTCTGATCTTGTTCTATCTCGGGGGTCCAGATACCATTACCGTCTTACGCGCTGAGGAAAATCAGTTGTGGATGAGACACCTTATAGGACTCTCAACCCAAGGCCTAAGAACAGCTTATGCCCTGATAATAACCTGGAATCCGGAAGGATTGTCTCTTCTGGCCCTGCTGGTGTTTGTTCCTGGTATTATCAAGTATGGAGAGAGAGTGTGGGTAGTCAGGTCAAGATCCCATGACTACAAGGGTTTTGTTAAGTCAGATTTAGACATAATCGACACAATCAGTGCTTCGGGACCGACTGCAAACCTAGTGCTCCTAGCCTATTCCTGGTTCCAAACCTTATTGCCTCATAATACAAGGTACAAGACTGATGCAAGGACAGTGAGAATTTTGAAAGCAAGGTTCCGTGACTCAGTTAAAAATGGTAGTGTTGATGCTTTCAAACTGATTGAGATCGAGTTGGGTTTGATGTATGACATGCTCTTCAGCAAGGTAGGCACAATTTTTACCGTATGGGGAAGCGTACTTAGATTTCTTAGCTTCTCATTGATTGTTTCTGTGCTTGTGATATACGTGAAGTGCGACAAGCCTCACGGGCATTTGGAAGGTGATCATATTATAACCATCATTCTGTTAGCTGGAGCCATTTTTTTGGAGATAGCTGGCATTATTGTTCAACTTGTTTCGGATTGGGCCATGGTTTGGGCATGTACGAATGGAAGTAAGTGGGCTATTTGGGTTCTCTTCCTACACGAAATTCTAAACTCTAAAAGCCAGAGGTGGTCTGGGGTAATGGGGCAATTCAGTTTGCGGGGTTTCTGCGAAAACTACAAGCCTCTTGTCTGCAATACGAAATGGGAGTGGCTTTTTGGCAGGGAAAAAATGATGAAGAGATTCAGCTTACAGAAGAGTCCAGACAAACAGTTGAAAGATATAATCATTCGTCACCTCCGCGAGAAATCAGAGAAAGCTGCAGTTGTTGATACTTTGCAGACTTCAACAAATGCAGTTACGCATATTGATACTTCCCAGACATCAACTCAGAAAACCGCAAATGTTGATACGGTGCAGACTTCAACAGAGAAGGTCACAAATATTGATGAGTTGCCGACTTCAAAATTGGAAAGAGGTGAGGGGACCGTTTTAAGGTATGATGGCGGGCAGCAGTTCAAGCGGAGTATTGAACTAAAACTTGGTCAAAGTATTGTCATCTGGCACATTGCTACCGAAGTTTGCTACGAGTCGGATCATCCTAAAATTTTTGGTAAGGATAAGGTGAAGCTGAAAGTGGCCAAAAACCTCTCCGACTACATGATGTATTTGCTTGTTGCATGTCTTGATAAATTTCCTTTCTGCAACAAATACAATGGGATTATGCAAGATTCTGCTGATATGAAGAAACTTTTTCACAGAGGAGTGGTATTGAATGAGGGCAACACCACGAATATCACACTGGTGAACAGGGCACAAAGACTTGTTCTAGATATGAAGGAGAATCCGAAGAGGTGGGATATCATGGGCAGCATGTGGGTTGAGATGTTGTGCGATGCCGCGAGGAAATGCCCAGTGAAGAACCACATTCAAGAGCTTCGACATGGGGGAGAGTTTCTCACCCATGTCTGGCTTTTGCTTTTGCACTTTGGCACACCAAAGGAGCTAGACAGAAGCAATTCTAGCCTGAAGGAAGAAAAAGACAGCGGGGTAAAAGGTGTCATTAGCACTGTTGGAGACATTGTGGGGAATGAGATTGACGAGGGTCAATATGTTGGCGGGATACAAGCTACTATGGAAGAACTTGTGCAGAGTAAAGTTGACGATTGGACTTCTAGTTTGACCTACTACTAAGGAAGAAGTTGAGTAGAATAAAGTTAGAGGGTTGGACTTCTAATTCTATTTATGGTTTGCTTCTGAAGTGTGTTTGTTTGTTTTTAGGAAACACTTCCGGATCTTCTGGTGTAAAATTTCAGGCCCGGTTGGTACCATTACTTCTGCATGCCTCCGTGTGATAATAGTGTTGTTTAATTGCCAAACTAGTGTAATGACATTTCAGTCTTCTATCCCTATGGAGTACCGCATGATACATATCTAGTTAGTGGTATGCATGATTGAATGAAGAGAATCATAGGTAATTAGGTGAAATCCACAGTTACCAGCTCTTTTATTTACACCTGGAGGCAGACTCTTCAGGTTCCCAGGCTCTATCTGCAACGTTTTTTAATGCTGGTTTTAAATCTTCATAATCGTTTTTAAGTCTGAAGATGATACCCAACCATGTTTTCCAATCTTCTCCCACCCAGAACTAAGAGGGAACAAAAGAGGGCAAAAGAGTGATCACAAGAATAGCAAAAGAGGTCTATTGAAATGTCGCCTGTGAAAACAACTAGTTCAAGTTCGGTAGAAGTTTCACCGTCCAAAAGTAAACGAACAGTAGAAGGTTAAGACAAACACTAGTAAGAACTAGGTTATGGCCACCACTAGTTCTGGATACCGATATTCTTTTGGAGAAGCAACCTCACAAATTTAGATTTGCTTCACATCTTTCTCATAAGAAGAAACAGCCTCTGATCAAGCTTAAATTCACTCATATGACTTGGATCCCCCTTCAGCATCAGTTGAAGTCCACCAAAAGAAATGTATGCAATCCTGAAGCCCAAAAAACAAAACAAAAAAATTAACCAATAGACGGAGAATTTGGGCCATCCCCACTTGGACAAATTAATTTCTATCACGAAAAGACATCTTCATCAAGAAAAATAGTTGATGTCTTGTATCAGATACAAGCATATAATTTTTACGACGGCACATCCATTTATGTTGTATGATTAACTATGACATTTTGAACAAGAGCACAATGACTATTACATACACTTTCACAGTTCCAGATGAATCATCCTCTGACATCTTGTACAACAATCCATGCATGACATACTCGAATTTGTCAGCAAGTGATTTTGACTTGCCCTGAAATTGGAGTAGAGAAACATTTGTTAATGATATTAGGCTTTCAATACTTCAGGAAAATTAGAGCAAAAGAGAGGATTGGAGACAAAATTCCAGGCACGTCACAGAAGTATGTTTTCCATTTCTTATCTATTTAAAGGCAGAGCTTTTGCATACTCCAAGTCTCTTGAGTCTTGACCATCAAAGTAAATATAGCTTGTCTAAAGAAAATACAAGAGAGGGACAAGGAGTTCAACATGAGCTACAAGATCAACAAAATCTCATTTTTAGGTATGTCCTATTTGTTAGGTTGTGTAGCATCACTCGTACAAATTTGATGCATTTAATTTGGACAACTTGATTCTCCTAATTCTGTATCCAATGCATGTAAGATGGTAGGTGCATTGCTTTGAAGGAAGTTGAACCGAATGACCATGTAGTCCTGTTCCCGAGATTCCAAAGTAAAATAACCCAACTCATCCAATTGGTTGGTGAGAGGATATCACATCATCATGATAAGAAGGATTCTGTGAGACCTATACAAATCTTAGTTATTTAAAGTGTTTTTCAGTCCAACTATGATTAAACTATCTTTTTTTCATGTCATGGTGTCCACCAATTTGAGTTCAACTTGAATAGCATTAACAATAACTACAAGCTGAAAAATATTGGAGGTGCAAACAGGCCACCCATTGAACAGAGAAAAAGGCTACGAGAGATGGCTGTAACCTACAAGGATCAGATTACCTCAGGTAGATAGCTAGTCACAGCCGATCCATCCAAATTTAGAGTTGGAGCTAATGCCATTCTAAACTTCTCCCCGACACAAATAGGATAAACTTCTGTATTCACATCTAGCTGTATGTGCATATCTTTTTCCTCGCTCTGTGCTTCAATGCGAGAAACTAAAAGACACATTTATGCAACGCATTATTTTCATTAGCCACATTACACAAGCATTACCTTGAAGCAATGTCAAGATTGTGGAGTATGAGAAAATCAAAAAAAAAAGATTCATCATCCATCATGCTGTATCCACTGATTCCACTTAAAACCTAACTATGGAAACACCTCGATAAAAGCATACAGAGATGAAAAATCTCAGACACTATACAGCACTTCATGCAACCTGAAAGATTCTAGTTGTTGCATTTAAAGCACATCAGAAATTGTTTGGAAGAAGAGGTAATTTATACTGGCTTAAGTTTACTAAAATTGTCACCTTTCAGATTCATGTGTTCTTGCTGAATGTAATAAGCATTACACCAATTGAGAGTTTTTCCATTAGTAATCAATAGTTGTTGTACATCAACATGCTGGACTCTGAATTTGAAAGTCGAGATTCCGCCTTATCACTAATCAGACAACTTTACATTGCACCTTGGTTCATGAAACAATACAATTACGGAACCATGTAGGCAGGATACAAAGAACAGGGCTAGAAGGGCAGATAGGATAAAAGCTTCCGCAAACCAAACCTGAGTTAGGTTTCTATTCCAATCCCAATCTTTAAGGAAATGTTCCATCACAGACCATGTTCCGCCCACCAGCACAAAGGACAGAGGATATACTGTCATCTTAGCCCCTACCACACTGCCCTCCCAGCCAAGAACTTTCAAGCACTTAAAAAGAGGTTATATATATGCACTTAGGTTAAATACCATGCTTCACAAATTGGGTAGTACCGTTATAAGACCCAAAGAGATGAGCTAATAAAGAGGCACAACCAAACGGCATCAAGGGGTGCGCTTAAGTGCCGGAGAAAGGAAGGACAGGAATTCAACACCTCTTCAAAGGTGCTAACTAACTATTCTAACAACATTGACTTTCGCCGATCAAAAAAAAAGAGATGAGCTAATAAACTAAGTCCAATAGTGCTAAGGAAAGTTGGTTATACAGGCACTCAAAGTTAAATACCAAGGTTACAAAATTGGGTAGTGCCCTAAACAAAGCCCAGATGACCTGACCTATGAGCTAAGAAACTATGTCCGTGAGTGAGAAACAAATTGGTTTTCTAAGGACATCAGGTAACATGCAAATTCAGTAACCCTAACATGTGACTCTCAATTGAAAAAGAGGGTTAAACCCATGATAGGGGATTACCAACCCCACAAAGACCATCTAATATGGACAAGAAATAGTCAATATTAACCTGCAGGGGAAGACATACACTCCCATCTCAGGGTTTGTTCTTCCATTCAATAAGGGGTGGGAAATGGGAGGGTGCAGGCGGAAGGCAGTGTCCCCAGATTCCGTGCATTTTACCCAAAAGTTTTGTAGATCACAGATAATGTATGACTGATTGCCTCATCTATTGAAGGCCATTTGAATAGAATGGTGATATGTTTACAAAATCCTTCTCTCAGAGGAGTAGGCTAAAAAAAAAATTGCACTTGCCAAGATTTCACAGAAGAGTAAGAACAGTAAAATTCCAACACACACACACTGATGCTTCTTCCACCATTTCTAATATAGTTGCAGGTTCCATTAACAATCAAGTGAATCAACAGATAAAAAGCAGAATCTACATGGAACCAATAATGATGCTTCCATAAACATACCTTTATCAAACTTTTTACCATCTGGATCTAGACGATCCACCTTAATAGCATCATCAAAAAGTACCTCAATCATCTCGACCGCAAGTTTATCCCTTGAAGAGAAATTTATACCTAATGTAAAACAGCAGAACAATGTTTAATTCTTAACAACAATCATCAATTTACTGAGAATAGGAATTTACATCAACCAACAAAATTTCCTCATCCAACGAAAAATACATCCAAATAACGTCACATGCATCCCCATAACCCATAACAAGAAGCCAAATCAAATTCATTTATTGCAATGTTCATGCATATTCTTTTTTCACGATATCCACCTCAAAAAGCTTTTTCTGACTTAACAAAATTCTACAGCATTTGCAATAGCTCGAAAATGTGACCCCACATTACAACCACTATGTATTTTGTCACACCTGAACTTCCCCAATCTCAAGTATCACCCAAATCCGATATTCTACCAGCACGCACCCACAATGTAGTAATAAGTACAAAATTTTGCTAAAACAACATTGATGAAACAAGTGAAGCAATGCAACAGAAGCATACGCGGAAAAGTGAGTAAGGAAACACCATTAGCATAGGCATTAAGCAAGCCCATCGATAACCAAATCTACCACATTACACAGTCCAAGACATGAGAATCAGTCCAAGAATGATACTGATGAGTGATGACTATTCAAACCCTCAAAAAGGTATATACCTGGCAATCCAACACTGATAATGGTCAAAATACTAGTCTCGCTTTATGTGCCACTCCTACTTCTAGAGCAGGAAGAAGTTCTTTCTTTTTAGCCTGTTAATATTTGCCTTGCCATTTCAAAGAACATAAAAGATCCTCTCGGCATGGGAAGCAGAAGATATATCTAATATTTTTTTAAGTATAAATCACCCCCGCAGGAGCTTAGCTTACTAACTTGTCCCATTGGCGTACATCTTAAAACCTAGAAAATTAAACCCCCAACAATAAGTTCAGCAGTATGGTTTAGTGGAAGGGGTAAATCTGTTGGAAGGAGTAAATCGAGTCTAGGATGCTAACCAAAAATGCATCGTTTAGTGGTGGTTTCTTACGCACAGGACATAAACAGTCACTATTGGAACTGAAGCAACCGAGAAAAGAAGACCAAAACCAGAATCATCCAAAACAATGCGACGGTTGAAGATTTATGGACTCAAAGTCTTTCCCTTTCTTCAGTACAGTCCATGGTCCCAAACGACCGCTCAAAACTAAGATAGTGGCCACACACAAAAAATTGAAATCCAGAAGGGGCCCAACAAAATTGCCTCCAACGACTCAAAGCAGGAAAAAGAAAAAAAAAGCGTGGCTTTAATTCTTAAAAACATCATTTTGTTACTACCAGTGGTTGCGAAGTTAATTTTCCGGTAATGCAGGCCCTTGCAGGGTGTCCGGCCCAACTTGTGCGCACCTTCGACTAGTCCCTACCGCCCCTCCTCCATCCGTTTCACACCTTAAACGTGGGCTGAGGTGGCCCCAAGAGTTATTGGAAGGAGAATTAAACCTGAGACCTTAAGATACACCTAAATCCCACGGCAAGACCCCATGCCATCCCCTGGGGTTAGTGGTTGCGAAGCTGGAAGAAATCAAAATTCTAAACGCTTCAAAAATTAAACTCAATAACAGCCTGAATTTTGTGAAAGTAAAACCACACTCGGAAAGTTGAATACCCAGTACAAGATCAAACTGGGTCGAGTTCGAACATCGATTCAACAAACGGGAGAAGATAACTGTAGAGAGTACGAACCTTGGAGAGGAGTATTGTGCTCAAATTTCTCCTGCAAAGTGGAAAACCCTTGGCCGTAATTGAACGAGGGTTTTGGAGGCCTTTTTGTGAAAATTGCAAGGACAAAAAACACTGAAAATTTGTTTACAACTCTGCCCCTTATAAAAATTGCTTATTTAGACTACAACCCAATACTTCAAAAATTCGCTCTTTGCACCATCCAAATTCCAACCGATAATGCTTGCGTATGGAAAACATGTGGTTTGTGGCTATATCTTTTTCGAAAACGGTAATTCCATTAGTATTTGTTTACAATATTGTTCTCAACAAAATGTTTTGGCTTGATATTAATTTATCCTACCATCCAAAATCTCATATAACAAATGGTCAAGTATATTATGTCATCTTTATTTGATTAAATATGTCCCCTATCTACCAATGTCAAATATGTGATACTTGTGACAAAAGTGGTAATATGCCCCCTCTATCTAACCCTAATGTTATTCAAGAAGTTGTAACGAAATACAAATGTAGTTAATTAAGTACTATGTTATTAATGGTCATAATCAAGAAAATGGGAGAAATTGTTTTATGTTCCTCTAGTGCATTGCTCGACTCTTTTCACAGTAATGTGAGGATTCATACAATTAAAAATGGGGAATTTATTTTCACACTCTCTTTTTTACGATTTTTTTTTTTGTCCTTATCCACTTAAATTTATTATCTTTATTAAATATACTTTTTCATACACTTAAGAATAATATTGTAAATTCATGTGAATAAAATAAAAAAGAGTGTGAAAATCATTTTCCTTAAAATGAGCTTCACATTTTATTGTGAGGTTTGGAGAAGCAAGGAATAATTTTTTCCTTAAAAAAAGAAAAGAAGATAAAGAAATGCATTATTGTTGTGATAATTTTCAGAATAATTAGATAGTCCACTGAGTCGACTCCACTCTATCCCATTCCGATCCCTTGATTTAAATCTTCAACCATGTAAAGTTACAGATGTCGCATGAATGATGGTGGAGTTAGGCTGTTGAGTACATGCCAAGCACACGAAACTTCCCCACCCAGATTCAGTTAACAAGCTTCCAAGGTCTCTCTCTACCAACTGATTCTCTCTCTATAATTTTCTTGATATATCTCGCTATAGAGGGCTACCCACTGCCCAGTTATTGTTGAATCAGTGCTCCCGAGTCATGGGACAAGTTTTAGAGAAACTCCAGGGTAATACGAACCTTACACCCTTCTCTCTCTCTAGTTTGTGTTTGAATTTGAGTTTTCTAAGAATTTCTGAATCTGAAGGCAAGGAATATACTGCTACGTGTCCACAAATTTGCGTTTTTAATTACCTGGTTTGTTCTCTTCGTAAATATATCTTGTTGATTTGGATCTTTCTATTACGTAATTTTTAGTATTAGGCACAAAATCGTAGTTCAACTCAGGTGCTGTGTGGTAAAACTAAAAGTTGAATATCAAAGATTTACTAGATTATTGGAAATCAAATTGATTTAGGTTATTGGAAATCAAATTTTTATTATTCTGCTTCTAACTTTATAATTTTGTGGTGCTTTTGATTTGGAAACACAGCATGTAGAACAACATAAGTAATCAGATAGTGTTTCATATGTCTATAAACGTCATCAGTCATGAGCAGGACCGTTGCTTCTCCTCCAGATAAGCCCGTGTTTTCATGTTATGTTAAACTCCCATTCAGATTTGATGTATTGCAACTTTCTTAAACTCCTTAGAAGAGACTTACGGGGATTCGCAAATTTGTTAATCTCAGAAAAATTTATCTCCCATTTCTTTACGTTGTTGATAGCATGAATTTAGATATTGGGATTAATTACCTCTTTCTTTGGGTGCAATTTCCTAGCCTTGTTTAGTTTATGTTGCCATCTATTTCGTATTATAACTTTTTCTACAATTTATTCGGAACTCACCAAGGAGGCAAGGCATATAAAATGTCCTTCAAGGCTGTTCAGCGCTGAGAAATCTATCTCTGGAACGGTAACTTAAATATTTTGGCATAATAACTCCTTGAATTTGAAACTTCTTTTTACTCTGCTGCTGCCTGGAGATTGGACCATCAGTACGTTGGTTGTGTTTTTAGTCATTGTCTCTTGCTCTGTGTGGCTTGCAAATAAACTGTGAATACCTATTCATATAACTTAACAGAGACTTGAATGATCACATACATGATAGCATGAACTCATTGTGCAGGTAAGGAGTGGAGGCAGAAACAAGTGAGAAAGATAACTGACCGTGCTTTTGACCATTTCAAAAATGATTCCGGAACAGCTACTTTGACATTTGAAGAGCTGTACATTGCTGTGCTACTTGTGTTCAAGTAATCTGTTCTACCTATTTATGTGGTTTGTTAAAATACTAGCAAAAGAATTCATTCATTTATTGTTTACTGATAAAAAAAAAAAGAAAATTGTATTGTTCAGCTGCTTTTGGCTGAAGTCTCATATAGATTACATTGTTTTCGTGTAGTGATATTAACAAGCGCTTGCCTGGGCCTCATTTTGACCCCCCTCCAAAAGAGCAAGTTAGAGCCATGATGCAGGTATGTTCTCGTAGTCTGATGAATTACACATTCCATAGTAGTTTCGTTACAAAGGGCTGTAGTTAATGTGCAAGCAGACTACGCATTATATTTTCACTCCTCTTTTGTCGAATTTGTTGTCTAGTTGTGGTTGCAATCATGATGAATGGTGCTTAGGTTGGCAAGGGTTCTTTACTTCTTTGTTGTGCTTTTTAGGTGTCACCCTACGGGGTGATCTTGTTACATAGTCTTGGGTAGAACTCACCCTAAAAGTTAGCTTTTAAAGTGAAGGTGTCCTCATGCTTATGTATTTTATATTACTTTGGGGCCCTCACTCCACTCGGTAGCACCTGCCGAGTGCAGGCTAGAGACACACCCTACCCATCCCTGAAGTTTCCCTCACGCTTATATACCTTGGATTACATTGGTACACATGCGACACAAGATTCGGTTGGGCTCACCGCTCACGTCAAATGACATTGGAGACATGTTAGTCATTCTCGTGACATGATGGTATTTGGAAAAGATAGAAGTCATCAACATATCATACTTAGAAAATGAAACAAGTTAATTCCAAACGGCCTTCAGCAACGAAGGCAATGTGATACAGATGCCATCATTAACAAAATGTCCAGACAGCATTCACACCTACCTCATCAGAATGTGTCAACTCAGCTAATCTGATCCAATGTGTTAATGTAATTTTTTTCTCATGACATGATGGTACATGTTCTGTTAAATGGAAGCAACTATGAAGGGGGAACCATGCTGGGTCACTGAATAATTTGCAGTCTTAAAAAGACGGGTAAGGATTAAGGATTTATCGAGTGTGAGATATCACACTATTCGAGGAACCATAGATGCTGCCGGAGCTAGATGCTGTAGGATTAAAGGATGTGGCTTGCGCGAACTAATCACCTTCTAAAATATGGCAATGAAAGCACAGAGATATAGAAGATGTGCTTTTCTTTATAAGAATCACAACTTAGGTTGATAGCAAATTGTCATGATATTATGATCTTTGATGGCTGAAACCTCTTTTATGTGGAGTCTTCTACCTCTGTGTAGTACCTTTTTAGACATTGGACACTCAGAGAGCTAAATTAGTTTTTTTTTTCCCAGGCGGTCTCATTGAACCACACAGTTCTTGCTTATGGTGAGGGGTAGCTGATTAGGAGAGGCATGGGCTTTGTCGAAATAGATGCAGTCATTATCCATTATGTATAAAATTGCTTTATTCTACTTCCATATGCCATTTTATTCTAGGAAATGGAATAGTCATACAAGATTTTTGTGGTTATTCGGCCATGTCTCACTCACCGTTGTTGTAATGGTGATTAGAAGAATGCAACACACGTAGCCACACCTGAAAGCCATATCCGAGTCTAATGCAACTTAGCTTGAAACTTCCTCTACCTCGTGAAGACTCATAGATACGTTTCATTTTTCTCTTTTTTCACATTCATACATTTCATTTTGCTTCCATTCAGGTTCATGATATCAACCTTGATGGAGAACTCGACCGCGAAGAGTTTGCAAAATTTATTAAGGAGTTAACAGCCGATACATTCAGCACTGTCAGTCAGGGACTGATCATTACGTTGGCAGTAGCTCCAACAGTAGCATTATTGACAAAGAGGGCAACGGAAGGCGTCCCAGTTGTAGGGAAGGTGGTGCAGAAGTTACCAAATGCGGTCTATGCATCCCTTGTGACTCTTGCAATAATGATGTTCCAAAGATCTGGGCAAGCAATTGAGTGAAGCCTTCTGTAATTCTCCTTCACATGAACCGTTGCTCCATTTTATTATGTATAAGCATCCAGTGACTATCTGCATGCTATGTTTCGCTATCTTATTAGCTATTTGAACTGATAGTTTGCTACAAATACTGAATAATGTGGAAGTTGTAAATAGATGAATTTAGCTTCAAATGCAAGGCTCTTGGGATTGCGTAAAAGGAATTTCATTCAAGCTGTTGGTTCGCATCATCGGGTTGGGGAGGCAAGGGAAAATGATAGGAAAGACCAAATAAATAAATTTGGCTTCTCCAATTCTTTATTTCTTTTATAAATTCTTTCAATTTTCCCTTTCCCTTCAGAAATTGAACGCAAACAAAGCCTTGAGGAGGCTTTCGAGGATGAGGAACAATGGGCACGGGCTTCGGATATTTGGCAACTTAAACTGGCAATATCTTCATGGGGGATTATCACTTACAAACTTTATCCATTGTCCTTGTTCTGATAGGCTAATGTTGTGGCCTAGTAAATAAAAGACCATTAAACTTTATATCAGATCAGAATGGACTCAAAGCTTCAATTCCTTTCGACTCTTGAAGTTGTCGGGCCCAAGGCTTTGTCCTGGTAAGACATCTGATATAAGTAGGAATTAAGTCACATAATTTGTGTGCGCGTGCTAAGCGTGAGAGTGTCTTTGCAACCCAAACTAATAAAATTAGTGAAAGCATATTTGAAGGATTATGTGACTAAGCGTACGACACAGGAGTAAACCTACAAAGGAGAAGTAATAGGGACGAAGCCATCAATACGCACGTTTTGATAAGCCAACAACTGTCAACACCCACGTTTGGGACAAGGAAAAGGTGATAACAAAAGGGAAATGTATGATCCTCAATTCAAAGCCTGATTCCTCATGAATCCGTTAAAAAATGACAACCTCAAAGAGTAGTATACAGCATGACCTCTATGAGAAAAGACCCTTCCCATTATGTCCACAGTGGATAGAAGTTAGAACAACAATAGTTGGCAGACCATTAAAAGAGCTCTAATCACAATCAAGCTGAATTTAACTTTTGTAGCTTAGCTTTAGCTGCATCAAGTTGTCCTGTCAAGTAAACAACAAACACATGAGGACATAATTTATAGGAAAAATCTGTGTACAGATACAAATATAGACCGATTCTGATGCACGTGGATCCTACAAAATGATAAGGGCCCCACGTGCATCAGATAATTCCAGACACATCAGTGTCTGGATATATGCACCAAAATCTGCATTGAAAAGCACTTATAAGGAGGGCAGAAGGAAAATCTCACTCTGTTCAAACGTGGTTGCCTTCGGAACAGAAGTGCGAAAAAAAATGTTCCCATTTCTCTGATAGACAGCCTGTATCAAGCAACGCAATCGTTTCTCTGAGAACTTATTGATCCACATGGCAAAGAAAAGCCTAGCCAACTATACATGACACAACTATAAAACAGTGATCATTGAGAAGGATCCACAGGAAGTTGGCCCAAACCCCTGGGCCTCCTCTCTTTTGCACATAACCTTTCCTCTCTTTTTATCCAGAAAAAGCTTAGTACGTGCAGAAGTAAACTACAAATGATTACAAGGTGGATCTTCTTCTCTTATTTTGACACCTGTCTTTGTGGTTCTTTTGGCTCCAAAAGTTTCTCTTTATGTGCGGGTGGTGCAGCCAACTGCAACCAGAGGATAATAGTTCTGTGCACGGGGGTTCAGATTTGGTTGATTTTGTGTCTAGCAATGTTGGTAATCCTCTGGACCTTGACAATCTACTGAGCTATGGAATACCATTTGCTGGTATTTTCTGAATCCTTATGTGAGTACTTATAATCTTGTACAACAAATACCCACATCATAAGGGTCCTGATTGAGGGAGGAGAACAAGAAGAAATTGCATAAAAAATTGAAGCTAAGCCTTCGGGTTATGACTTGTGAGGGGTTTATTACCTTTGATCTAAACTCACAGGTTGAGAGAATTCTATTCTTCTATAAGGCCCATGTTTTGGTATTTGTTGCTTGTTAGAGCTAGAGATTGCTAGCTTTTGCTTTGCTTCCCTACATAGGCTTTTCTTGAGCTCTATTACATGGCCTCTTCCCCTTTCAGAAATAAAACCTCAGTATCTCACTTACCGAGAAAAGAAAAATTAACTCCTTACAGACTCGTCCAGAGAAAAAGAGCACAAACATAGTGCATGTTGAGACATACTCAAAAGTTACTATGAAGAGTCGAAGACTTTCACACACTCAA
Organism: Rhododendron kiyosumense; assembly: GCA_019656275.1. Classification (NCBI taxonomy): domain Eukaryota; kingdom Viridiplantae; phylum Streptophyta; class Magnoliopsida; order Ericales; family Ericaceae; genus Rhododendron; species Rhododendron kiyosumense. The sequence continues at coordinate 30,582 of BPLS01000596.1, forward strand.
GAGTTTGTTGGGGTTTCTATAAAATGGTTATAATCTTTTCTCATATGCCTTCTAAACACTAGAACAAAGTAAACATTTCCCCCACTCTGAAGAAACATTAAAAATTAATCTGTTAAAAGGTACGGTACTACTCTTGGAATGATGTGTAGGGTCTCCTTCATACTGTGCATCATTTGTGATAAATCCTGACTTTCTTCCCCTGCCCAAGATTGGAAATTTTGTAGATCTTAATCAAAAGTACATTCCTAGTCAAGTGAAACTTGAATTAATTAAAGAAAAAACAATGATTAAGCAAAATGGCTTCATAACTTGGCTATCGAAGTCTACCAGCGGTTAGTCGGATACTAAATATCCCGAGACAAATTTCCTACAGAGCCCAATTTGCGGTGTTTTTCCGACATCGAAGTCTACCAGCGGTTAGTCGGTTACTAAAACTATCCAGACAAAATTCCGATAGAGCCCAATTCGCGGTGTGTTTTCGAAAATATTCGACAAAACCCTGTTTTGAATTTAGGTTAAACTGACATCCTAGCATCCTATTCGGAACAGGACCACCAAGAATACTCAAGACTGCCAAGAATACTTAATACTACTTTCGACGATTCTCAAAGCTACAATAATGGTGTCGTAACCTTCCCCAGAAAATTTTATGTGGGTGTGTGTGGTTTTACACAAGAAGCAAGCATCACATCATATATGCATACACCATAACAAAAGAGAAGAAAAAGAATTTATTATAAGCGCGTGGAATTTGACAAACCCTTGACGAGGGAAGATTGCTGAGTTCCGCAATAGCAACCTCGTGGCTCATTATCTGTGTAATTGAAAAGGAAAAAAGGAAACAAATTTATATACACATTTATGTATGAATTTATGTAAGCATCTAGCTCTGCTTGAGACAGAGAGTATACCTGCTTAATAAGGTCGCGACTGGAGTAGTCGGCGGCGGTATTTGAAGTGGATGGAGACGACGCCGACGTTGATGCTGCCATTTACGCTTCAACTAATCTTCCTCCTCCAAACACACGAGCGAATCTGGTTGTAAAGGCCTGGACTTTCGCAAGGTAAGGGCCCGTTTCGCAAGGCTCCTCTTTACTGTAAGTACTCGTACACCCTCCGTCCCAAATTGGAGGTTAATTTCTAATTTTTAATATTCGTACCATTTTTATTTATTTTTATATTTTAATATAAATATCAGAAAATATGTAATATAAATTTTGTTTGATTGTTCTCAATTAATTCTATTATATCATGAAAAATATTATAAATTAAAAGATATAAGCAATAAAAAATTATACGAATTTCAAAAATTGTCATTCATTTTGGACAGAGTGAGTATTATTTTATCGTTTTGCGAGAAGTCATTCTTTCTCAATATATTATCTTTAATTTTCAAAATAAGTAATTATTTGAAAAATATTTAATTATTTTTCTTAATAGAACAGGGCCTAAATGTTTTAAGGCACCTAGCTAAATTTCCACCACTTTTTTTAATAATTCTCTTTTAACTGAATGGGGCCTAAATGTGCAAGATCTGCTTTGCAGTATGTGCTCATGTTTCGATGAAAGAGATTACGTATCTTATTTGATGTAATTTGTCTATCTTGTTGAACAGTAGTTTCTTATCTTGGTATTTTAGGTTAGGTAGACCCATTTATAAGTGTTGTTGGGCTTTACGAAATGATACAATGTGATTGACTTCTTAAAAAAAAAATTAGGAAACAATCAAAAGCTTTGCCCCTATTCAAGTATGTAGTATTATTCAACACGACGCTTTGATAAAAACAAATTTGCTCCACACAGATCATTACGGTTCACAATGTTATTCAATCATCATTATTGTTCCATTCAACACAAAATATGTTTTTTTTTGGTAAGCGACACACAAAATATGTTACTAATACATATGCTTTGAAAATTAAAACAAAACAAAACAGCAGAGTATTTCAGGTTTGAGAAATTCCTAAAAGCTTCAGCAAGGAGGCATATCAGGCGGTGGTGGTAGCAGAGTTTCATTAGCGTGTCTTCCATTTTTTACCAGCAACACCGTATCCATCCCCCAAGTTTGGTGGCGCTCTAAGTGACAGTGCACGAACCACACTCCTGTAATGGAAATAACTTGATGAGTATGAGTAAAAAATTTAAGTTGAGTACCTAGAAAAATGAAAAACATCCGTCTTTTGCGTTTTGTGTGTTCTGTTCGTATTTTCTAAATTTTTGTTATATTTGTGCCAACATGGTTGGTTACGTTATTACCTAAGATACATATATATCTAATTTTAGCTTGTCATGCCGTATCCAAAATTTTGAATCCAACGTAACACATCTTTAATAAATTTGCACGAACCTGGATTATCCGCCCTGAATCTAATGGCGAGCCAGCCATTCTTAGGCACAATAGCGGTATTGCGCTCCGGAGGGTCGACTAGATTGTATGCCAAAGGATCCTTATACGGGTCAAAGTTTTCAAGTCCTGATCCGACCACGAAAAATCCGTAACCGTGTATGTGCATCGGATGATCAATGCCTGCAACCACATTTGTCCCTTGGAACACCAGCTCGACTGCCGAACCGTACTCCAATATTTTCACCTCGGTCCCCCTCTTCGATATCTCCAGATCCAGTGGCAAGATATCCGCGGTAAAATTGAACACGTATGGCGGGACACTCGGGAACCGTGTACTGAACGAGCGCGTAATGTGATAGTAATAATAGGATTGGAGTATATCGATCGATGGGGTCACGAAACTTATGTTGTTCATGCTTGCCGCGAGGCGGCTCCCGTTTGGCCCCTCACACGTGAAATTTGGGCACGGAAATAAGTTGATCGAGACAGTTGAAATCAGGTGTGTGGTGATATTTTTGGTGGGGACAGAGATTGGGTGTCTTTCGTTAGCCAAGCTTCTTAGCCCCTTGACAGAGTAGATAAAAGCAAGAGTGTCATTGTAGTAGGGCAGATAGGGGAAGCAAGGCGGCCGAGACCGAGGACGACGGTGGTTCTTTTGGTACTGAACGACGGCAGTCGTAGTGGTATTGTCGAAAAGAGCGGCAGCGGCACTGTTGTAGGCTCGGGCGGCCATGTAGTAGCGGTGATCGGGTGATTGGTCCGCGTGTAACAAGGCGTCGTAAGATTGGCCCGGAGCTACCGTGAGGTAGTTTGTCGTCAATGGCTTTGTGTAGCGGGCGTCGGCTCCGACGACTGTGAGATTGTGTTTCGCGATGGCGAAGAAGAGAATTGTGTTCAAGGCGGCATTGATAATGCGGAGGAGATAAGTTTGGCCGTGTTGGACGTTTAGCTTGTACGTTCCTGCAAATACAAGACCAAATCTCCGATAATAACCTCCGATAAATTAAATTCTTAAGAAATTATTTATTTATATACCCAAATTATACCAGACTCGGTTGAAATATACTTAATGCCAAAATCTGGCAAAAGCACAGATTTCCCCGGCCAGGCGGGTAGGTGGTTTGTCAACAGGCGGATTGAATTTTTCAAACGCTTACCGTGATACACTTGGCCGACATACGTCAAACGGCTCAGGATACAGTTGTGCCCGGAGTTAGTGTCTTAAAATTGTGTTCCTAGATTTTTTGTTTTTCTTTTCGCTTTCCGTGACAATTAAAATCTGATGTTGCATATATGTATGTACCCATATATATAGTCACAAATTAATCAATGAAAGTCTAAGTTGTCTAACCAAGCTTGGAGCATGGATAAAAAGCACCAGGCTGGCCATTGATAGTTAATGCATCAGAGACGTTTGGGTCCCCTCCTGTTATAAGAGCCTCCTCCATAACATCCATCACATCCTTGTTCCACCACTCTCCTAACCAAAAGCAAAAAATCAGTGCGTTAGATAAATATTTTTTGATAATTCAAGTGTTCGGACCAAATTATGCACACCAAAACGATATAACAATACCAAGGATAGAAAAGGAAAAAAACATCATATGTGCGTACCTAGTAGTATGGGCACCTCTGCCCAGGGCTTAGGGAAAGGGTAACCGGTGCCGTACTTTGGATAGACAATAATAGCTCCGTGGACGGTCGCCCGCGACCAATCACTATGAGCGTGCCACCAGATTGTCCCTTCCTCTGTGCTGAATATGATCTTTTGGCTAAATTTGGTGCCCGATTGAATCGGGCATTGTGTGATATATTCAGGCCCGTCCGACCATGGATTCCTCGGTTGCCTCACCCCATGCCTGCAAAATTAAATCAATACAAAGGATTTTTTCTACAAGTACAAATGATTTTGTTCTGGTTAAGAAAAAAATAAGTATGTTTTGAGGTACCAATGGATAGTGATATTGTGTTTTCCTCTATTGTAAACGTCAACAACAATTTCATCTCCTCTGTAAGCATAGAGAGTTGGTCCAGGAAATTGGCCGTTAACCGTCAAAATGTTCTTTGTTTTGCAGAGTCTTGTGTAGGGAGCTTCTTTCACCTACAAAGGGAGGATTAGCAAGTATGCAATAAGGAGTTACGGACGCACACGGAATTTCAATTTTTTTTTTTTTTAAGGAGACAAAAAACATATATTTCATAATCATAAACAAACTAGTACAAAGGACGCGCCGGTCCCAAAAATACAAGAAACAAAAACAAAATGCAAAGAAAAAACCGAAAAAGCTATGTTAGCTACTCCTTGTTGACTAGTAAAATTAGCTATAGTATAAATGTGGAACGTTGACTAGTTAAATTAGCTAATACTCCTTTGTTGATGCTTGCTAGCACAAGGCAGCTTTGTTTGAAATTTGGGGTGGCAGAGACTCTCAACCAACATAGGTCAATTAACCTTTCCTTAACCATGCCGAATTACGCAACGCCACACATAAAGACTTGTGCGGGAGGCCGAATACAAGCATATGTTTCGACGTAAGGTCCGGTAAGGGTGCATTCCTTACTCACATTATTGTGTGTGATCATTCGCTATATTTTTTGTTTCGTATCGAAAAGTAGAAGTAATTAGGCCAGAAAATGGGAACACTTACGACAAACTTATGGCAGGCAGTGCCCCAAGCATGGGCCGCATGGCAGTGGAGAATGCCATCGATTAGTAGTAGCAAAAAATACAAGAAGAAAGTACTCTTACTGCCAGACAACATTTTTTCTTCTTTACAAAAACTCAAATTCCCTGTCACAAGAGTGCAAAATGAGGGGAATTTGTAGAGGGGTCCGACGAAGAAGAAGAAGAAGAAGAAAGAAATCACTGACGTGTTGAGTTTAATTTCCTTTCTTTTTCCCCGCTAGGTGAGATGGAAGTTCAAATCCTAAGGTCGGAGTCGTGAATGGACAGTTGACAGAAAGATCAAACACAATTTGTGGAAATTCTCTGTCCAGAGATTGTAACTGAAATTGCCAAGTGATCATTAGCGAAAGATTAACGAGGAGTTCATTAATTGTGAAAGATTAAACAATTTTAGAATTCCACCGGAAATTAAAGGTCTTTTAATCAAACTGCCAACTGATGCATTTGGCAGACAACTCAATACTTCTATATCTTTTTTTTCTTTTTTTGTGAGAGAGAAAATAGAAATCAGAAGGACAATTTTTCAGAAATAAATCTTCTTCTTCTTCTTCTTCTTCTTTTTTTGTTGATGAAATGACATATTGGTTTGGGTTTCTTATCCAGATTGTTTCCTTAAAGATTGACTTTACTAAATTATTTTTTGGGCTTGCTCCATCCGTATGCTGCTTATCGGAACACATTCCCCATTTCTTTAGTAGTAGACTAAACATCTATCGAGTGGAAAAATTGCTAATAGCATATTTCTCGAGATAATTACAAATAGGGCCGAAATAACTTGGTGTACAAAGTAACCCTTTTTATTACAGTTGATTGCATCGATAACCAACTTTAAAATTTAAACAAATTAACAACAACAAAAAAAGACTTGATTTTTCAGAAAAGAGAAATGTACTTTTTTTTTGCTTAGGAAATGAGAAATGAACTGATTAAGAAAATGGAAGATTGGGGGATGGATACAAACTAGTAGCTCAAAATCTAAGCAAGCCTGGATAGAGAAAAAAATGTTACCCAGCTGAAGTCAACGACAGAGAAAGTTAAACAGCAAAGGTACAAGAACACACGTAACTAGAACACAGAAAGCTCTTCCAAAACAGTCATCACATAGTAAGAGGCGTTTTAGGACCCCGTTGGTGCACTACAAGGGTGTAGTGCGCAATTCAAGTGGTTCAAAAATAATTTTTGTGGGCTAATTAAATCAAATGAAATAGCCCCGTAGCCCTAAAAGTACCAACAATAAGGTGAGAATTTGAATATATCATTGATAAATATTGTAGATAGATATGGACGGCTCACGTTGCGCACCACAGTCCTGCGGTACGAGATCCCGGGCCTAAGCATAATTCATCAAACTCTATTAATGTGGCTCAATCGAAAATCATCCAAAAAGGTTTTTCTTACTACTTGTAACTTAATGGAAGATACACAGTTAGAATTTGTATATAAGAAATTCTAGATTTCATCGAGTCAGACCTCGACCGATACTAAAGTTTTTTTTTTTTATTATTATTTTTTTTTTTGGAACCGAAACACATTTTCATTAAAAGCCTAAATAGGCAAAATACAGCGAATCCATCCGAAACCAGAGAAGGGCAAACGAACACCAAGCCATCACAAAGAAAAAACAAGAAACCAGGTGACAAAGGGGCACCGGCAAACCGACATGAACTAGAGGATAGACCTTAACACGACTCACCGCCTCAAAGGGTCGGGTCACGAGGGGCCCTCAATCTATCCACTAGTTGTCCCGGCCTAATGAACGAGTCCAATCACAGAAAAACTAATCCGAACCGATGGAAACAGGTAAAAACTACAAACAAGGAAATAAATACAGCCACCATGGAAAACTACCACTGATGCACGCCGGCCAAGCCTCGACCGAGAATAGACCACCCGCCGCCAAAGTGGAGGCACCGACTGGTTCCCGAGTCGGAGCAGTGGAGACACCTCTCCGGCAAGCCTCCGTTGGCACGAGCAAGCTCCGGGCTCGGAGGGACGAAGAAGAAATCCGCCTGGGCTAGCAACTTCGTTCGAACCGGCCCACGGCGCTGATAGTAGTGAATCTACCTTGCTCAGTTTTTCCCCAAAGCTGAAAAAGACCCCAGGCTCCAAGGCCAAGCCCCGGCCATTATACTAAAGTTTATTTACCTCCACATCCACCAACGTTTGGTTTGTAGTATTATTCTGGGAATTTCAAACTTAAAACGAGTATGTATTTTCTAAATTAAATTCCTCTTTTTCGTAATTGCTACTTATGATGTTTCAAAAATCGAAGTGTTACAATCACTCCCGGACAAAGCATATGTATAGATGTTTGTTATCACTTTATCCGAGAGGTCATGGAAGACCGGGACATAATGCTTCAAAAAATTAGTACTACAAACAATTCGGCCGATATGTTAACGGAGCTGATCAAGTTCAAGCACTGTTTGGACTTTATCAATGTCTTTCCAGTGATGGGTGCCTAACGGCACATTCAGGGCAGCGTGAATTCGTGAATTTTTCACCAAGGTGGAGGTTTTTTTTGAGTAATGCATGTTTAGAAAAACTCGTGAAAAAGTTCAAAAACATTGTCATAACTTGAAAAATTGGTAACAGTAGTGCTGCTTATTTTAGGATTATGTTAGATATAGAAAACCCCCCAACTTGCAATGTAAAGGTGTTTTTGATATTTTTGGAGTACTATTTTAGATTCTGGTCCATCGGCAGCTGTTACAAGTGTAGTTGTTACATTTTCTGCTTTTGTTTTGTCTTTTGAGAATAAAAATATATATACAACTATTTTTCTGAGCTGATTTGGATTCTAATCTTCAAAATGAAACTTGAAGTTTGACAAAAAATCTGTTGACTAATGTATTAACACCCTGCTAATCTCCGCTGATGTATAAGTTGTGACCGAAAAAAATGAAAAAATGTAGTATAGGACTCAAGATGCACATTAATTAACTAACTCACATCAGCTATAATAGAACAAAGAAAAAAGAGGCCAGCTTGGCATCAACTTGGTCCCGGATCCTCATTCTCTACCTTGGCACTTCTCAATTTTTATCTTAAACAATCTGATTAATCAAAATGTCAAAATGTATGATTTGTTCAGAAATTGCATAGATTTGGGAAGAGTTATTCTTTTTTTTTTTTCACTTTGGTCCTTTCTTCTATTCCCAAGCATTCTTTTCCCGAGAGAGAGAGAGAGAGAGAGAGATTAAAACCCCCAAAGGCGGAAGAACTCGAACAAGGTAATAGAAACCCATCACCTGTTTGTTGCTTGATACTATGGAAAATGCCATTTTATTGTTTGCTTAATTGTTCGCTTGGCTTTGAGTTTGTTGCTTCTAGCTAGGGTTTTGAATGGGGGAGGGGATATGACGACTTGTTGATCTTGATTTCGATGCTTTTGTAGTCTTTTTTCATTGACGTAGGCATTTTTAAGAGCACTAGTTTCCCGACCAAAAAAGAGGGGTGAAAGCATGAATTTAGAGAAATTCATGCGATTTGTATTTAGTTGTATGGAGTGGTAGAAATATTGGTAAATCGTTTGTAGACTTTTGGAATGGTTGTAATTGGGTAGGAATTAGGCTGCGAATGAACCAAACCGAGCCGCGCTTTAGGTTCGTTCATCAAGTTTTAAGCAAACTCGAGCCGAGCTTGAACTCAATGAAAATTTGACAAGCCGAGCTTCCTTAGATTTGAGTCGAATTCGAACTTGTTCACGAGCCTTAATGAGTCAAAAATATTATTCCACATTATGAAAACACATTAAAATTTATGTTTATTGTACGTTTAAGAGTTTATACATGTAGAAGTAATAAAATTATCATTATATACATGTAAAAGTTTATACAGATTCATGGTTATAAGTGAAATTTATGAGATCCATACATATATTCCTAGTTCGCGAGCCTAATCGAGCTTCAATTAGCTGAATACTGTTAGGTTTAGGTACATCTCATTTATTAAACAAGCTTAAAATTGAAATTTAGGTTTGGTTCGTTTGGTACCTGAATCGAACTTGAACGAGTCACTTCTCGAATAGTTCACAAACAGCTCGGTTCACTTGCAGCCCTAGGGAATTTTTTATGGCCAACTAGATATATATATTTAGTGATAGAGCTATGAAACCAAACAGTTTATGGTTAGGTTCCAGATGCTTTACTGTCGGATGTGGTTCCTAATTTCTTAAAGCATGTGTTAGTTTGGTTCTCAGTTGGCACAGACTAACCGGATGAAACCCATGTTGTCTAAATGTGTAAAACTATTTGGTGTTTAGAATCATGTTGGTTTAACTTGTCATTTTGTTCGTACTTCATCGATAAGCATTGTAAACTAGCAAACCTTTGTGAAGTAACCTTCAAAGGACCACCAATTGCCAATGAAATGGATTTAGTACTCAGTTTGTGGTGATTTTTTGTTTAGAATCATCGGTCTCCTTAGTGGCTTTAGTTTTCTAATTTTGGATCAAGATTTTGTCTGATCTGACAGGTTTATGTATCATAATTTGTTAGATGACTGGAGGAAAAGTTCCAATTGAGAGAGTCGGTCACACACATTATAAGACCGCTGAATGTACTAAGGAAAAGAAGAGAAGCATCATACTTTCCCTTCCCGTAGAGATCATATTCAACATCCTTGTTTGGATTCCGGCCGATATTCTTTACAATTCGATGAGGTACGTTTGTCGGCAGTGGTATAACATAGTCTGTGACCCTGTTTTCATTCGAGAACAGCTGATTCATTCTAGTATTGGCCTGATTGTCAACAACAATGGTAGTGCATGTGCTCAATACTTTGAGGTGGGGAAAATGAATGCTACAAAGTCAATAGAGTTATGGTATCCATTTCGACGTCGGATTGGTGTTACATGTGATGGTCTAGTACTGTTTACAGAAGGGCAGAACAGGATGGTTCATGGGAATCATGTTACTAATGATCAAGCGGTATGTGTTGCTAATCCTCTCACAAAGCAAAAGGTAACTCTTCCACCACCTCCACCTGGTTGCCGTCCAGCTCAATTTTATTACTCATTAGCATGTTCTCATTTAGCGAGAGAATATAAGGTTGTGTTCACCTGTTTGTCCCACGGGTGCCAATTCTTCGATTGGATGGTAGTTACTGTTGGAAAAGATCAAGCATGGAGACTGATTGATAGTAAAAAGTTATCTGATCCGGGTCGAAATCACTCTCCTGATATTAGACTATCTACTGTCGGATTTCTTTATCTCATTTACAACCGGTATGCTTCAATTGTTGCTTTGGATGTACAATCTGAAACATTTTATGAGTTTCCTGGCCCAACAGTTCCACATAGCAGTGATAAAGATGTTGTCTCTTACCTAGTAAGGCGGAACTATCTTTCTTGTATAGTTCGGTTAGAATCTGGAACGTTATTGGATGTATGGGAATTGTCTGATCCCATGAGTGGCGGATGGAGGAAGCTCTACACGTTTAACTTTGACGTTCCGAAATATAAATCAAGCGGCATGTTCAAGGGCTGGTTTTCTCGGCGTGCTGATTTTACGCGTTTCCTGCCAAAAGCTTGGGTGAACAACGGGCAAGTGGCAGTCTTCCGTCTCTTTCACAACCAAGGCCCCTTTGTCGCTCACAATGTCGAGACTGGAGCGACCTTCTTATTTGGAAGCCGTTACCTGGATTCACTGCATTCCGTCTCCCATGGTTATGCCTGGAGCCTTGTCTCACTGTCACCAATTTAACAGTGCTAGCGAACAGCATACCAGCAAATTCTGGGTATTTTATTATCTGCGCTAGCATTATGTTGCACTCCTTGTGTTTGTTAATCCGAGACTGTAACTATGCTCTTAAACAGCTTACCATCATTGGGCTTGAATAGCTCTTGTAATTGCTATAGTTATAGAACTTGAGATTTACATGCCTTCCTTGTATTTGTCCGTAATTCAAATCAAATGAACATTAGGTCAAAAAGTAGCCGATGAAGAAAACGTGATCTCGTAAATGAGCAAAGCACTTGTGTATTTGCGAATGAAGAAAACGCAGAAGACCTATGATAACAAGATTTGTTATACAAGGATTTGTTGAGTGCTATGTAGTCTATAGACTATTAGACTCTACAGACATTACGAATGCGATTGTGTTTTCTGTGGTGTTGTTTTGTCAAAGTTCACATCCGGTTATCCCCAAGAAGCTGGCAAGTGGTCTTGACCTGAGACTTAGGTCTTAAATTCGATTCTCCTCGTATGCACGTGTAAAACGGTTGTGAGAGGGGTTGTAAGGATTAGTTCGAGGGGCATGCAAATTAGCTTGGAACACTCTGCATTATCCGGATCGAAAAAAAAGAATTAGTTCACATCTGATTGCTAATAAGTGGTAGGTGTGATGCAATTGACAAGAAACACGCCCAAAAGGCTATGTATCTTTTTATCTTCAATTTTGCTCTTAGTTTTAATGTACTTCTGACACGGTAGTAATAAAATCAAAATATACAAAGCTTGAGGTGAATTGAATGGGGATTGTTATTATTCCTTTCGTCAATTTCTAGGATTCCAACATTTTATCAGAGCACCATAAGTATCCTTTAAGAATAACATAAATTGCCAAAATCAACCTTCGATCTTTTGCAAATGTTAACCTTTTGGGCTACGCATAATTTCCCCTCCACTTCCACGTGAGAACTTGAATATTAGAGGAAGGGCGTAATTTCCCCTCTACTTGTGTGAGAACTTGAATATTAGTGGAAGGGCACATGGGAAAATGACTGACTATTTTCTCCTTAACTAGTCAAAATAGACGAGATTATGACATCCAAAACAAACAATGTGGGATGGATCCATGCATATGTGAGAGATGAGTGATTGGGAAGTGGCCAGTGGGCGTGTCCATAACATTATTTTTTTAAAAAAATGGACTAAAATTTTGGAAGGGAGGGTGTAGCACGCACTTTTGATATTCAAAATAGAACTCCTACATAAAATCTTAGCCAGACACTGGGATGCAAAACAAACCACCCGCTTCAAACGCTCTTTTTTGGGAGTTCATCCACCTCATTGCAGGGTCCTTGGATTTCTGCAACTCAAACCCTAGATAGAGAAACAAACAAGGGAGAGGATAAAAAAAACAGAGAGAAATTGATGCAGAGAAAAAAAAGATCCCTATACAAACTTCCAAGGAAGATAGAGAGAGAAGGAGAAAAGAGGTCAGAGAGAGAGAGGATATATTGTCTTGCATGAAAAAACAACAATGGAGGAGGAAGGGCATGGAGATCTTAGAGTCCCCATCATATCTGGGTTGTTCTTCATTTCCTCTATAACCGGTGGAATCCTCCTCATTATGTGGCTTTCCGATGTCAACGGCTCACAGCCCTGGTTTCCAATCTTGGCATTGATCTTGATAAGCTTCCCATGGGTTTTCTGGTTCTTCACCTACATCTACACCTTCATCAAACCCTGCTTCCGGCGGGACGACGGACGGGGTGTCAACCGCGACGTCAGCAGAAGACCGCCCGCCGCCTCCGCGAAGCGCGCGTCATCGTCCGTGCGAGACTCTCCGGTGAATTCTCCCACCGGAAAGCGGCAAGTGCAGTTCGGGGCGGTGGTTGTCATGGACGAGGGAGGCGGCGGTAGTAGCCGGGATGGCCACCACGACGGCGGTGCCGGCGATGTATCGGTCGCCTCCTCCAAGGAATGTGAAATGCCGTTGACCCTAGCGGCTTCATCTTGAAAATACTCCCATATGGAAAGATGCGTTTTATTTCTGGCGAAAAACCGACCTATTATGCAGGAAAGTGTGAGATGATGGGAAGCCTCTCATGGATCAATCACCCGGAACTTGTGATGGCTACAAAAATGGTGGTATTAGTTCGATGAAAATGAGATCATATTTCTATTCTACTTTCTTATAAATGCACGTTATATAGTTTGTTTACACAAGGTCCGGTGAATCTTCAAAATATGATCTTTGGACGACGAAAAATAAATTTATAGTGCATTTATATCACAGTAGATTTGGAAATATCATTTCCCACCCTTCCAATTAAGCACTGAGATTGGAATGTTACTGTATAAGTATGAATTAGCTTGGATTGATGATTGGCGCAGTGAAGTTTATGTGATTGAAGACTTATATTCTGATTTTACAAATGCATATTCATCATCATGTTAGATGAGATTATACACAAAGATTATGTTTGTGGGACAAATCTTCATCGATGTCGACCTCCTTAATTAATTGTGGCCTTCTCATTGATAGTTTGTCTATATTAAGTTAGCGTGCTAGCTTACTAGTATTAAGGATGTCAATGTTTCTCCGTCAATTTAAATTTGGAAATGTTGATCACGGGCCAGCATTCCGCAGATCGAACTGTGGCGTTTGGGGCTTGCTACACTTTAGTATAAGAAAATAGAGTTACGTCTTTACCATTACCTGCAGATTTTGTAAGAGCTTGATCTTAACAAGAATCTCCGACGCAGGATTAACTGCTGCTGGATGAGCCAGCTGGTGACCATTCGTTTCAAGCTAAAGGGTACTCATAGCTATTGATCAAGATTAGGAAGGGAAACTACTCTTATCATCATTAAGTGATCAGAGTATTTTGAATAAAATTGTTTCTATGATGGTAGCCAATTGTTATGATTGTAGCTGGTGATAGAAGGATAGTACGAATACTGCATTCGTAGAAAAGTAAATACTAAAAAACTCTCCCAACAGTAGAAACCCTTGCTGCCGCCGCTGGGGAGGCCTCCGCCCCTCTCCCTCCTCCCCTCTCTCTCTCCTTTTCTTTCCCCTGCCCTCCTCGCCCCTCCTCGCCCCATTAGTCTCCCGCCAATTGATTTTCCGTGTTCTCAATTTGGGTGCATTTGTTGTTTAGTCAGGCGTGATTTCCTCTTGTGGCAGCTTTGTCCGGTGATTGGTGGTGGCTCACGGTCCTTGGTTCTTCACGGCAGTTTAGATCTGTCTTGCTCAGAGTTGTTGACGAGGTAATAAGGTGTGCGGTTGGGTTAGGGCTTTTTTTTTTTCCCAATTTTTTTCTTCTTCTACCGGCTGTTTGGGTCTCTCCCGAATCGGTCCGGTCTTGTACTAGTTTGGTTTCCCCAGATCTGGTGTGGTTGAGGTGGTGAGCGAATAATCCAGCACTTATTGAGGAATGGTCTGTTGATGGTGGTTTGTTGGTGTCTATTTGGGACTGATGGTAGTTTAGTGGTGTAATAGGGGTTAGTGGTGGTCCGGCGGTGTTGGTTTGGCTGTGCAACAGTTCGGTTGGAAGAAGACTGGTCTACGGTCGCCGTGGGCATAACAGCGCGTTTGAATCGCGGTCGGTGTGTTCGAAGCTCGCTGTGTCAGTCGAGGCTCACCTCGGAGTCTCTCCACTGCTCTGGTTCGGGTGTTTCGGCTCTCGTTCAGTTCTGGCTGGCAACCCTTATGGACTAGTTCATGAGAGCAGTTAGCTTGTATTTTATATTATTGTTGTTTGCCTTCAGATTTCAGCGGTGCTTAGTTTTTAGAGTTTGAGCTGTGAATCGTTTAAATCCTCTGTTATATAGACCTAAATTGGTTCTTAAGTACCGGCGATATCGCAGGACCTGCTTCGACAGTAAATGCCTGAAATCAAAGTTTAAGTAGTTCTGATTCTTTTCTATATCTTTTCTAAAATCTGTATTGCTCGATAGCCTTACAATGAATGACTGACTTCCTGAAAAGAATAAAAAGTTTAACTGGTGACAGAAGCAAGGCCATCCTTTTTCTCACCCCCACGCATGCGCCTACGGAGACAGAAACTGCTATCTTTTGAACTGAAAAAAGTGGAAACAGAGACATAAAAGAATACTCTTGGCAGCATCGTAACGTTATGCCTCCTCATTCTGTGGTAGTGCATGCCCTAAAAGTGTCACAGCCTTATGGTTCAAGCCAAGGTTGAGAAAAAAGTAAGCCAGGATTATTTTGGTTTACGTTGGAATTTTCTTTAGCTCAGTTGGTGAAGAAATTATATCTGTATTATGGAAAAGTCTATAATACATAATCCTTAAAATGATGTATCATATGCACATATTTTATGATTCATTCATAACATTTTAGTATGTACAATTCGTAACATTTGTTCTATAATTCATAACTTTTCAGCAGTACGATTCGTAACATTTTCGTTCTGATTCATAATATTTTGGTGTATCTCGTAACCTTTATACAATTCGTAACTTTCTAGGAGTATAATTCGTAACATTTTCTCTACAATTCATAATATTTTAAAGGGTGCATATGATACACCAGTCCGGATCCAATGAGGGATCCCACACGGTGCTACCGTGCGGGACTCCCCTTTTCCGATCGAATTGTGATGATCTGAGCCGCTCAAAGTGATCAGAACGTGATTTTATGAGTACCCGTTAGAAATCAGAAAAAAAAAATGATCGGGAAAGGTTTAATCCGAACAGTTTTTTATTGAATGGTTCAGTAAAAAACTACTCGGATCAAGACCTTCCCGATCATTTTTTTTGTTGATTTCTCGCGGGTACCCTTAAAATCACGTTCTGTACACTTTAAGCATCTCGGATCGTCGCAATTCGATCAGAAATGGGGATTCCCGCACCATAAGACCGTAAGAGATTCCTTATGGGATCCGGACTGTATGATACACACCTAAATAAGTAGTGTGTATTGTAGTCTTTCTCCTGTATTATATGACCACTAATCTCATAAAGTTTATAATGTACAAAAATCGACTATTGATCCGGTACATCACTCGTCCTATGTTATTAAACATGTGTTACTAATAGTGCGAGTGTGCGACCAATCGAACTGAACATTACTATCTAGGATGTCAACCATGTCCGACGATTGGTGTTGGCCCACAGTCTTTGGTTCCTCACGGCAGTCTAGATCTGTCTTGCTCGGGGTTGTCGACGAGGTAATAAGGTGTGCGGTTGGGTTAGGGCTTTTTTTTTTCCGATTTTTTTCTTCTTCTACCTGCTGTTTGGATCTCCCCCGAATCGGTCCAACCTTGTACCAGTTTGGTTTTCCCAAATATGGTGTGGTTGAGGTGGTGGGCAAATAATCCGGCGCCTATTAAGGAATGGTCTGTTGATGGAGGTTTGTTGGTGTCTATTTGGGACTGATGGTGGTTCGGTGGTGTAATAGGGGTTGGTGATGGTCCGATGGTGTTGGTTTAGCTGTGCAAAAATTCGACTAGAAGAAGGCTAGTCCACGGTCGCCGTGGGCATAATGGCGGGTTTGAATCATGGTCGGTGTGTTTGGAGCTCACTGTGTCAGCCGGGGTTCGCCTCGGAGTCTCTCCGCTGATCTGGTTTGGGTATTTCGGCTCTCGTCCAATTCTGGGCGGCGACCCTTATGGATTAGTCCATGAGAGCAGTTAGCTTGTAGTTGATATTGTTGTTGTTTGCCTTCAGATTTCAGCGGTGATTAGTTTTTAGAGTTTGAACTGTAGATCTTTTAAATCTTTTGTTATCTAGAGCTAGATTGGTTCTTAATTACCGGCGATATCGCGAGGCCTGTTTCGGCAGTAGGTGCCTAAGATCAAAATTTAGGTAGCTCTGATTTTTTTTCTGTATCTTTTTTAGAATCAATATTGTCCGATGGACTTACGATGAATGAATGAATTCTTTAAAAAAAAAAAAGGGCTAGTGACAGAAGCAAAGTCAAAGCCCGTTCCAGAAACTTGTTAAGAACTTATTTTTTGTTGAATAAGAAGGGTGATAATTATTTTGGTAGAATTTATATAGGTACCAATGGGTGCAGAGAGGGAAATCGTACCGGCGGCAGCGCCGGGCCGTCTCCGGCCACCGGACAGCCGATCCAATCCGTCCAAAATATGATTAAGCACCCTACACGGAAAAGGGTGCTCGGATCAAGCACCCTACACACCTCGGATGCCGTTGATTCCCGCGCTGGCCCCCTCAATTTTTTTTTTTAAATTTTTGGACGAACCGGATCGGCCGTCCGGTGTAGGGATGGCCATCTAGGCCGATCCGTCCGTATCTGATCCGTTATCCGCCCCGAACGGATCGGATTTTTCTGATATTTTTCGGATATCGGGGCGGATTCGGATTTATTTTTCAAAAAAAATTCGGAGATCGGATCGGATTCGGAGGTAGGTCTGCCTCCGATCCGCCCCGCCCCGAATCCGATATCCGATCCACCTCCGAATATCCTACTATATATATAAATACCTCTTATTTTTAGGGTTAGTCAATAGTCAGTCTCCTACCCAACCGACTTCACTTCACACAACCCTCCTTTTCCCTACCCTCGCCCATGACTTCTCCCCGTTCTCTCTCTCCCCTCCCCACCCCCCCCTCCCTCTCTCTAAAAAAACCCTCCAGCACTGGAGAGATGCGGCAATCTCCCCTCAGGGACGCGGCTACGAGACTCCCTCCCATGTTAGTTTTATTTGTTTTTTTTTTTTAATCTGTTAGTTTTTTTTTTAATCGAGTTCCTTTTTTTTTTTTTTTTCAAATTCGGATTCGGATATCCGATCGGATCTCCGTTCCCCGTTCGGAGCGGGGATGGAGGTCAAAAACATAACCCGTTCGGAGTTCGGGGCGGATTCGGAGGGCGGGTGGAGGGTTCGGATTCGGATATTGCAATATCCGCCTCCGATCCGCCCCGTTGCCATCCCTAGTCCGGTGGCCGGAGATGGCCCGGCGCGGCCGCCGGTACGATTTCCCTCCGCCGACGCCCATTATCATAGCAACAGTTTTATTTTTTGTATAAGGCAACTTCAAGCTCAAAAATCATGTGTTTACGCAAATAATTTTCTTATCACTATGGATCTTATTTGATAGATCTCATTGAGATCTTGAATACGGTGCAAAAAAAATTGAATTTTTTTTTCAATTATATTATTTTTGAGTTTAAAAATGTGAAAGGAATGTTTGGGTTTTGTGGAATGGCCCTTCTTATTTTTGAATAAGAAATGGAAAGATAAGTACTTATTTTTTAAGAAGGTTTCCGAAACGGGCCTCAACCTTTTTCTCATGCGTGGAAAGTCACCCTTTTTCTGTTACATAAAAGAATACTCTTGGCAGGGATAATGCTACTCACACAACGATCCAAACACAACAACTTACACAATCTCTCACATACATGTGGGACCCACACATAGTAATGTGTGTGGAGCCCACATGTATGTGAGAAGTTGTGTAAATTATTGTGTTTAAATTGTTGTGTGAGTATCATTTTTGCTCTTGGCAGCATCATAACGTTATGCATGCCTCCTCATTCTGTGGTAGTGCCCTAAAAGTGTCACAACCTTATGGTTCAAGCCAAGGTTGAGAAAAAAGTAAGCCAGGATTATTTTGGTTTATGTTGGAATTTTCTTTAGCTCAGTTGGTGAAGAAATTATATATATATATATATATATATATATATATATATATATATTATATGACCAATAATCTCATAAAGTTTGTAATGTACAAGAATCGACTATTGATCCGATAAATCACTCGTTCTATGTTATTAAACAAGTGTTACTAATAGTGCGAGTGTGCGACCAATCGAACTGAACATTACTATCTAGGATGTCAACCATGTCCTAAAGCTTTTTTCATATGATATGACGAGTGAAGCATCTTCTACTGATGCATTATCACACGAGATATGTAGCCAATTAGGAGCTATTAATGCATTTAGGGGAAGAGATGTGTCAAACGTGATAACCCAAAAATTGGTAACTATTAATGGTCCATTTTGACTCCAATGGTGTAGCCAATTAGAAAAAGGTGAAGGAGGGGAATTTTTCTTTTTTTCGCTCAGGCTACTGAATGAACACCATGTGGTCATTACACCACCACCACCTCCTAATTGTGAGTCCTAGGGTATTTAATTGGAGTGTATCCCTAACCATATAGAACTTTAGAAAACCGCTTTCTGCAACAGGAAAGCCTTCACAATTCTATCTCGACCGTTCATTTCAGTAATTAATAGTCACAATTTTAAACAGACTCTCTCCGAAAAGAGTCTTTTACCAAAATCTATCCATTAAAAACTCTTTTGAATGACTGAGATTACATTCAGACTGCTCTATGTTGTCCAAACACAAATAACTTTTGAAAGAGAAACACGAAAAGAAATCACTTTTTGTTGATCAATATGCTTATTTTATGAACCCGTTATTCTCAACTTGCGTAAGAACGGTCCCACAAACACGAGGAGTTAACCAAGAAGCAAAGCAATCTCCCTCAAACAGGGGTTCCCAATCAAACACGATAAAAGGAGGACCACCCCAAGAACCCTTTATAATTTAAACTGGAGATCGAAGAGTTTTCCCATCAATCTGCCCATGGCCACGGCTGAAGCCACATCCACAGCCATATCCATTTGCAACCCCACAAAGTATTTCAAGAATACAAACTCCGACCACAACGAAAACGATCACGAGTCCATGTTACTCCTTCCAGGCTTGCCAAACCACCTTGCCCAGCTCTGCCTCTCCTCCCTCCACCCTTCACTCCTCCACTCCGTGTGCCGCTCGTGGCGCCGCCTCATCTACTCTCCTTCTTTCCCTCCTTTCTTCTCTCTCTACGCCCTTCTCTCCCCCACAATCCACCACCACCAGCAGGACTCTAAATCTATTGAGTTCTTTTCTCTAGACCCTGTCTCGTCGGCATGGCAGAGGCTGCCGAGCCCTCCACCACCTCTTTGCCTCCTCCACCGCCATCCGTCGTTCATATCCCGGACCCTCCCGATCCAATCCCTGACGGTTGCTGGCCGACTCGTCCTTATCGCCGCCACTGACGACCAGTTCCTGCCGGCTCTGTCTAGCCCATTGGTCTTCGACCCTCTGTCCAATTCGAATCACTGGTTCTACGGCCCACCACTGCCCACCCCACGCAGGTTGTGATTAAAGTTATATCTCTTCGGCCTTCATATATGCATGACTTGAACCGAAAAAGCCCAAACAGTAGACTGAATTTGGATCCTGAATCTATGGAAAGAAAAGAAAAACCAGAGAAAACAATCAGCATCATTTTTTCCTCAGATACTTTTTAGTTAACATCATTTTTTGCACAATCACTATTTTCCTTTTATGCATTTTCCTTTTATTTTCCTCCCAATAACGTCCGTTGGGTTCCAACAGGTGGTGCGCCGCCGGCTCAATGGGAAGCGCAATCTACGTGGCAAGCGGGATCGGGTCCCACTACCAGAGTGAGGTGGCGCGGTCTATGGAGAAATGGGACATGAACAAGAAGGATAGAGAGTGGAAATGGGAAAAGATGGCGGCGCTTAAAGACAGTAGCTTTAGTAGAGAAGATGTGCAAGCCATAGGATATAGAGGGAAGCTCTGCATGGTGAATGTGAAGGGCAAAAGCGTCAAACAAGGCAGCGTCTACGACGTAGCAAAAGACCGGTGGGAGCACATGCCGGAGGGAATGCTGGCAGGGTGGAGCGGAGCGGTGGCGGCCACCATGGATGGAGGGGATGAGATGTTTGTTGTAGACGAGGAAAGGGGTGAACTGAGGAGGTATGATGCTAAGAATGATACGTGGGAAGTGGTGTTGGAGGAGTCAGAGCTGTTGAAAGGGGCTGAGCAGATAGTGGCTGGAAGGGGGAGGGTTTGCGCGGTTTGTGGTGGCGGTGGGAGGATTGTGGTGGTGGATGTGGCAGCGAGACCACCGAGAACTTGGGCTGTGAATCCGCCGCCAGAGATGGGACTGGTTGGGGTTCATATATTACCTAGGGTGAGCCTGTCAGAATAGAGGTACATGCATCTGTACAAACAGAGTGAATCAACAGTTAATTTTATGAAAACACATGAATACGGATACGAACACTTCTGCAACTTTTGATGCATATAAATCCAACTTCTTACCTATATTACAATAACAAAGGCCTACATTAGTTGTCATGTCTTGGCATGTAGCTCTTGTCTACCTGAGAGTTCCACTGGTATGTGTTTAGATACATACACTCAGTCACAGTGGCGGAGGGAGCATGGGACGAGCGGGGGCACGCGCCTCCACTCGATTTTTTTTTTTAATTTAAGATTTTAAAATGTATATTTTGTATTTGGTCTAGTTAATTGTGTTTCATAAATCTACTTTTAATCTTTCTACGGCATGTCGAATATCATTTCATTCTCAATTTTTTGTTTCACATTTTTGAACATTGTCATTACACTGGCGAAATGAGATGTCTAATGTGGAAAATAGCAGTCACTTACTAATTGGAACTCTCTAATGCATAATGTCCAAAATTCAAAAATGCCTAAACCATGCGCTCTACGTTTTATACTTTAGCAATTATTGACAATGGGAGCAATATTGCTAAAAATATTGTATAGTGAATTACTCTTAGACTTGATATGTTGAGATAATTCAAGCAATTCGATTGTTTTTTTATTCTATATATAGTTTACTATATTAATAAATATGTTAGGTTTTTTAATTCTTAGCACAAACATTTTAACGTTGCTTAGTGAGCAATTTTTTGGTTGAAATGTGTTTAAAAAATACCCCTACTTTCATAAATTTCTGGCTACGCCACTGCTCAAACATCGTTACAGATTTATATGCCCCTTCAACAACATATGCCACTTGACAATCCGCTGAATTATTTATTCCATGTGGAGAGCATAGACAAGGCATGTGCAATCGATCATCAATGATGAAGGTTCATAAACAAAAGAGAAGAAACTAATTATTCTATCCCAAAATACTAAAAAACACAAGAATGAAGCGCTCAATTATCATTCATTAGATGTTTCACTATTAACAGAACAGTGACTGATATACTAGGGAGTGAGAGGAAACTACAATTAAATGGATGACTTTTACAGTTTTACCTATCGGTCTGATTCGTCTGAACAATAGATTGAAGGATGGATTGAATTAACGGTGTGAAAATTGGTGAAAAATCATGCATATACATACAAATTTCATTAGACACAGATATAACCCGGGGAATAAAATATCGGATAATTGAAAGAGATTAAAAGATCACATGAGGAGAATCAAGAAGGAGCCAAGCATAAAAATTTCGGAATTTGCATATAAGAATTCCTTGGGCAAAAGGTCACGTGAAGAGGATCAAGAAGGCGCCAAGCAAAAAGTCACCTTTTGGATTCTTTAAACCAAAAAGAGGTTAGAAATCCCTGTAGAAAGTGCTCATGTCCTGTGAATCACAACAACTCAATTGAAACATCTCCCAACCAACAACTCCACCTTTTCTTATTTATATTAAACTACTCCCCCACCTTTTTCTTGTTTATTGGTCTCTCTCTCTCTCTCTCTCTCTCTCTCTCTCTCTCTCTCTCTCTCTATATTAAACTACTCCCCCCTTTTTCTTATTTATTGCTCTCTCTCTCTCTCTCTCTCTCTCCCAAGCTGCACCAACTTAAGTCAGACTTTTAAAGATCACATTGAATGACCTCAAAAGGCTCATTTGGCTTCTTATTATAGCTTTCCACAAAGGCCAACTTTTTTTTTTTATAATCAAAGACTTTGCCCAAAGGGTTACAAAAGAGGGGAAGCTTCCCTAGCTAAACAAGAAAAAATAGTGAGACTAGGAGACGCCACCCAGTTGAAAAGCTATCGGCTATCCTACCCCCTCGCACCATTTTATAATCCTAAGATTGGGTACTATGGTTTGCTGTCTCAGTATGGGGATAAAAACAAGATCCCCTCACCCAGCACACTGGCATACGATAGGCCACACACTCTAATCTTATTTCACAGGCTTAAGAAAAGTAGATAACACAATTGATCGCACTGCATACTGTGTTATCCATTTCCCACTTCATCTCTGTAGGACTACTAAGTCGGTTTGGCTCAAACGAAAGTCGTATTTAAGTAGCTTACCCATTTCATTAAGCTAGAAACTTGCTATTTCCGCAGTCAAATTCCAATCTTCTGCATCCCTCTGCATATGAAGTGGGCCCCATTATGTGTGAAGGATGACAGTTGAACGGAAGGAAAGAAGTATGAAAATATCAGTTAAAATACTGGCAAGGTGAATCCAAAATCAATTAAAAACAAAATCTCTAAACGAACCAATGAAGGACCTCAGCAAAGAGTTGGTAAAATATGCATGTCTGACATCACTGCTTGTTGGACAGCCAAGAATTTGGAGAGGTTGCTTTTTTAGTTTGGAGTGGATGCACAAAGATATTGCCACAGTATAGCCAAATGAAGTCAGCATAGGCAAGTGAATCCCCCTACATATATCAGTCCAAAAGCCAGCAAACGATTTCAAGATAACTTCCGTGAGTTAAAGAACAAGAGTCGGTAGTCCAAAATAAACTATGCTAGCCGTTGAAGAGCAGAATTCTGATCATTCAATGTTACAACTCCGAGAGGCAGATTGTGATTTATCGATGAGGTGGAATAAACTTGCCAAGGGCAGTTAAGGAAAGCAATCATAAATGGTCCTCAGTTGTAAGGAAAGAAATTAAGAAAAGACAAGGATAAAGACGGATAAAAAAAGAATTCATTGCAGATAATTATTCAGAACACCCAAGCTGTATTATCTTTCCCATAAGCTGATCTCATCTGATGTCCTATTTGATTTTTTAGTTGACACTTGAAAGTTAAAATTATTTTTTAGGGAAGGAGGGTTAAAGGAAAATAAATCAACTTCTTATTATCTCATACGAGAGAAGGAACAAGTGCCATTGGAGAAAGGCCACGTGATGCTCCAATAGCAATGTGCACAAATGTGTACCTCTTGACAATGGATATGGAATGCAGACAAGACAATCACTTTACTTCCTCAGTGGGCAATTAAGAAACAATATAATCAAAAAGAGGTATGGTATGACAAACTGGCAATTTTGTCAGGGAAACGAAACAAAAAATACCAGTTGCCTAGGCGGCATCTTGCTTTTAGCTGGTATTGAAGAAGCTACTGTCAAGCTGAGATCATAAGGTATGGTGCTCTTGCAGGACCCTCTGACAAAGCCGTAGGTAACGAGATCAATGGCACATGCAAAAAAAGATAAAGGTTAAACATAGCAGCAAGAAGATTGAAATGCATATCAGCACCAATCAATCCATAAGAAACATGGCATTCATTCCATGAACAACAGCTATTTCAAGAAAGTTTGACTACTAAATAAGGGTAAGGACTAGTACACAATTTTCCTTTGAACTGGTACATTTGCAACAGTAAGGTTTATTTTTCTGGGACCTCAGTTAGTAAGGTTTACTTCCCTGGGACCTTTTAGAATCATGGTACGCACAAGATAAAGGCCAAGCTTGGTTCATCTTTTGCGACTCGAACATTATTCATTATATGCAGTCTGAAAGAGTCGAGTCAAAATGCATGTTGGAAAAATCTGAGAAGTCAAATATAAACTCAACAGTTCTCTTGTCAAGAAAGGAATTCAAAGACCACCACTTCAGAAATAACTTCTTCAAAAACATATACTGGAATACATTGAGTGATACCCAGGATTGCATGCACAGCCATATCCCAAACGTAGATTGCAAACAAAAATTCTCCTACAAATTCTGCAGAATTTTTACACCAAAACAATTAAAGAACACTACTGTGATGCCACTAAGACCAGATTATTTATTAGCTATAATCCAAAAAGGAATACATACTATTTTACAGGGAAGGAAAAAAAAAATGCAGCCAAAAATGTTTTATCATCCGAATTCATCAAGGATTACAGAAAGACTTTCTAACTCTGTGTATGTCCTTCATTCCAGGATGAGATTTTTCAATGCTCATAAACTGACAGACCTGGCCCTTTAGCTCAATCCAACTGCATGCAACTTCTTTCTTGAATTCACTGTGGTTAAGTTTTTCCTGGGTGTTAGCCGCATCTTCCCACATCCCTTTCGCAGCATATATATTTGATGCAAGTACATTTGACGGTTGCCTATTTACAAGCTTTTGCGAAACAAGTTGTCCTAGTCCAGAATTTCCATGAACTCTACAACAACTTAGTAAGGTTTCCCGTGTATATGCTGGGAGATCCACTGGCAGTTGTTTAACTAATTCATAAGCTTCTGCCAGCAACCCTGATTTACCAAGGAGATCAACCATGCAAGCACAATGTTCCGGCTTCGGAATTAGATTTCAGTCGTTCTGCATAGCCTTAAAGTACTTCCATCCCTCATCAATTAGACCTGAATGAGCACATGCAGTCAAGATGCCAGTAAAAGTCACATGATCTGGTGCAAATCCAGCATTAATCATTGAAACGAAGCAATTGAGGGCTTCAAAAGCACAACCATGACACACTTGTGCCGCAATTACCGCGTTCCAAGCCACTATATTCCTATCAATCATCCATTCAAACACTAAAACAGCATCATTCAAAAAGCCACATTTGGCATACATAGAGATTAACGAACTAATAACAACAGTTTCACTTTCAAAACCGACCTTGATCGCATATAGGTGCATTGATCTTCACCAAGCATGCGCAGCAAGTGCACCACATACAGGGATTACAGTGGCAAGGGTCCTTGATCAGGTTTGAATCCACTTTGCAACATATGAGAATACAAAACAAAAGTTTCATCGCTTTGATATCCTCCAATCACTATCTTCCATGAAGTTTCATCTTTTAATGGCATTTCGTCAAAAAACTTTCTAGCATATCACCTTGTTGCACATATCCCTGCAGTATTGAGTTCCACGACACAATGTTTGGTCTCGGCATCTGCGTGAACAAGTCAAGAGCATCTTCCAACCTTCCATTCTGAACAAAGCCCAATATCATCGAATTCCAAGCTACAGTCTCCCGATGAGGCATTTCAGTTAATAACTTCTGAGCATCCTCAACACGATGGTTATGTATATAACCACGAATCATAGCTATCCAAGCGACTGCTTCCTTATTTTGGCATATCTTTAAACAAGACCCTAGCCCTTTCCATATCCCCAGCTCTTGACAAGCAAGTTATCATTGTAGTCCACAAACCCACATCGCAATCACACATTCTCGAAAATAGCTCCCGCGAAGCTTCAAGACATCCCATGTCAACATAACCACACAACATAGCATTGTAAAGTGAAACACCCATCACTGGAGCTTGATCAAACGACTCCTCGGCTTCGTCTACCATCCCATGATGGAAATATCCTTCTAGAAGAATGGCCCAAGACACATCATTCTTAACTGGCATTGCATCAAACAACACCCAAGCCTCATCCGCTCTTCCATTTACTATATACCCAGTTACCATAGCATTCCAACATACTACATTCTTATCATCTCTCCCATCAAATAAATTACGCGCTTCTTCCAACCTCCCACACTTTGCATACCCGCTTACCATCGCGGTCCAAGACACAACATTCCTACTTGGCATGGTGTCGAAAACCTCACGAGCCTCGCGGATCATCTCGTTCCTAATGTACCTGGATACCATGCAGTTCCAAGTCACCAGGTTCTTCTGGGGCATTTCATCAAACACTTTGCACGCAGCCTCGATATCCCACCCTTGAAACAACTTGTGATCCTTGAATTGAACTGGTACAGGGAGCTAAAACGACGACACATGAGGTTAATACGGGAGTAGGGAAAGGCAATACTTGGATTGAATCTGCGAAGAACGTTCAGATATCGTACATATGTGATTGCATTAACCCAAAAAGTTCCCAGGATGCGAGATCCCTGAAAACAGAGGCCTGTTTAGTTTAGCATTCAAAACTAATATAGACGCGCGTTTCCAATGTGCGCGGTTTATAAGCGGTGGTCATTACAATTACAAGCGGCCAATTGTAATTATAAGCGGTCTGATATAATTATAAGCGGCCAAATGTAATTCGACGCGGCCAAGAGGCTTTTAACTACACGAGATTCGCAAATGGTAATCACGCTTTCAATAATTTACGGCCAATTGTAATTTCACATAGCCAAGTGTAATTATAAGTGGCCAAGTGTAATTTTAAGTGGTCAAGAGGCATGTAAACACAGGAGATTCGCAAATGGTAACCACACTTTCAATAATATACGGTCAGTTGTAATTTAACGCGGCCAAGTGTAATTATAAGCGGCTATATGTAATTCGTCGCGACCAAGAGGCATGTAAACACACGAGATTCGCATCAACGTGAAAGAAGCATAACGCGTACTCACGTAGTACTCCTTTTTCAAGCTCCCCTTTTTACGTTCACACCACGTCTCAAATCATAGAAATTTACCTTTTTACCCTTTTATTAGTGTACTTGTTAGCATATTAAAAATTAATATCACCAATTCACGTGAAAATTGATTTCTATACTTCTTTTTTGATATCCACACTTCTTTTTTTGGATTTTAGTGTTAAAAGTGTATGTAATTTTTTTTGCTAAAAGACAAAAAAGGAATGTATATATCAAAAAAGTAAGTGTAGAAATCAATTTCCTTTTTTTAAACCAAAACATAGAATGTCCTAACTCAATAGTAAAAAGAAAATGCCGTTGATTTTGTCACTCCCCTATTTATTAATGTCACTTCCCTTGTTGTTTTTATTAGGGTGAATTTACTAAAGGGGGTGACATTAACGAATAAAGGATTTGCAAAATCATTAGCCAAAGAAAAGTGCAAAAATCAATAAAAATACTTTTGTCGATAAGAAAAAAGAAAATCAATAAGAACACTCATTATTGTGCTTGATCAATTCAGAAACAATAAAGTATCACTACCCCATCAATCTAGTTGGACTTTCTTAACCGAAATTATGCATACCAATTACTTTACTGCATTTCGTGGAGAAGTAGTTAAAGTATAGTGGACTGATCAAACAACCACCACTAATCAAAAGGGCTGCAGTTACAATGAACCATTTGCAAAAACTGTTAGAGACCCAACTAGATAAAGAATCGTTTGAGTTTGAATCATCTATTAAACGAATTCAACATGTGCCTCATTTTTGGGCTCGTTTAATAAATGAGTCGAGCCTGAAGCGCAATAGTATACGGTTTGATTAAACTCGCGAACCTGGAATATAAATTTATAATTTCAGGTACAAACTTTGTATATGCACATAATGAATTTCCCATTATTTGTACATGCATACATTCTTACACGTACAACAAACTTGTATATGTGTGAACTTTTAAAAATTTTAACATGTATATGATCCTTTTAAGTACATAATAACTGTTTTATTTGCATCTCTACACCTATATGCATGCCCAAGTATATATGTTTTCTCTAGCTCGTTAAGGTTCGTGAACAAACTCGACTCAAGCATCGACAAGTTTGGTTCAAACTTAACTCATCAAATTTTTATTGAGTTCGAGCTCAAGATTACTAATAATTTATCGAACAAACCTGAACACCCTACAATTTGGCTCGATTCTGCTCATTTGCCCAACCATGGTAGACATCAACCTCTCTCTCCAAAGACACCATATGGTCCTTTTCTCTACTCAGAAGAGTCAACAATGGTCCAATGACTCCAATCTATTAAGATGCCTTATCTAGATACTGAGTGACGTAAGACCTTACGTTAGGACCTAGAAAAGAAAAGGATCTTTAACCATATCTTCATTTTTTCATTACACTTTTCTACACACACTTTTGTATTTGCCGTATGTAAAAAGCATTAGCACACTAACAATGACTTTGGGGCTGCCAATTAACCGACCAGCTCGCGAGTTCGAGTTTTCGGCTTGTTTGATGAAAATTCGGGTCAGAAAGGGAGGTTCGGCTTGATTAATGAGACTCGTTTAGTAAATGACTAAGTTCGGTTCATTAAGGGCTTGAGCCGAGTTTGAGCTCAAGTTTTTTACTCGTTTAGTAAACAAGTCGAGCTCAAACTCGACAAAACTGAGCTCGGCTCGTTTGCAGTCCAATAACCAAAAAGAAAGGGTAAAAGTAAAATATAGAAAAAATCATGAGCATTCATAAAGGTTGGCTGGAATTACCTTTATCTTTTTCTAACTTTACGTTTGAAGTGTCAACGTAATCAATGAGCCAATCGGTAGGGAGGTGGAATGTGGGGCATAATTTGGAGAATTTAAAACTGAGATATGGCAAAATCCCAAGAGAGTGTGCTTATAAAAGTCCTCAATTACTAACACAATTGGCCCAACAAAAAAGCACCATGGCAGATGAGTTGAAGGTTTTCAGGACATGGTCAAGTCCATTTGGCTTAAGAATCATCTGGGCATTGCAACTTAAAGGCCTGGAGTACGAAACCATATTTGAGGATCTTTCTCAAAAGAGCCCTCTTCTCCTCCAGTATAATCCTACCTACAAAAAGATCCCAGTTCTTGTGCACAATGGAAAACCAATCTCAGAATCACTTGTAATCCTTGAATACATTGAGGATACATGGAAGCAGAATCCTTTATTACCTGAAGATCCTTATGA
>BPLS01000596.1:59862-88287 GCA_019656275.1 Rhododendron kiyosumense
TATTTTGGTGTATTTGAGTCCAATGGAGCTCGACTTACTACAGAGGTCTTGGTCCTGTGTTTCTCAGTGACCAAAACTTGCATAACAATAATCCGTGTGGGAACGACAAATCCCAATTTATCCGCACACCAATCAGGTTCTAAGTAGTTTACTTGTTCGTATAACTTCTTTTGTTTGCCTGCTATTTGATCAAACTTATTTGGATGAATCTAACTTTTTAGATTCAAATTGGATACCAGTTAGGAAATCAAAATGGGAAGACTTCCAAATCTAACTTTTTTGGGTCGAATTGGTTACTGCTACAAAATCAAAAAGCGAAGATTTCCACCTCTCTCTTCCCCATTTGCTGACCCTGTGGCCTTCTCAAGATGTAAATTGTAGGATTAAGAGGGCCAGATAGCAAAAGAGAAGTAAACCAAGTAACAACAGCCACAGATCATATATGAAATGAAGCAAAGCTAATCCTAAGGTGAATGTATAGTGCCTTGTTCTTCCGTAATCACAAGAGGAGCAATGCTACTGTTTTCACACCCTCTTGCTTGTTGGAGTATAGAGGGGACAGAAGCCCATGGGCTTGAATCGATAGTTGAATCTATGGGCTCAACATCTTTCACTATGGCCTTTAATAATTCACCAGCTTCAAAAAGACAGTTAAAAGAAAGTTGTTCAAGAATCAAGGATGGTAGCCCATAATCTCATAGCCATTTATTTTTTGATTTGTAATTTTTCTTAATCTTTGTGGAGGGTTATTCTCAGGCAAAATCATATCCACAGAGATGCTATGGCCAGGCTGCCAGAGCTTTAGAAAGTCTATTCTCAAGCTTTCCTTGGCAGCTGCAGTTTATTTCCTACGGCGTGAAAGGAATTTGAGGATCTTTCAAATGAAAGCCATGGATGCAGGTAGCCTTACTTCTAAGATTCTTAATGCTATAAGAGACTCTATGCTGTCTTGGAGGAGAGTTATTCAAGCCCGGCAAAAGAGAGATCTATATGCATTGGAACGTGCCTCACAGTGTTCCCCCTCTAAATTTCCCCGTAATTTTGGCTCTAGTTGTCTTCTGCTTTTGTTTCAATGGGTTGCTGTTGTTTTCTGGTTGTTTGGCCTGTGTATTGATCTTTGGTTACAGACAGGGGTGTAGTCCCTTGAAATCATGTTGTATGTTTGGTTTGGCCTTTCAGTGAGAAGTACTATGTTTTTTTTTTTTTTTGCTCAGCCAGTGAGAAGTATTTTTACTGAAATTAAGTTGATCTTCCCACCACAGGAGACTTGCCTGGTCGTTAACTTCAGGGTCCGACAAACCCAACTTGATAGAGATCTAAAGTACTCACAACTGAGAAATCAATGACACTGCCAACAACCGTTTCAAGATCCGTGAGTGTCCACACAATCTTTAGCTCTGAGGGTCTCTAACTCCACCGTCTAGCTGATTTACCAACGGATTTCCTTCATTAATTCTAACCAGAGGAAAATAGACGCGCTAGCAGTATCATCCACCACACCTCATCAGTGAAGGATCAGCCGATATCATGTGCTGGTGTTTGAGTTCATTTTAATATTGACAGTATCGTAATTTAAGGGTGAGATTTGAAAAAATTTGACAAAATCCCAAAAGAGTGCTTCTAAAAGTCCTCAACTAACACAATTTGCCCAACAAAAACCACCATGGCAGATGAATTGAAGGTGGACAAGGTCAAGTGGATTTGCCTTGAGAATTATTTGGGCACCACGATAGACATCTACCTCTCTGTCCAAAGACAGGTAATGGTCCCTATCTCTACTCAGAAGAGTCAACAATTTCATGGTCCAATCTATTAGATACCTAATTAGATATTAAGTGATGTAAGACCTCACGTTAGGACCTGGAAAAGAAAAGGATCTTTAATAATATCTTCATTTTTTTCGTTACACTTTTCTACACAAACTTTTGTATTTTCCGTATATAAAAAGCATTAGCACACCAACAATGACCAAAAAAAAAGTAGAATATAGAAAGAATCAAGACCACTCATAAAGGTTGGCTGGAATTACCCTTCTTTCTTCTTTTTTTTAACTTTTTGTTGAGATAGGACAAAATCCCAAAAGAGTGTGCTTATATAAGTCCTCAACTAACACAATTAACAAAAACCACTAACTTACCCAAGAAAATTAACACCATGGCAGATGACTTGAAGGTTTTCAGGACATGGTCAAGTCGATTTGCGTTAAGAATCATCTGGGCATTGCAACTTAAAGGCCTGGAGTACGAAACCATATTTGAGGATCTTTCTCAAAAAAGCCCTCTACTTCTCCAGTATAATCCTACCTACAAAAAGGTCCCAGTTCTTGTGCACAATGGAAAACCAATCTCAGAATCGCTTGTAATCCTTGAATACATTGAGGATACATGGAAGCAGAATCCTTTATTACCTGAAGATCCTTATGAGAGAGCCATGGCTCGTTTCTGGGCGAAATTCGTCGATGATAAGGTAAATGCTCTCTACTATCTCATGAACACCTTGATCAAATTGCCCCTTGATAGAAAACAATGAAACCAATCAGTTTACACTTCATAACGCCAAACCCAACGGCGATGAAAAAGGTAAAGTATAAGCCCTGTTTAGTAGCGTCTTTGAAATACGGGTTGGCAGAACACTTTTCAAAAACTTTAATTCAAAACAAGAAGCACATCGTTTTCATTTCGCAGCCATCCTTCTTATCAAAACATATTTCCCAAAAAAAAAAAACGTTTCATCCTAAGTTTTTGGTGTTTTAGAACATAAAATAGAAACAAAAAATGATGCCAAACAGACCCTGGGCTTGCCTATCTACACTGTCAGCTCCAATAAGCCCTGAAGTCTCTTGCCACCTATTCTTATAACATGACTACGGTTTTTTGGTTTGTTTGTTCAAAATGTAGCTTTTGAAATCAGTAACCGATGTACTTTTCACAAAAGGGAAAGAACAAGAGGAGGGTATTCCTAAAGTCATGGAGAACCTGAAATACATAGAAGAAGAACTAGAAGGAAAGAAGTTCTTCGGAGGAGCAACAATCGGCTTCACAGACATTGCACTTGGTTGGACAGCGAATTTGCTCAGTGTATTCGAGGAGGTTACTGGGATAAAGTTCATAGACGCAAATAAATTTCCACAGATATCAGAGTGGATGCACAACTTTTGCGATGTTCCAGTGATCAAAGCAAACTAGCCGCCTCGTGACAAGCTGGTCACCAAGTATCAAGCATACCTTGCACCTAAATGAACCAACTAAAGTTCATTAACTCAAGAATGTAAGCTTAAACAACCACCTTCCCATCTTAAAGCAGTGTTTGTATTTTGGTGTATTGGAGTCCAAAAATGGAGCTCGACCTACTACAGAGGGCTCGGTCCTGTGTTTCTCAGAGACCAGAACTTGCATAACTAAATAATCCGTGAAGGAACGACAAATCGCAATTTATCCGCATATGTATCTTAGGCTCTTAGGTACTGTGGTTTGGCAATTAAGGTTTCTACAACAGAGTGATCCCCTAACGGAAAAGCTTTGAATCCATTGTAAAATTTCAAAGAGATTGGGTTCTCTGAATCTTCCGGACCCTCTCACTTGCAAACGTTAATGATCTTTTCTTACAACTTTAAGAGATCTGTTTTCTTTAGTTTTACCTGTGCTAGATCATTCGTACAACTCCAGAGTAAGTAAAAATTCACTTAAAATTGTACTGTAAGTGAGTAGATCATATAGCTCAATAAAATAAAATAAATTAGGTCCAATGGGTTTTCAACAAAAATAAATCTGGTTATTCAATATATTAATGTTATGTATACATATTTTTTTCATACATCTTTTATCAGCCTAGGGCCTCCAGTTTTTGGCCCAATAATAGGGCCTCAAATTACGAAATATGTTAAATATTATGTATGTCAATTATTCTTCAAATGGTAGTGTGTAGTATGGTGGTAAGAACATTGTCTTGTAATGGCAAGGTCGCGGGTTCAATCCTTGCATCTGAGTAATTTTTAATTTGTGCGAAAAAATTAATCCCAACAGACTTGAACTCACAACCAATGGTGCCGAGAAGTTGGTACAAGAGACGTGCCACTAAACCAGTAATATTGATTGTTATACCACATAGCTAATTTTATATATATAGACAAAAATGAGAGGTCCCATTTTTTTAATCTCGTCTAGGGCCTCGAAAATCTCAGGACCGGGCCTGTGAGCAAGGATTAAAGAAATGACGAGGTTGCGAAAAGAGAAAACAAAACATGCACAAAAGCTAATGGGAATATAAAATGTGACTATTCAATTGATTATGTTAACTGAATTCTTCTTCTTTTTGTTGGTTAATTTGTCCAAATTCGTTACCTTTTACAAATCAAAACGGCAAGACTTCTAGCTCTCTCTTCTTTGTATACCCCACTCCACTACTGGCCTTGAAGAGATTTCTCAAAAAAGTAAATAATTGTAAAATAACGAACATTAGATAACACATGAAGCAAAGCTAATCCCAAGAGGAAGAGATATATACTCTACTAATATTGGTACCTTTTTCTTCCGTGATGACAAGAAGAGCAACGCTCCTGTTTTCACACCCTCTTGCTAGTTGGAGCATGGAGGGCCCATGGGCTTGAACCAAGAGTTAAAAACACTGGACTATGGGCTCAACATATATTCTCTCTGGCCTTTCTTAACCAACTTCAAGAAGCAGTTGAAAAAAGAAAGTTGTTCTTCCCGCCAAAAGACCGTCAATTTAACAAACCCCACTAACCACTTTACTGATCAAAACACCTGATCCCTTTCCAGTTTCTGCAAATTCATCCTCTCCCAAAACTAGTTCTTGATCTCCAAGAACTGCTAGTCTGCCACACCCACCCACCAAGAAACAACCAGTCTCGTCAGAAAACAGGAAAAAAGCTCAATCAAACCCAAAGAAATCAAAACAAGAATGACAATCTTTGATCTCCACCATTATCAAGGACGAGGGCTTTACTTCTTCAAGCTCTTGGCAATCTCTGTCCCCCTCTTCTGCCTCCTCGCCTGGGCTTCTTCCACCCCCACCACCACTCCTCCGCAGCCTCCTACTCCTCCCCCTTCCGCCCTATCCGCCTCCCGATCCCTCCAGACCAGCGGCTACTCCATCTTCGCCGCCCTCATCGCCGCCACCGCCAACACCTCCTCCTGGAACGGCACCGGCACCATCCTCGCCCCGCCCGACTTCGCCTTCTCCTTGGCCTCCGCAAAACTCAACGACAACCACCGCCGCCGCCCCTCCGCCTCTCTCCTCCTCCACCACACCCTTCAAGAACCCCTCGCGTGGCATGCCCTCTCCGCACGTGCCACCGGCCACCAGCTCCCCACGTGGCACCCCAACCGTTGCGTCTTCCTCTCCAAGCGCTCCAACGCCAATCTCGGAATTTCCATTTCTCCACGTCAGCACTCGTCTCCAACCGTGGCGGTTAAAATCCGGCGGCCTGATCTTTACGTGGACGATCATCTCACCGTCCACGGCATCGACGACGTACTGGACCCCACTTCTTTATCCACGTGCTCGTTTCCTCATCCAACAGCCCCCGTTGAGTCTCAGATCGATCGGTCGTTTCTTGATCACGCAGTTAGGGCATTGAAAAGGAGGGGATTCGGCGTGGTCGCGACGGCAATGGCGATCAAGCGTTCGATTCTGCTTCGTCAGAAGGAAATCACCATCTTCGCTCCGTCGGACGCGAGTCTCTTCTCGTACTCCGACGGATTCCGCTTCGATTTCCTTCGCCACGTAGTACCGAAACGACGTCGTTTCGCCGACATCGCGAGTGTCGAAGGAACGGCGATCGAGACGCTGTCTCCGAACAAGTCGGTTGTTATCCGATCTCGAAACGGCGATGTCACTCTCAACGGCGTCGCAATACGGAGTTTGGAGGTTTATCGTAATCGGTGGATCGTCGTGTTCCCTGTTTCGCGGAGCGTAGACAACTACGAAGACGACGGGTCGGATACCGGTGACGTGTCAGATCCCGGCGTCGGAGATGAAATTCCAGGACGATTGCCTTCGCCGGCGGTGGAGAAGGAGGAAGAAGATACAAGCGGATGGAGTTTCTCGCGTGAGGTTTCTCCGGCGACATGGAACGGCGGCGTATCGACTTTCGCTCCAACAGTTGAAAGTGAAGAAGGTCTTGTCTGTCCGTCAACGTTGCGGAGTCTGCGAGAATCAAGGGTTGGGACTGGTGTCTACGTGCAGAGATCTTCACCGTCGATATCATTTGATGAATTTTCTCTAAAGTTGGTTGAATCTGGACCGTCGCGTGGGTTTAACAGGGGATTCTGAAACTGATGGATGTGTCTGGACCCTCTGATGAGAGAAGTGAACCTCAAACTTTAGAAAGTAAAAAAAAAATATGTAAGAAAATAAGAAAATTACTAGAACAAAATTTTGTTGTGCAATTTTACTGAAAATGTGATCATATGATTGAGATTGTGGTAGTTGATGTACTAGTATTTCTCTTTCGCTGGTGATCATACATATTTCCATTTGCTTGCATGACATTTTTAAAAAAAGATGTGAGTTGTTTGCTAAGTCTTGAGGTCGAGTCCTCATCAACGAGCTGCTCGGCTCCATTATAACCACTAACTCCTAACATTCTACCATTTGGCAAAAGGCAAGTATTTTTTTCCTTTTCTTTTTTGCACTATAATACATGCTGAATACAACCTGCAGCAATCCGACATACTTGAGCTGAAGTTGAAAAATCAACCAATTCCTTAAAAGCCAATTGCTATAAGTAGAATAGATTACACACAATTCCTGAACTAAAGAGCAAAAAGATAGTTCAGAGATCAATCCACTCGATCACCAATCAACAAACTGCATACATTTTGATTTTCAATGGGTTCCCATAACGAGAGTTTTGGTTTGTGAAATTTCTATATGCTGGTTTGAGATTTGCTTCAGAGATTCACTTCCTCGCCTTGCTCTCGAGCAATAGATGCAGATAGAATCCCAAGATCACGATTCAAGAAGGTTAACGAAGACTCGCACTCCGAGATTATTCTTGCAACGGAAGATGGCTCACCAGTAATTGTTTCAGATGAACCAACCGCCACTGCTGCATGTGCATCCCGAAGATTCCTCAAGTTTCCTAGAAACTGCAAACCATGCAGAACCATAAGGATGCATCGTAAATCGAAAGTGCGATAATTCAGTTTATGTTGAGTGAACTCTCTTCAGAAACTACAAGAGTGAGTGAACCACCGTAAGAGAAGGAATAGATGAAAAATGTGACACAGAAATTTAAACCAGCATCAGCTGCAACTTGCACATAGCTAGTGATCATGACTATATAAATGGCAATTTCTCCATCACGATCGTATTTGCAGGAAAAGCTTAACATGAAAGAGTTGACAATGCCAATGTGTACACAAAAATATCCCAAACCGGGACCTGGGTTCAAATCTTCCAAGGAAATCAAAAAGCAGTTTCAGTTTCTAACTTCTAAGACTTCAGCACTGCCTAGCTGGCAAGTGGAACTAGTACATGAAAGAATTTAGCACCAAGTACCTTCAAAAGCATCTTGTATGCCTCCAACAAGCGATTAGCAGCTGGACCAAACCCATGAAGCTGTGGTACCTCCATCATGTGTGTCCATGGTCGAATTTCCTGTGGCAGCAAAAATTAAATCAACTTTCCAAATTATGGTAGTTCTATATGCATAACACAAGATTACATGCCTGTGCACACCAATAGTACTCTGGCACCCCCCACATCACATGGGCATACTCACGCACACAGAATCGCACGGTCCATTGTAGAAAAACAGGTCCGCCAACAAAAGTTCTTAAGCATCAACTACAAAGTAAAACCTACATGAACTTGGAATATTTTCGCAAAGAAGTTGTGTCAGGAACTTATGGTAAAAGATTGAGCACAAACCCCACGTAAAACTTTCAAGGCAGGCAATGCATCTTACTGCCTACCGACAAGCATCAGCTTGTTATTTAATTGAGACATGACAGTACGAAGGATTACAATTCATAACTCTGAATCTCTGAAAGCAGCAAAATCCTGTGCACCAATAAGAGAGTAGCAAAATCCCTAAGTTGCACAAGCTTTGAACAATAAAATGAAGACAAGAGCGAGTCCCACCTTGGTGTAAATTGTATTGAAAGATCTTGCAGTTTCCAAGAATGACTCCAAATGTTCGCGTAATTTTGCTTCTACCTCCGCATAATCCTCATCTGGGTTATAAGCATGCTACAAACCGAAAAGAATCGGTGATGGACAACTAAACAGATGCTTTTTATTTCAAACACAAACACGCTGAGAGAGAGAGAGAGAGAGAGAGAGAGAGAGAGAGAGAAATATACTAGAACACAAACTGATCACAACCATTGGATGTCTGCAACACGGATAATCTAAACATTACTATTCTTTGGTGTGCACTGTTTGCTGATTAGTCACTACTGAATCCGATTTAAACGTTCTGGTCTTCTGAAATTAGTTTTCAGCAAAAGAATGAGTACATTAAGATCAAGGAGAGAAAATATTTATAGTTCCAAAAAAATCCTTTTCCTGAGGCTACTCTAAGATCTTAAAAGCTATCTTCGAAGGTTTGTTCTTTTTGTTTGGGCCTTACCAAAAGAAAAAAGGCATGCAAGAAGCTCGAGACACAACCCTGGTGCCATAAATGACAAGGCTTATAGAAAATAAGAGACTACAAACTTATTAGCCAACACTCCTTACACTTGAGTACTTGACTCTGGCTAGAAGGTTTTAAAAGACTAGTTTCGTAAGGAAATGCAATTATGTTTAAAATATGTAACGTGCAGAAGCTTTAAGACATCAAAGTTTTCGAATTAAAAAATATTGAACTGCATAACATGGAAACACCCAAGTCTAGAAACCGAAAATCATTACATTAACTCATTGGATAAGCTATTTACTCTATAACAACTTCCAGGTAAGGTCGCTGAGAATATGAAATAAGGTGAAACCAGTCAAGACCCAAACTAACTGCAGTTATACATAAACAGAAATGATAAAAAGAATAATAGGCAAGCAAATCACGGCTTGAAGATTTGGGACAAACCTTTGATGCCAAGTCACCAACCATCTCTTGCAGATTCAAGAATCTATTTGATTGCTCTGCAAGCTGTTTTTCCAAATCAGAAATGGCAGGCCTGCAAATGAACTTCGATTAACGGAATAGAGGGTCACTACATCTGGTGAAAACAAATGTTAGAATCCATGTGAGTTTTGCATGCAAGGGAAAAATCTACACCAGCAAACATGTTAAGGTAAGAGCAAAACTGCTACAAGGAAGGGGGTTATGGTAAGGGTACTGGGTAAAGATGTCGTGTACAGGTAGTTCTTAAGCATTCCGTGCCCAGGTGGTGAGTTACATACTTACATATGCATAATTAGGAGTGAATGCGAGTTCGACATACTTGCGCATGTTCAAAAACTCATGTCGTGCACATCCATATCTTTACTCGAAGGTCTAGTGTGGGTACTTAATACTCATACACGTCTAGAGAAGCCGGTGACATATTCAAGACACATATAGTTGATTCTAATCTTCTCCATCCACAATGAAATTTGAGGAAACATTGAGATTTGTTTAGAATTTAGACAATTATCTCCATGCTTCACTTTTCAAACAAGTGATTTTTCTCTTGTTTGCTTGGAAAAACATGGATGCAACCCCCAACACCCAATACTTGTACCCACGTGGACATAATTTCCAAGATGCTACCTACCAAAAGATTCCTACGAATCGGACTGTGCTTAGCACGAATTTGCTAGTTTCGGTCAATTTGAAGTCAACTACTCACATAGATACATCTATAGAATACTTTCGTTTTTCTGTATGCATCTCCTAACAATCCTAGCAAACCTCAAGAGACAAACATTTCAGGAGGAATTAGTGATTGCAATACAAAATCACTATGTTCACCCGACATTTATAAGTGCAAGGCTACAAAAAAAATCCAACATACAGCCCAGCTGTTAACATTAGAACATAAAATGAGCCCAGCGACATATTTTACTTGCACAAAATCCTGCAGCAAACAAACTGCTCATAACCCCAACATCTAAGTTACCACCAACTACACTACAGTAGCTCCAGTGCATGAGTGACCACTGACCCGTTTTTAATACACAAATAGCAGCTACTAGATGCCATCGATGGAAACCTAAAACCCCCCAAAGGATGTGGAGAACCTAAATTTCGGAAGTAATACCGCTTAGTATTGATGAAATGTCAAGTTCCTCTAGAGTACAAGTTCCTGAGCATAGTAGAAAAAGAAAAAAAAAATCTTACAATGGATATATCGATTGAATCTGCACATCTGCAGGAAACAACTTGCACTCTTCAGAAAAAATCTGGGCTTGTCTTTCAGAGATGGCATCTATTAGTTGTATGTCCCTTGTTACCTGCTCATCAACACTTCAGGGGAGGAAGAACAACAACAACAACCACCAGGTAAGTTGTACAACAGGAAACCAAACTAAAAACTGAAAAAGCCAATACTCAATAGTAAGATGTACAGTAACCAAGGATTCATTAATATAATTTGGAAAAGAGCCCTCTTGGTGCAGGTATTTGAGATCATAACACTATGTATGGATGGTATGGCTCTTAGCATTTTATCTCACAAATGCCACCACACAAGAAAAGAGACAAGAGAGAAAGAGAGAGAAATCAATAAATAATCTCTACCTCCATTCAGGATTATCAGCATAGATGCTTGCCTCTACAAGATCTACAATAACCTGAAGCATTTCAGTTCGATCTTCGTAGCTTCCTCTTCCCTGCAACAAAAACATTGAGCAGAGTCTTTATCTCCCAAACACCAAAGAGTTTTGAAAGCTCAACCTAGGCACAGGTATGGATTTCCTATCTTCGATTTCTACCTCATATATTTGAAAGAATGTGATTC
The DNA here is from genome assembly GCA_019656275.1 of Rhododendron kiyosumense. Classification (NCBI taxonomy): domain Eukaryota; kingdom Viridiplantae; phylum Streptophyta; class Magnoliopsida; order Ericales; family Ericaceae; genus Rhododendron; species Rhododendron kiyosumense. Next base: position 70,770 of record BPLS01000596.1, read on the forward strand.
AAATTGTGAAGCATCAGAACACAAAGCAGGTCCAACATTAGCATAGCATGCAAGTTGAACAAGCATAAAACCACGACATTGTGTAGTTTAACCACACTTCCAAAACAAGATGAATAAACCTTTTGATTACATGCAGAAGAGATAGTTGCTTCTAGGAATCTAGTGCAATCATTCTAATGCATGATACAAAGTAAAAGTACCTAAAGAAAAGGTCCAAAAAAAATGGAAATAAAAGGTATGCCCCCCACTCTCACCTGAAGTAAATTAAACCACTCAACGAAGGGAGCACTAAAGGAGAAGAAAGAAGAGAAAATAGGTCTGAAGGTAATACTAATGGGTATTCTTCTTCAGAAATACAAGAGGAAATTTGTGGGGATATCTTGATCATGGAGTGTTTAGTTTATATTAGGTTTTCACTAATGTATTACGTATACGGACAAGCCTTTAGATTTATACAAGAAATCATAAAAGGGAAGAATCATCCACTTCTTATGGAAATTAAGAAGGGAATATCCACTTGATTGTCGATTGCTACCATACGCATAGTTTGACAATAACTCTTAACAAATTACTACTGGGTGTCCGTGTAGTGTTGTATCCGTGTCTCGTGTCTTTATCTGTGCTTCTTAGACAATTTAAGACCCCAAATGTAGGCTGAGTGTTACATTGCTCGCCATAACTAAAACTAAAAGAGCAATAGCAAAAATACGTCTTACGCATTGAACAAAACACGGATACATGTAGTACGGATGTCAGTCAAGTCCAACATGGTGTCAAATTAACAAAGAATAGAACAACTCACTTGAATTGCTTCTATCTCGATAGTTGTGGTGATACCCAAAAACTTTGCAATCTCCGCTAAATCTGTACACAAAAAAAGAAGTGCTTCTTGTATCGAACTCATAAAATTTACTTAAAACGGAAAACAAAGCAACAATGCTTAACATGGATAATCAAGATTCAGGCTAATGAGCATCTCCAAAGAGTATAAATCCAAGTTGTCCCTGCAATTATTAGCTTAAAAACTATACCTAAAGGCAAAGAGTGCATAGGCTCTGGAAGAAAGAACAAAGTCTTTAAGTAATCAGCTAATCAGACAACCTAACTGAAATACAAGATTGCAGATCCAACTGATCGTTCACGGGGAAACATAGTCTAAAGTAAGTAGCTCACTAGGTTGGCCTAATAGTTAAGGTTTGGAACATAGGGCTAGCTCCTTTGTAAGGTCTCATGTTCAAAACCCCTCTCAGGTCCTATCAACTCTTGTGGGACCACTCCATACGAGGCTTTGCCCCGGCTTTAATCCGGCTTCCTGTTAGTGGAAGGTGGTAATTTGTCCCATGAATTCGCCGTGGTGCATGTAATTTAAAACGAATATGAATTGATACACACAGACACATGAATGTATAGCATGTGCATCGGCTACACCTCCCGCTTTGTCAGGTATACTACGAAGAATGGCATAGATCGGTAGGAAATACCATTCCGGCACAATATGAGGCGGGGTGGACATCGGATTAGCAGGTATATAATTGTCGGGATGCCCCAAAACATTAGGAGCATAAAAAATAAAAATGGAAAAAGAGATAGCAAAAGCTACCCAACCTACTAGATCCTTTACATAAAAATAAGGGTAAAAAGAAATTTTATCCATCACTGAATGTACACCCAATGGATTATTTGATCCACATTGATGCAATGCGGCCAGATGAAGAAGACTGGCGCCTACTAAAATAAAGGGGAGTAAATAATGAAGACTAAAAAAACGATTTAAGGTGGCATTGTCCACGGAGAAACCACCCATATATTTTACAACTAATCGGATTAAAAATGAATACGTCCACTTACATTGGATACGGGCGGTCTCTTCGTCCCGATCCATGCCGTCCCCTTGCAGATTTTGCTGAGAGAATGGAGACTTGTCACCTAACAGTCTACAAATCAGGCAACGATAACGAGAATGAGAGCAAATTTTTAGACAGAGAGTTTCTAGAGAGAGAGAGAGAAAGAAAGGGAGGAATACTTGAAGAAGAGCCATTCGAGAAGGGCGTAACGCTCCATGCCGGCGAAGAGAAGGGACTGAGCGGGAGCATTGGCTCTCGGGTAATTCAGCATCGCCAATTTCTTCTGTATCTCTTCCATTTGCTTCGCCGCCATTCGATTTCGCTATTCTTTCTATAGGAATCGAAGCTCGGATGAGAGAGAGAGAACAACCGAAAATACTCCGTATATTTGATCTTTGTTTGAGCGCAACTGGTGAAATTTCGAAATGTAGAACAAAGACGGCAATTGTGGAGTGCGGTGGAGTCAAAGAAAGTGGCAACTCATTGGGAGCTGCTATTTGCACGCACTTTTTACTTCCAGCGCACTAGAATTAGGAATTAAGTAGGATTGATTACATTAACGAAATTACTCTTTTTTAGTGTAATCTTAGCAAAGTCACTGTAAAAATATTCACCTCCTATCTCTTTTGATTTTTTTTTTATCCCCAAACTATTCCAACTATATCTCTTACTAAAATTGTTGCATTGAATGCTAAACTATAGATAGATGAGGAGTAAATATCAAATACGGAGAAATTTTTTTGTGCTTCCATACATGTCACAATTTTTTTTAAAAATGGGTTTTAATTTAGTATGCATTTATCTTTATAATTAAAAATTGGGTTTAGTTTAGCATGGATGAAGCCATTTTTATAAAGAAAATTCTAAAATCAACCTAATAAGCTAACAATAATAAGTATGTGAATATGTATTAAAAAATATATAAAGTACACATGAATAGTATTTTCTTTATCTTTTAACGTGTTTATCATCAATCCAATGGACTGACAACAGCAAGGCCATTTTTATAAAGCTAAAAATGTATCTCGAGCCAGCATCATCACGTAGTTCTCCGGACTACTCCACCATTGTTTACCAAATTTGTCGAAATAAATGGTGTAAACAACCAACTCATATTCTGGTGAGGTCCAAGATTAAATGTATGGACTTCACTGTCCAGAAGTCACGCATTCTCGTGTACTTCTTTTGTTTCGGAGACAGTACCACGTGACAGTGCTTCCAGCTGAATAATTACTCCAAAGCTTAAAGTACCATTACGGGAGAATGTTTGACGGTAACGGGCACCAAATAGTCTCTCGACTGACTGTCTGATAAGCCTGCTCCTTAATTAACTACAACTGTAATTACAATGACAGTAAAACAGTGGAGGGTTTAGCGGCTGAGAAGTGCAAACAGAGGTTCTTGGACCGAGACCGACGCGGCGACGTTCTGGAGTCTAGTAAGAATTGTGAGGCTGCGACGGCGGCCTGGCGATCTCAGTGCGCTGTCGGCATGTGAATTGACTCGGTCCGAAGGGCGAGGGCAATCTCAATCCGAAACTAAAGAAGGCGATTTCACGTCTCCGTCTCGACTCAAGTCGGTGAGTCTCCCTCTTCTTCCTTTTATAAGCTGTACTAGGAGCTGGGGAAACGCACTGCATGTGCAAAAAGTGTGAAATTTCAACTTCACTATTTGGATTTATTGAGGCTGGGAGGATTAAATGCATCTTTTAGGTTTCTATTTTGTTGCGATTTCCTATGGACTTAATTTTATTTTTTTTGTGTGCTTGCGGTATGAAACTTCCATTGATAAAAAGGAGCAGGACATTAAAGAAACGATTATGGTTCCACGGAGGATCCACTACCAATCAGAGCTATAGCTTCCCATGTACGGATACTACAACCTCGCAAACCTGAAGTTGCCAAAGTGTGTGCAGCTACATTCGCCAATCTACAAATGAAAAGAAAATCACAAATTCTAAACTGATCAACTTCGTTGCGAATATCTTCGATGAAGACTTCCACTTCCGTAGAGCAAGACCACACACATAAAGATTTATTTTTGCTTCAACGGCGAAAGTCGGTTTTGTTAAAGTTGAACTCCTGACATTCTTACTCCTGACACCTAAGTGCACTCCTGATGTCGTTGGGCCAAAAGGCTCTACATAAAGATTTGCAAATCAGGAATTTTGGATTGTACCAGCAGATGTGGAGGCTTTGCACACAGCTCTCTATTTTTCAGCAAATAACTCTCTGTTCAGTGATGACTATAAAATTTAAAGCCTAAAGACAAAATTCTGATGACTAGGGTAGTTTTTGTAGCAGCAAAGTTATAAACAAATGTTCTCATAAATGAAGCAACTTAAAATATCGATTACTATGCTTGTGAAAACATGGCACAATTTTAGTGCCGAACTGTATGCCTCAGTGATTTTGTTATTTTGGTTCTGAAAAGGGAAAAACCAACAAACCTCAAACTGTATGCCTATTCCTTCTCTAATTTGTGTTCGTCATTAAAAAAAATTCTCTAATTTGCATTGCCTTTCTATTGCTGGATTGAATATTTTGAATACCCTCAAAGCTAAATAGACTCGTGTATGATCTGGTTCATAATATTCATAGATAGGATTGACCGGAATAGGAAGTGGAAAAGGGCTGCATTGGGAAAATAGAAGCAGCAAGTTTCCGGAAGTACAGGCAAAAAATGGAGCTGAAAACAGTAAAGATTCACAAATCTTACATGAGCAAAGTTAAGGAATAATCCTAGAAGTAGAATGATGTCGTGGAGGTAGCTTAAGTTTAATAATTGCTTCGAATAACTATGCAAGTAGAAGTATGGTGTTGTGATAGTACTGGTTCAGCTGCTTATATAGAGAATTTGGCTAATCACATATATGTGATGAGCTTCAGAAAGCTCCTTCCTTATTGGACGGGGTTTCAGATAAGATCCAAAAGAAAATCCGATGCGTAATCTCAAGGACACAGTTTTGAAACAGAGTTTGTTATAGTCTAAATATTTGGACTGTTTGCCTCTCCTTTTAAATGTGAAAATGGCATAGTCAAGGTTCTGCTATGCATTATTTTTATTTATCCACATGTATTTAACCTCAATTGCCATTACCAGCACCAAATATGTGAAATTATGAAATCTTCTTCATTTTGTGGCCAACTTTGGCTTCCAACTGAGTAATGACATTTGTATCCATGTGGACTTGCATTAGTTTTGATCTACCCAATAGTATCTGTTGATCTCTCCTCCCCCAACTCCTTTAGTGGACAAAGCTACATCTTATCTATTTGAAAGGAATATCTATTGACATCTCCTCTGCGACCACTACCTCAACTGTTGCCATCTGCCACAGATTGGTTCTCCAACTCCACTCTTTTTTCTTTTTCTTTTTTTTTGTGGGTGGAGGTTGGGGAGAGGGGGGTGACCAGGTGAGTATGTAGAATGCACATAGTACAATACGAACATCTACATGTACAGATTAAGCCTTTTCTTTGGCTCTCACTATCGTTATTAATGAATGTGCATATTTACATTGGATTGCTTCGTCAAATGCATCCAGAATAGTTTTCAGATTTTTTTTTATCCCTTTTCTAGATGGAGCAAGGTGAAGGTATTCCAAGCAACGAAGTTGAGAATAACCTGATGGAGAATCCGCAGGCCACACCCATATCGAACTCTGGAAAGTCTGAAATTAAAGAAGATGAATTTTGGCCGCTTTCTGGGAAACCATACTTCAGTGTTGTTCTTTCCCATAGTCAGGTCAATGGTCTATTGGTAATTGCTTTCCTCTACTTGGATTTCTATAAATTTAATGTCAGGGAGACCTGGTTGCTTGATATGGTGCACTTGATGATTACTTGTCACATACTCCATTTATTCAACCTGTTCGATTCAATGCACAAAAACCCAGTGGTTAATGTCATGCTCGAAATTTTTGGACATGTGTCATGATTTTTTTTTCCCTAAAAGAATTTGACGAGTACTTCTATACAAAAGGCATCTAGACAGGCACTACATGTGAGGCAGGGTGAGGGAATAAGTTCATTAACCATTTAGGAGAAGTAATGACATGCCTTGCAAGCACTTTTTATGCCATCTAAATGGGAAGCCAGTACTTAAATTATAAGGCACACAACTAGGCAGTACCGTTCTATCGCGCCCGGGATCGAAAGTTTGTTACTTTAATGTTTTGCTAATTGATAGTCGAAGCTTTTATTTGACCTGTCAGTCCCTTCCAGTCAAAATTGTCCGGGCCCTGCCTTCCAGTTCTGTCCGTGTGATCCTGAGTTATTGCGGCAAGAACTGGGACATGGTTTATCTTGGAGGGCATTCGCTAAAAAGGCTAGACTCTGGATGGAAAACATTTGTGCATGATAATGATCTTGAGGTTGGGGATGCTTGTGTATTTGAACTCATGGAGTCCAGCAGCGATGTATTCAGGTTCAGAGTTCAAATCCTCAGAGGTGACTTCCCACCTGAATTGGAGGAACGGGTTAATGGTGAGACTTCGAACACTCCTATTGTCCTTGATTAGGATTACCCGTTTGTAGGATTACCCGTGTTTGTTCAGCAGATTGTTGGTCTTTTGAGACGATTGTTGTATGAAGGAACTTGTATCAATCAAGTAGTTGAAATAAGAACAGATCTTCGTACTTTGTAGACTAGTGTTGTCGTGTTACATGGATGAGGTGTATAGCTACAATACTCGTCCTGCTTGATCTGCTTTTGGCATGTATGGATACTTTGACCCACCTGTCATAGTGTCGGGAAGCTGTAGTTTTTGTTGTACTCTCTGCTTATAAAGTATATTTGACTAGAGGATATGAACACAGATGCATCGGGACTAACTTGGACACTGATGTGTTCGAAAACCATCGCATGTGTGTAAGCTCAACATCTAGCGTGTAAGACTTATGCGCATCTTACGGTTTTAGACACGTTTGTGCCCGGCATGGTTGTTAAGACCTACAGTACGGGATATGTATCATACAATTTGTATCTTCTCCTTTCAAAACTTACATTTATCGCACTTCTTATCTTTTTTGTATAGAACTCCTACAATACGATGGCATATCATGCAATATAGTACTATTTTAGAATTTCAAGTCAGTATACATCTTACGATTACTTGTTGAAAGAATGTCATACCATATTTTAAGAAGTGGAACTCCGAACACGTTCTAAATCGTTTGATGCAACTATGGTTTTATAATTTTCTTGCCCTTTTTTCTCTGTCACGGGGCAGGGGTGTTCTAGTCTGGTTTTAAGTAACAATCTTTGTTAACCTAAAAGAGGAATCTCTCGCCTAATCGAGGAAAACAAGTTAAGATTTTCAAAGATCTTGCTTGCAATGCTAAAAAGAGGTGTGATTAGAATAATGATAACATAATTATTAAATAATGGATTAAGTTTCTCCGCAGTCTCATTTTAAATTTTGGATTGCGCAGTTGGTAATTAGGTGATTCACCTCGGATCCACTTTAATGATCAAAATTGCACATTGAATACATTAATCATGCTACAGATATCCAAATATGGATCAATACTGGATTGATATTGGATCCAAAATGTGTTTATTGTTTATATAAATTGGATTTGGGGGGCTTGATCTAGTATGCTCGAATCCATTTTCATAAATATAAATACGTTCCAATCAAATAATGATCAGCAAGATTTTGTACATGAACTTTACTTAATGAATATCATTTACTAAATTAAGATGAACTCGGGGTGAGTTTTTCCTAAATTTTATGTCTAGTATTTTTTTAATTTCCGTAACTTTGACAAAAGCAAGCAGCTCTTTGGTATTTTTCGTCTTTAGTGATTCTTTAATTTTTTTTATGTTTTAGACTCCTCTCATTGAAACGAATAAATAATCCAAAAAACAAATGTGAATTTAACCAAAATTTAGAAAAAGCAAATAAAAATACTGAAATTTTAAGAAAAACATGAGCCAACAAAAGACCAACTCCTTGGTAGAGGAATCAAAATCTCTGTACCGGTGCATTTTACTTTTAAAAAAAAACTTGCACAATCTAACGACTCAAAACACCTTGGTACATAGTCACACCAATTTATCTGTACCGGTGAATTTTTCTTTATAAAAAAAAAACTCACACAATCTAACAATTCATAGTCCCTCCAATTTTTGGGGCAAGGGTCCTAACCAATTAGACTCTCAATCAGTTCGGTCCAATTTGGACCCATTGTTGGCCCTTTCAGGGCCCGCAACAATGATCAAAACCGTTTATTTTTTAGAGTTTGTCGTGAACATTGGCCACGCCAAAAATCAAGTTGATCGGATATCGTTTGATATGGTTTTGATATGTATTAAGTTTGGGGGAAAAAGTGTGCAAAATTGAATTACAACCCATTCGACACAATTATCCAAAGATAAACACAATTCGATATTATATCAAACGATATCCGATCAACGTGATTTTTGGCGTGGCCAATAATCTCGATGAGCTCTAAAAAATGAACAATTGCAATCATTATTGCGGACCCGAAAAAAACCTACAATGAATTGAAATTAGACCGAATTGATTGGGAGTAGTAATTGGCTAGGACCCTTGCTCCAATATTTGGGCACAGAGGATCCCGGGTAGGTCCGAGAATCCTGCTTCTCAATTAATCAGAAATTTTTTAAAAAATTAGTTTGTACTAAGGCCCGTTCCAAAAATCTTTTAAAAAAAAAAAGCAATTTATTTCACATTTTTAAATTAAAAAATAATTGTATATAAAAAATACTAACTAAAAAAGAATATAATATAAATGAAATTTTTTTTTTTTACCGTTTAAAATATCTCATTGATATCTATCAAACAAAATTCAGATTGATAGAAAAATTAATTTCGTAAATACATAATTTTTTATCTTAAAATTATCTTCTTAAAAAATAAATACTTTTTTTGAGTTGAGTTCGGAAATTGGCCTAATAAATGTTTTCATCAGCTGAAAAGCATATCAGCGAAGCTGGAGGGTTTAGCCATTAGCAGCTGAAAAGTTATATAGAAATACAAACTGACGTTCTTCCACAGCTGAACAGACTCGTGATTTCTTCACTCAGCTCAGACCGAAGGATCTCGCATCTCAGCCCGTTCTTCTCAACTCGGTGAGTCTCCCTCCTCTTCCTTGATCGAATTCTAGAATGTGGGACAAACTCAATGCACGTGCAAATATGTAACAATATAGTATACGCGAAATTGCAACTTCACTGTTAGATTTGCTGAGCAAACAATGCAAGGCGCATAACCATCAGAATACAACTCCTCACATACACGTAAATCCCACGCGTTAAGTATGTGTGGGACCCATGATAATGTGAGGGAGATGTTGCTTTTGATGTTACGTTATCCAAAGCCTGCTTTGTCTTTTCAAGGCTTAAAGTAAAGCAAAAATTAAAAGTAAGGCCTTTTTTGTTGAACTATAATAAGAGGGTTCCGGAGGACTAAATCGGGCGCAACAAGAAAGCTTTTAGTTCAGGGCCGGCTTCGGATGGTTGTGAACCTAAATCTTTGTTTACTGAGGGTAGGATTAAGCGCATTTTTAGGGCTGTGTGTTTCTGTTACGATATCCCTTCGACGTACTTAATCTTCTATAAAGATATGCAAATCAGGAACTTTGATTGTGGCAGCGGATGCGGTTGGTGGCTTTGCGCACATGTTCACTAAGGCAGTGGATAATGGACCTCGTTCCAGACCCAAAAAATATTATCCGAATCTTTCACTGTTTAGAGATTAATAATGTGAATAACGACTTTCAAAAGAAAAAATCAAGACAATCGGGCATGTACGGAATAGAAACGTGATTTGGTTACTGAGTTTCCGATGTCCGGTCGAATTCATTTTTTACGGAGCTCGGGACATTGCCTGAACCTACTAAGGCACAATAGCCTGCCGTGAGTGAGGGTTTGAATGCATTTTTTACAAATATCTATTCACTTTCACAAATATCGATGAGCTTTTTGCCCATTGGGCTTGATCAGGATTTTCCAACTTTTAAAGCCTAAAGCAAAAAATGTAACGGTTAGGGACTATTTTGGAACAATCTTGAAGGCTCGTGATACTTTTGTTTTGACCTATTTTTGAATCTTTGTATTTCTGGATTGAACTTTTCCTGCCACTATAAATTTGGGATTGAATATTTCGAATACCCTCGAAGTTAAAATAGACTCGTGTATGATCGGTCCATGAAATTCAAGTAATAGGAATTGGAAAGGACACAGAATTTGGCAAATAGAAGCAGAAAGGTTGCCAAAGTACAGGCAAAAAATGGAGCAGAAAACAATCAAGATCAGAGCGAGACTCGACTCGCCCTATATAACCCTATGGTATTGTTTGAAATAATCCTGTAAGTAGAATGATGTTTGTAGGTAGAAATATGGTGTTGTGATAGTACTTTCTTAGCTGTTTATATAGAGAATCTTACTAATCTTACTAAACACTGTTCAAAAATCTTAAGGACACAATTTTTAAAAAGTGTTTAGTGTACTCTAATTTTAGTCTCTTAACTAGCCCATCTCCATGTCTTCATTTTGGAGAACCCAAACTCAAGTCACTCCAACCCGTCCAATTGGGGTCTCCATTTTGGAGACTCAATTCTCATTCTCCCTACATGGAGACTCTCCCACCAAATGAAGACCCATCTCCATTTCTCCTTTTCCCCTAAATCACCTCTCCTCCCACAATTCGTTCGTTGGATAAAGGTACACCTTATGACTTATCTATTGGAAAGGGTTATCTGTTGTCATCTCCTTTGCAACCACTACCTCAACCATATGCAGAATGCAGAAAGGAATTTCCTAGTGTACTAGTGTACTACTGTTCTGTTGCAAACTTCTATGTGTATACGTTAGCAGATTAAGTTTTTTCTCCTGCTCCTAAGAGCATCCACAATATAATAATCAAAAGTGAATAATCAAAACTTGTCACGTCAGCTTTTGATTATTCATTTAGAGGGTTGCTAAAGTTAGCAATGTGAAGTCCCACATTGTTACTTTTGATTATTCAAATGCCTAAATTTGATTATTGGTTAGGAGGTTGCTAACTTTGATTATTACAATGTGAGCATTTTTTTAAGCACACATTGCTAACTTTAGCAATATTTTGATTTTAATTATTATATTGTGGATGCTCAATATTGTGATTGATGAATGTGCCTATTTGAATTGAATTGCTTCTCATTTTCCATGCTTACGCAGTTACGTGGAATTCGTACAGAATAGCTTTGGGATTATTTTATATCCCATTTCTAGATGGAGCCATTGGCAGGTATTCCGGTCAATGAAGTTGAAGATAACCAGGTGGAGAATCCGCAGGCCACACCCACATCAAACTCTGGAAAGTCTGAACTTAAAAAGGATGAATTTTGGCCACTTTCAGGGAAGCCATACTTCAGTGTTTTTCTTTGCAAAAGTCACCTCAAGCCTAGATATCAGTTGGTAATTACTTTTCTCCACTTGGATTTCTATGAATTTAGTGTCAGGGAGTCCTAGTTGCTTGATATGGTGCACTCGATGATAAATTGTCACATGCTCCGTTGATTCTTTCCATTTGATTCAATCCTTCGAAAGCCCAATGGTTAATGTCTTGCTCAAAAATTTTGGACATATCCATCATGTCTTATTGTTTCCATAAAAAAATAAAATTGACAAGTACTTCTATACAAAAGGCATCTAGACAGGCACTACATGTGAGGCAGGTTGAGGGAATAAGTTCATTAACCATTTAGGAGGAGTAATGAAATGCCTTGCAAGCACTTGTTGTGTCATTTAAATGGGAAGCCGCTACTTTCATTTTAAGGAATACTATTAGGGAGTACCCTTTTCTTTCGTGCCTAGGATGTATAGTATGTTACCTTTATTATTTTTGCTAATTGATAGAAGCTTTTATTTGACCTGTCAGGTTCTTCCAGGCAAAATTTACCAGGCCCTGCCTGACGGTTGTGTCCCTGTGATTCTGACTTATTGCGGCAAGGACTGGAGCATGAATTATCTTGGACGTGGAGATCAAAGAAGATTCGACTGGACATGGAAATCATTTGTGGATGATAATGATCTGGAGATTGGGGATGCTTGCGTATTTGAACTCATGGAGTCCAACATCGATATCATCAGGTTCAGAGTTCAGATTCTTAGGGGTGACTTCCCAGCTGAATTGGAGGAACGGGTTAATGGTGAGACTGCAAGCACTCCTATTATCCTTGAGTAGGATTACCCATTTGTTCTGCAGATTGTTGGTATTTTGAGGAGATTGTTGTATAAAGGAACTCGTATCAATCGAAGTAGTTGGAATACCAACAGATCTTTTGTGACTAGTGTTGTCGCGTTACACGGATGAGGTGCATGGCTAAACTACTCTTCCTGTTTGATCTGCTTTGGGCATGTATGGATACTCTGTTGACCTGTCAGACTACAGGGAGAGATGCAGTGTTTGTTGTAACTCTCTGCTTTTAGAAACTACATTTGACAATTTTTGTGTATCTTCAAATATTTTGGAAGCAAATAGTTTTTCCGCTCGGTGAATTGGGAAGAAGGTGCCCCAGCTTCTACTACATATTGTTTGTGTGCCTGTGTGTTTTGGTATTCGGAAGTGGGAACAACTTTAGCGCAAGGGGTTATTTTTTTTTGTGATGTACAAGAATTGGGACAATATATTAGAGCCTGCCGGGCCTAATAAGTCACCACAGGCTCCCTCGATCCGTTATCATTAGAGGCTGCCGTGCCTAATAATTTGCTCGGTGGTCTCTATACAATGAATGACTCACACATGTTAGATGGGATCCAAATTTTGGACCCTACGATCATCTGGATCTTCTATGAGGATTTTTCTGTAAGGATCTTGTGAGAGTTTTGTTGTGGACTTGACAACACATCAATAAGGAGATCTAATGGTCCACAATAGCCTTCTTTATTTCTCAAGCAAAACGGGGCTGTTTCACAGCAAAAAAATCTACCGTTTCCTTCTGCCGTTTTCTTCTTCCGTTTGCTTCTTCTATTACATTCCCACTCCCAGACACAGTTTTATCTTCTTTCAAAATCTAACGTTTCCTTTTTTTCCCCCCTTGAACTTTTGAGCTATAACAGGGAGACACAGCTCCATTTTTGGGTTGGATGTTGGAGGAATTGTGTCTCGATATAGTGTCTCCACCCAGTTCCAGTTTGGTCTTTCACTCGGAAATGTTATGCTATGCAAATTTTTTTCGCGTTTTTCTGGTCGTTATGCTTTTTATGGTTGTACGTAGTTGGTTTGTTTTATAATATTTGAGTTTACCAACACAAATATTCATCTCAACGAGAAGAATTGAACAAGTAAAAAATTATGTTCGAAACATAATTTTTTTTGAATGACAATTATAAATAAAAAAGACAAATCTTTTGAGTTTTTTCATCTTTATTAAATAAAATATGAGTTTCCATCGCGATTCTTCACATATTTTATACCTTGTCAAGACGATTCAATAGTCTACAAATATTGGACACGAAACTGAAAAATGTGGGAAAAAGTTTGAGAAAAGAAAAAAATTTAACCTAATTGACTTATTTATCCTAGCTAGACCTTGGTTTTTGATCCAAACAAGACCTTAAGTTTTTTCTGATAATGTTTTTGAAAGGTTTTCTGATAATGTTCAAGTTTTAGATAACAGAGAAAAAACTGGTCCAGGAAAAATAGGAAAAAAAAAAACACTATCGAGGCAAACGGAAGAAGAAAACGGAAGGAGGAAACGTTAGACCTTTATCAAGTGAAATGGCGCCGTTTTGCTTGAGAAATAAAGGATGGTGTTGTAGACCTTTAGATCTCTTTATTGTTGTGTTGTCAAAGCCACAACAAAATCCTCACAGAAAAACCCTCACAAATGATCTGGATCCCCCATTTGAAGTTGTTTTATGAACTGGTTTATTTTTTTGTTTAATTGAATTTCAATTTTAAGTTAGACCTTGACTAGCAAAGTTTGGTTGCGTTCTTGTTAACTTTTAATGTCCATAACTTTTTTGGTATTTTTTATTTTTCGTAATTTGTTGTTTAGTTTTTCGCTGTAATTTTTAGTATTAATTATTTGTCTGAGAAAAATCGGAAAAGTATAAAAATATGAACCAATGTAGAAAAAAGTTCATATTAAGATGACACTTTGGACAAAAAAAGACATCTGTTCTGTATTTTTTTCGTCTTTAGTGATTATTTCTTTCATTTGGTCATAATTTTTTACTTTTTAGACTCCTCCTATCGGGACGAATGATTAATTCAAAAAATACCATCCGAATCTAACAAAAATTTAGAAAACACTTACAAAACACACAAAATGGAAAAAGAGAAAAATACTAGTAGTTAGAGAAGTATGAGCCCTAAGACCAAAATTTAAAGGGAAAATGATGGCCAATGATATGTTTTAATAATTAATACCTGTCAAGGACATTTTTTTCATTAATAAATGTTATTAGTATGTCCTTAAAATGTATTAATTATCAAAACACGTCATGGGCCGTCATTTTCCCAATTTTAAAATAGGAAGTAACCGACCGAATGGTGTGGTGGCCCATTGAATACGGAGACGGCCCTATTAACCCTCCAGCCCAATGGGCCTGGCCCTCAAGAAACACAGACGGATAGCTGTATATAGACCAAAACCAGAATATAAATAGACTGTCTTCTCAATTCGTGTGTCCGAAGCCGGATAATGGTTTTGATTAGTTGAAGCGGCTTTGCCCAGTTGTAGACTTGTAGCGTCTAGAGAGAGAGAGAGTGCAGTCAGAAATTGGGGAGCGCGAGAGAGAGAGAGATGGAGGTAGAGCTGGAGCCGAGGGTGAAACCCCTGAGTTTCAAAATCAAGGGCATGTCCCGGGAATCCCCCTCCCAGAAGGCCTCCCATCTCCTGGACCCCGACCTACGGAATCACTGGTCTACTGCTACCAATACCAAGGAGTGGATCTTGCTCGAACTCGATGTACTCTCTCTATCTCTCTCTCTCTCTCTCTCCATATACGCTTTCATAGAAACCAGCTCATACGGGCATTAACTGTTGAAACATTTTGTTCTACTTGAAACTACGAGGACGCGTTTGAATTGGACCTACTTCCACTCGGGCTGCGAGGGGTTTGGTTATTTTCCAGGCCTCTCGGCTTTTTGAGGGTGTTCTTGCTTGGCTAGTTGTGTGTTTTGCTCTTCTAGTTGGCTTGCTCTGCCGTGTTTGTATGTTCACCGTTTGGGGAAGTATAATAAGCTTCATTGTACTGTCTACTTATCCAGCTTTTTGGCGACGCTTATAAGTTACGGAGTATAACCGTTTACTTTCCAAAAAAGTAAAATAGAAAATAAATTGAAAGTTGTTTTTGGGCTGGTGGGTTGTAGTGGTTGACTCGTGGTGTTTCTCTATTCTTGTTTGAATTGATCATTGGGAGACAATAACGAGAAGTATATAGGTGGGGAAGAATACTGAAAGTTCAGTTTCTCATGCATAAATTTGCAGGAATAAGTTGATTAAAACAAAAATGAAAAGAAACTTTAATGAATAGAGTTTTACTGGGACACGTGGTTGTAAAACGCCATTGAATATGCCAGTTGTTCTCAATAGGCATCATGAATAAGATGCAAAGGTGTCTATCGATCACTTATCATCTGCTGTTCAAAAAAATAATCGCCTATCATCTCACCATTAAAATTTTGGTTTTCTGCAGACATCCATTAGATGCTGTAATTTTCGTATATTTTCTTTATTGCAGGAGCCATGCTTGCTGTCTCATATAAGGATTTATAATAAGTCGGTTTTGGAATGGGAAATTGCAGCTGGCCTGCGTTACAAGGTTCGCAAATTGACTCTATGTTGAAGTTCAGTTGTTTACAATTATAAACTCCTTGTCTTGTTGCAAAGGCCAAGCATTCATATTTGTACTCTACTTAATATTGCCTAAAGTCTTATTTGATTTTCTCGAGTTTTATATTGTGTATATTTAGCCTTAAAAGGGTTCTGCTGCGTGTGAGGTTCTTTCCTAAAGCTTGTGGGAAATGAACACACAGCCTTCGGCTATAACCCTCAATGGTTTGTTTGTTATGATTTATCTCAGCTAACTAGTTCTTTCATTCTAAACTTACAAAACTCAATAGACTTTATCACAAGGCCAGTTATCAAAGAAACAAATGTCACAAGGCCATCATTCTCCTTTAACTGTATGCCTTGGTCTACCCTTCTGCTTTGTGGAAAACCCCAAATATCCAGGCCAGAAAACAGTACAGTTTGTCGATGGGCGCGTTCTTTCTTTTTGTTTCTCACTTTTTCCCTATCTTTTTTTTTTTTGGCGAGGAAGTGGAATCTGTGTTCTTTTGATATTTTATTCCTCTTTTATTGACTCGATCACTATCTTATTTTTTGTTAAAAATAGTCATTCTCATGCAGAAGCCATTTGCATGTGAGTTCATTATTTTGGTAGTTGACAGATTAAGTATTGCATGCTTATGTTGAAACTATAAAATTGGATGTTGGAGGATATGGAATCTTATAGCTGTAGGTTTAGCTTAGATTATCTTCTTGCATATTGTTTAAGGGGATCACAATCTTGTAGTGACTTGATTTCTTTTACCAGCCAGAGACATTTGTAAAAGTTCGTCCACGTTGTGAGGCACCTAGACGTGACATGATGTACCCCATGAACTACACTCCATGCCGGTATGTGAGAATATCTTGTCTGCGGGGCAATCCAATTGCTATTTTCTTCATTCAGGTGATATGTGATACCTATCCTGCACATTTTTGGTTTTTATAAGCAATATTGTTTCATTATTTATTTTCTTATTTTAGTGTAGTATGTACCGATTAGTTTCTAATTACAGCATTTATCTTAAACTGTTCTCGGGCATGGTGTGACGAGGAAAAAAAATAGAGTTCTCTGTGAAATCAAGCTTCACATGTTTGCGATGATAACACTTTCAAAATTCTCACCTATCTTAAACTTTAGTTGAACGAAATTTTAATTTATTGTGATCATTTCCAAACTTCCAAACTAGTCATGAATTAGGCTTTGGGAGCGGTTTTAGTCTTTTAGAAGGTCCTTGGCTTTTGGTTGTGGTCATAGAGTTGTGTAGAACTCAACGATTTGTAATTAGTAAGATCGAATGTTCATCTTTTTGTTGTCAGTGCCGTAGAACCTTGTACTTTCCTTGGTTATATCTTTGTTATCTTTCAAGGAGCATGACTTTGGATGTTAGATCTCTTAGTGTCAAAAGAGACCGTGAAAATTATATGCAATTTAAACAGCATCTTGCATCCTGCTGAGACAGTTGATAATGACATTTTTCTTTTCCATTCAAGTATATAACATGTAAATTGAAAAAGGTGTATTGTGTGCAAGAGAATTTCAAAAACCTTCTATCCTACCCTGTGGTCCTGTGGCTATCATAATTGAATATGTTGTTTCAGTTTTTGGAGATTGATTATGTAGTTCTAGGTTCCTTTGTTTAGGTGCACTTATTAGCTACATAGGGGCTTTGGTTCCAAACTTCCAATAAAGGGTCCGGAGTTCTTTGGGATTGGTTCATTTGTGTTGTGCTTTAGTTGGACAAGTGCAAGAAGTTTAAGTGTAAGTATGAAGTGGTAGGAGGTGTATGGGATATGATATGCTATTTAGCTTCTTATTGGGCTTTAATGGCATCCCCTTATGAGGAATTCCTTAGTTTTGATTTTTAGGGATAGCAGAGC
>BPLS01000596.1:88687-105527 GCA_019656275.1 Rhododendron kiyosumense
TATTGGGGAGTTCTATTAGTTGTCTGCTGATTAAAACCTAAAATAAGTGAAGTGGCTGGTGACTAAACCTATTATGTTCTTTTTTCTTGGACAGCCAAGGAGATCACGTAGTGCATCACCTTTCTCCTTCCCCACAGCAAGTTCCATAGTGTTCCGTGCCGATTCAATCTTTATGTTGCTGAGGAAGGCATACAGAGATTCTCACCTGGGAACCTTTTGCAGAATGGTATGTACCTGTGTGATGCTGACCATATTATAACTCTCCTTGCCAAGTTGCAAGCTTCTTCTGGATAATCAATTCTCAACGGCCCATGTCATGGTGATTTACCTCAGGCTTCTAGAATTCTGCTAAAGCTCATAGAGCCCCTAAAGTTGCAACAAGGTTCTGTCCCTTCATCAGACAAAACATGTTCTCTGGATGAGGCGTCAAAATCTGAACTATCTAATCCTCCTCCTTTAGTTGATTACTCAAACTTGTTTGGGGAGGAATTCCGGATACCTGATGATTATTGGGACACCATCTATCTTAGTGTGTTAGATGTTGCTGCAGTTGAAGAAGGGATATTACATGTTCTGTGTGCCTGTGTATCTCAGGTTCGTTGATGCATTGTCACTTTTTGATTAACTTGTGACTTGTATACACCTTTAATATCCTTATCATTTGTCATGACCATAAGTTGCACATTGTGTTACAGCCTCTGCTCTGTAGCAAGTTGGCGGATAGCATGTCTGACTTCTGGTCCGCCTTACCTCTTGTACAAGCTTTATTGCCAGGTTCAATGGCTTATAACTACCACTTTTGTGCTATCATTGCTCAGAGTTAACCATTTTAGGAATTCAAAAAGCATTGGTTTTTGTACACTTACTATGACCCTGTCGTTATGAAGTGTTTTCTTTCATGTTGAAAAATCTATTCCTGCCGAAATTTTGGTGATCTTTCTCATGAAATTGCATTAGACAACTAGTTTGACGTTTTTCCCGTGACATAGCTCTTCGTCCTAATGTCGTCGGCTCTGATCACGTGGATGATAGTTTCTCTCAATGGAAGCAACCTTCTGTGCAACATGCTCTATCTCAGGTTATTCTTATTTTAATGCAATTATTAAACGACACTTATCTTTACATGATATTATTATGAGTTGGTGACTATTAAGTTTTAACTGCAGATTGTGGCAACATCTTCTTTGCCAGGATTCCGACCACTGCTCCAAGCTTGTGCTGGCTACTTGTCATCGTTTTCTCCATCACATGTTGGTAACACTCCCCTCTATGATTTCGTAGTACTTGTTTCTGCTCTACAACTTAATTCTGTAATTTTTCTTTCCATATACATGAAACCTAGCAAAATCTTTCTGTGTGGTCTCCCTCTGTCTCTCTTCTCTCACTTTCGCCTACATAGGGACCCAGCACAGCAGCCATTTTGTTGTTTATTTCATTGCTGGCTCACAGTATAGAATGTACAAAGCTACTTCTTCAATCATCAGTTTCGAGTATTGCGACAACAATACCTACAAGCTTAATATGTCTTAGTACCTTTCTTCCAAATGACACCATATCTCGTCACTCCACTGTAAATGTCAAAGCGTATTTTCTTCCCTGAAAACTGACTTTAGTTGTTTCCTCTAATACTAGCATACTACAGTAGAGGAATGCATACAAGAGTTTATAACTAAGTTTGAAGATTAAGGAAAGTATTGGCAGGCCCTTTCAGAAGTCTTTTCAGTAGGAAAAATCCACCAAAATATAAATTGGGTGTTTAGATTCGCATACTATTCCTGAGGGGCTTGAGTACATAACTTCATTTGAATTGTTTGTACTTTCTATACCATAGTACTTTGAGAATTTCTCACTTCCAATCCATATTTTTTTCCATCATTATTTACCATGTTGGATACCTTGGTCATCAAAAAGTTAGTTTGTCAGATTTTTCCCATTATAGAAAATGGGCCACAAGGAAAGTGATCAGTATGGGAATGTAAGAACAGCATGCTACCTTCTAGAAGTCCAAATTCTATGCACATCTACATATTGTTAATGAAATTACTAGCCCCACTTGGCCACTAACGGTTTAATCACAACTGCTCCCACAGGCTAAAGCTGCATGTGTTCTCATCGATTTGTGCTCCGGTGTGCTGGCCCCATGGATGGCTCAAGTGATTGCAAAGGTCATACAGTATTCAGTGTTTTAGTGCTATGCTGCATAGCTGGGAGTTATACTAATGTTTTGTACTATTGTTTATTTCTCCTAGAATGGCTTTCTCACTTGTGGGAACTACAATACAGGTGGACTTGACTCTGGAGCTTCTCGAGGACCTTTTAGGTGTAATCCAGGTGTGCTTAACCATTTGTGTTCACTTTGTCATCAGTAATTTTATGTGTGATCCCTTCTCTAACAATTTTAGGAATTTAGATGTGTTGGTAGTCAACAATTTAACCTGTGCCACTGTGCCGGCAGAGAATAAATCCAGCATTCTAATCTCGCTGCCTATCTAATAATCTTAATTCTTGCACATGTTTGGTCCGCTTATGGAGGAAAACTTGGCCACACTTGAGGACGATGTAGACAGTATGTTAGCTCTAATAGCTGTGAGTCATTAGATGACTTGGTGGTCAAGAATTTAATGAAAACAACAAATTTCAAGTTTAAATACTTCCATTGTCTGTGTGTTTTTCGTGGCTAGCCATACATTGGTCTAAGTGTGATCTAGTTTACATCATTAACCTCTTTATTTAGTTTTCTTTTACCACCAAGTGGTTGGTTCAATGTGTTAGTGCTCAGAGTTCTTCGCTTAATGCTTGAGTTCAAGTCTCCATAGCCACATGCTGGAACAAAACATACCCTTTCGTGCCCTAGCACGCGGTGGGACCTTGGCTTCGGCTCTGATGTGGGTACGGTGGTATTCCCTGCAGATTGGTGCTGAAGGCAATACTCACTAGCAGATATGTGGTTGTGGAGTAGCCTGTCTGCATATCCAATTGGTGTATCTATAAATTGAAGGTAGCCTTTTTTAAAAAGTTGATACTCAAGGCAATACTCCCTGATGGTTATGTGGAGTAGCATATCTGCATATCATATGTAGATATATGTACATCAGTTTTATACGTATGTACATGCAGTACTCATAGTGGCTACTTAGTAATAGTGGCTCATTCTTGAATAAGAACATTAATTTCCCCATCAAGTCTAGAAAAATGCTATGAATTGCTTTTCTTCTGTTGACTTGATTTTATTCTTGTCAGAATGAAATTCGCTTGATTGATCCATGTACACCTACCAATTCGACATAGATTCAAGCTTTTTTCAAGAGTCAACTAAATTCTTCTCCATTTGTCTTATCAAAATTAAAATTAACCTTATCTCTAAAGATTTTATCGTAGAATGCATGTTTCTGAGCCACCTCGTCACTGAAAGATCACAGCTGTGTTGAGATGCAAGCCTAGAATGTTGACTCTAATAATGCCTTGAGACGTTTATAGCTTTGGCCGGTTCCTTCAACAGGCAACGGTGTGGGTTCCGCAAAATATCTAAATCATAAAGGTGCCTCAGGATTGAGGTCAAAGCAATTATTTTTGGGAATTTCTACTCTTAAGCATATTTGTCATCCTGGAGCTGAACTCCTTTAACTTGGTGCGAATTTGTAATTTCAGTTACGTATGCTTAATTGTTACAAATGCGGTGTAATGATAGCAATGCATTTCAGAAATTGTTAGCATTAGTAGAACAATGGCTACAGACGTGATCAACTACCAGCTAACTAATCTTTTGTATTTCAAACATATAATGTGGGGTGGGTTTGGGAAACTTGGTGAAGCTGCCTGAATTTTTGTTGGATTTCGGCCAAGGAAAGCTTTAGGTGTGGGATTTCTCCTAGAATCCCTTTCTTGGTTTTCAGGATCTTTGGAAAAAGAAAATTTGCCCTGCAGTTATTTAGTTTTTTTTTTCAATAACCGGATGTCCGGACCAGCTTGCGTGCACTTCGACTAATTCCGGTGCCCTAAAGTTAATGAATGGGCAAATCTCTAGTGGCCCCAAGGTTTGGAATGTTTTGCTTTCATGATATTCGAACTTGCGACCTTTTGCAGGGCTAGCCCTTTAGTTGCTTTCTCATACCCTCTTGGCCAAACCCCTTGGGGTTGTCCCTCAGGTATTAAGTTAGAAGGCCAAAAAGTAGAGAAAGTGTTGGTATGATTTGTACCACAGGAATGTTAATCTTGTAGTCTTGAAAAAAGGAGGAGAAGAAGAGGCTTTACTCCTGCAGAAGTTCAGGAAATTTTACGCTAAGATATTCTCTTAAATTACCTCTATTGGAAACAAATGCTACATAGATACTTCTTGTTTGCTAGGTTAGAATAGACTCAAGAAAGGGATAATTGGACTCTTAGTCTACGATAAAGTGTTCCAGATTACATAAAAGAGCTGCTGATGATCTGGCAGTCAAATTGATCTAGAGGAACACTCTTATGGCATGAGATTCGATTAGCCTGCATATGATTCTACCGCATCCAACCCCTAGTATGCTCCTTCTCCTCCTGAATTTCCAGATTGTTTTGGGTCTCTTTTTGCTATCTCATTCATCAACTTAAGTTGTCATTTTGAAGCAAATGAAATGCAATCTTGTTGAAGTCATATCATACACCTTTCTGGAGAGGTGTTTAACCGTGGCTATACTTGGCAAATTAGTTTGCAATGAGAAGATAAGTTCAGCGTTTCTTTTCGTGAGTTTGTTAATGCCTTGTGTAGTTTTGATGTATCTTCCTTATTTCTGTGTGGAAGAAACTTACAACCTTTCCTCTTGCCTTCTTTCTGATAAAATATATAAGAAATAATGAAAGTAAATAAGCTGGCATTGACAAGGGACACCTTGTAGTAGGGACAGGGACATGAATGAACTTATCTACTAATCACAATAGGATAAACGGGAAACATGTGCCGTTGAAGATGCTACCAAAAGTACAATGAGGCAAGCAGCCTCCTGAGTTGGAATCTTTCTGGATCTTATATGTTCATTCTCCTGAGTTGGAATCTTTTTGTATCTTATATCTTCATTGTATACTTGCTGCTGGAAGCTCCCCCCTGTATTTATCTATTAGATTGAATGACTAGTTGTGGCTGACCATTGTCTTAGGGTGCTCACCGTCCCTTAGCTCGTGCTGCTCTTAAATATATTATACTGCCTCTGTCAGGGCATATGGATGACATGATCGCAAAATATAAGGTATTAGATCTTACTTCTGAGTTTCTTTTCATGTCATGTTTTTTTTGTCTTGTGTGGCCCCAAATATTTGGGCGAAGATAGCCTTTTCAAAATATAGAATTTTCATTGCAACTTGACAGCCTTGCATGTGCAGAAATCTTAGTAGCGAAATCAGCTCTCTATTCTTTATGTTTCTTTCTTTTTTCTTGGTCAAATTATCATTTTTTCTCTCAATGTTTTGCTCGAAATAGTTGAATGTTATCCCAAATTTTGATTCTTCTATTTGACTCATATGTCACAACTCACGAGTAAAGTGGTCCAGCTCACTAAAGGTAACCGTGATGGATTCTAGAAATCTAACTCCAGCATACTCCTTAAGATCACAAGGGAGTTATTTGGCTACTACTGTGGAATGGTTGTTAAGTATAATTCAATTTGGAGTTAATCAAGCAACATATCAGCTTGTTTCTGTTTCACATTTAGCAGAATTTTTCTGAAGTTTCCATTGGCGTCCTCTCTACATCTCTTTTCTCCCTTCAGCCTATCGCAGTCTTAGTTTAAAAACCTAGAATTAGCTCAAGTGCGAATCAGATGATGAAATAGGTAGAGCTTCATTGCGAATCAGATGATGAAATAGGTAGAGCTTCATTAACAAGCTGGACTTCATTTGGGGGGCTATTAAATTGTAGGGGACAAAATGATAATTTTAGCCCTTTTTTGGCCTGCACGCTCAGCACTTATTTTGACTTTTACTTATTGCTGTGTAAACTCTATATATTTTACGTGTTTCAGGATGTTAAGCACCGGATTCTCTTTCTTCTGGAGATGTTCGAGCCTTTTCTTGATCCTGCCATAACCCCTATGAAGAGCCCGATTGCCTTTGGAAATTTGTCTCCAGTTTTCCAGGAACAGCAGGCACAGACCTGTGGAATTGCAATAAATGTAATTCGCACAGCAGTAAGAAAGCCTGCTGTTCTCCCATCCTTGGAATCCGAATGGAGGCGTGGTTCAGTTGCTCCTAGGCGAGTGATATACTTGCTTTTGAACTTCCTTGGAGTTTCTTCACATGTGAAGTATTTTCAGAACATCAGCACGTCTATGCAGTTGAAAATATGGAGATTCATGCTGTAACGCTTTGCATTGCTTCTTGCCTAGCAAAATTCTTCTGCTAAAGGATTTTTCCACTTACTATATAGAACTTGAGATTTTATGTAATGCAGAAGATGCAGCCTTGGATAAAGCAGAGCAGAAAGAAAGATTCATTAGACCATCTCTAGTAATGGGGATAGGAGCATTACCCAAGTAGGGTTTTGTTGCATGGTAGTTGCAAATTTCCTAAAAAAGAACATTATGTGGGAAGAAAGATCCCATAACAAAACTTTAATGTGCCAAATCTATTCACGCTTATTTTTTGAATAAAAATCCATGGGATGTTTTGAAACATTGTGGAAGAATAAGCACTTGGCATGTTGTGCACTTACTTTTACCAGTTAGAAAGTTCGTGATCTCAGAAATTGCCTGTTGATCTGAATGGGCTGTCCTAAAGTATTTGAGTTTTACATTGAGCAATACTCCTATAATGTTTTGTTATGGACCAGTAATGAAATGATTCTTTCCTTTGGTGCAGTGTACTTCTCTCAATATTGGAACCTCACATGCAGTTACCTCCTGAAATTGACCATTGCAAGTGTCCTGTTGCAGAGCCTCTGGGGCAAGAGACAGTAAATGTTTCACCTCTATCTTCTGTAACTCGCTTTGGAGGAGCCTCTTCAAAATTAATTAACCAAGATGATGCTGATGGAAAGACAGATGTTGCTGATACCAGCGCGAAGATGGATGTTTTTGAAGATGTCAGTCTTTTCTTTGCACCCTCAGAATTGAGGAACATGGCATTGACTTCTGTTTCTGGCAGCCCTGATAGAAAGACCTTAGATTTGAAATGTAGGACTATCAGCACAGAAGATAAACATGTAGTGGAGAGAAATTTGAATAATCTGGTGAACAATGGGTTGTCATTCGATGCTGGTGGTTGTTCAGCAGAGTACTTCAATTTGCATGCAGATTGTATGCAACTTATAAATTATCGAGATTGTGAGTTGCGGGCGTCTGAGTTTCGGCGTTTGGCTTTAGACTTACACTCGCAGCATCAGATTACTCCTGAGGGACATGATGCTGCTTTAGATGCTTTGCTTTTGGCAGCCGAATGTTATGTGAATCCTTTCTTTCTGACATCCTTCGAAGACGCTCCAAAGGTTCCTAATAGGATGAAGACTAGCGAGATGGAAAGCCCTGAAAAACATGATTTTGCAGTGGTTAACAGTGTTTTGAAAAAGAATGACAACGACTTGGAAACGGTAGCTTTTCTTGAAAGGAGAAGGGACAAAATTGTGCTTGAAATTTTGCTTGAAGCTGCTGAATTGGACAAGAGATATCAGAAAACTGTGTCAGAGAGGGAATTATCTCCGATTTATGCTGAAGAAAATGAAGAAGTCGTAAGTCTCTCCCAGCATGACATACTGTCTGCAGATGCTGTCACCTTGGTTCGACAGAATCAAGAAATTTTGTGCAAGTTTCTGATTCAACGTTTGCAGAAGGAGCAACACTCAATGCATGAAATACTAATACAAAGCCTCCTATTTTTGTTGCAGTCAGCAACTAAACTCTTCTGCTCTCCTGAAGATATTGTTGATGTCATATTAGGGTCTGCTGAGCACTTGAGTGGGCTGCTTATATCTATTTATCATCATTTCAAGGAAGGGAATTGGCAGTTGGATTCAGGGAAGGTACATGAGGTGCAACGTCGGTGGATGCTTCTTCAAAGACTGGTAATTGCTTCAAGCGGTTGCGACGAGGCCCCCGCCTTTTCAACTGATGTCAATAATGGTTTTCGGTTTGCGAATCTAATTCCCTCTGCGGCCTGGATGAAGAAAATACCTACATTCTCCTGTAGTATTTCCCCTCTCGTTAGGTTTCTTGGTTGGATGGCAGTATCTCGTAATGCTAAACAGTATCTGAAGGATCGGCTCTTCCTTGTGTCAGATCTGTCACAGCTGACATACTTACTCTCTATTTTTGGGGATGAGCTTGCTCTAGTAGATAACATTGCTGAAGAGAAAGGTGAGAAAACGGTCCAACCAGTTGTCCAAGATGACAGAAGTATCAAAAATGGCTTTGAGATTCCGAGTCAACAGAATGCAGACAAATCTTTTCAAGCCATATACCCTGCTATTAGTCAGTTCTTTCCCAGCATGAGAAAACAATTTGAAGCATTTGGAGAAATTATCTTGGAGTCTGTAGGATTGCAGTTGAGATCTCTTTCATCAAGTGTCGTGCCGGATTTGTTGTGTTGGTTTTCTGATTTATGTTCATGGCCTTTTTTCCGGAAAGGCAAGGACCATTTTTTATGCCAGAATAATTCTAATTATTTTAAAGGTTTTGTTGCGAAGAATGCAAAGGCAATCATCCTATACACACTTGAAGCCATCGTGATTGAACACATGGAAGCTATGGTGCCTGAAATCCCACGAGTGGTACAAGTGCTTGTATCCCTGTCTAGAACCTCATACTGTGATGTGTCGTTTCTGGACTCTGTATTGCGGTTGTTAAAGCCAATAATCTCATATTCTCTGAATAAGGTGTCTAATGAGGAAGAATTATTTACTGATGATTCCTGTGTCAATTTTGAGTCTCTGTGCTTTGATGAGCTTTTTACTAATGTGAGAGAAAGCAATGAGAATGAAGGTACTCCGGGTGAAAAAGTATATAGCAGGGCACTAACGATTTTTATTTTAGCTTCTGTATTTCCTGATTTGTCCTTCCACCGTAAAAGGGAAATTCTGCAGTCTTTAATGGTGTGGGCTGATTTTGCTACTTCTGAGCCAACAACTTATTGTCATGATTACCTTTGTGCATTTCAGACTCTTATGGAAAGTTGCATGGTTTTGCTAGTTGAGACTTTAAGAGTCCTTGGTGTTATTCCACTGAAGGTGCCCCTGCATTGTGATGTAAATACTGGTGTACCTGCTGATAATAGCTCAGAATCACATTTTGTGTTTCTTGATGAGGTCTGTAAGAGCCCTTGTGCAACTGAGATGTCTGAGAAACCAGAACGCAACAGTTTTGATGGTGTGATCTCACAACAGAAGGTTTGTCATTTAGCTGTTGCAGAAGTGGAAGACTTTTCTAAAGACTTGGAGGGACTCATTTCCAAGATTAATCCAACTATTGAGCTCTGTTGGAAGATTCATCATCAGTTGGCAAAGAAGCTAACTGTAGCATCAGGACAATGTTATGTTTACTCGAGATGCTTATCTTCAGTTGCACATAAGGTTTCCATTTCTGCTCTGGTAGAGGACGAGAGTATCCTTCCATCTAAATCAGTTGACCAATTCACAGATAATTGGAAGATTGCTCTGGAAGGACTCGCCAAAATGATTATTGTGTTGCAAGAAACCCACTGCTGGGAAGTTGCATCTGTTTTGTTCGATTGTCTACTTAGAGTCCCTCAATGCTTTTCCCTTGATAATGTGATTGGTATAGTCTGTACTGCAATAAAGAAATTCTCCTATAGTGGACCGACCATTGCTTGGCGTTTGCAGACTGATAAGTGGTTGTCACTTTTATTTGCGAGAGGTATCGAGAGCCTTAACGATGGTGAAATTCCTTTGGTCAATCTGCTCTGTGCAATGCTTGGTCATGCAGAGCCAGAGCAACGCTTTATATCCCTTCAGCACTTGGGAAGACTTGTGGGCCAGGATGTGTACAGTGGGAAAACATTATTATCCTCTATATCTCGCGAGAACCCTCTAGTTTTCGTCTCTGAGCCAATTTTGAAGCCTCTTGTTTCAAGCACATGGGATCATGTGGCCGTGGTGGCATCATCTGACACATCGTTACTTTTAAGAACTCGTGCAATGTTACTCCTCGTTGACTATGTTCCTTTTGCTGAGAGGCACCAGTTACAGTCTCTTCTTGCATCAGGTGATACTGTTCTTTATGGTTTGGGAAGATTTGCACATGTGACATGTGAAGGCCCATTAGTACAACTTTCGTTAGCAATCCTAGCCAGTGTTTGCCTGCACTCTCCTGCTGAAGATGTTTCTCTAATTCCTCAAGTTGTTTGGAAAAACATTGAAACTTTGGGAATGTCAAGTATTGGTATGGTTCATCTGATTTGATCTCCACAATAATAGTCTTTACAGGTTCCAAATTAAAATCGCAGTGTAGAAAGTGGAGATTCTTAGGCTGTGCTATAATCTTGGATTTGTAGAGTGAATAGGGAGTGAAAGGGAAGATTTTTTTTCTTTTTCTTTTTCATTTATTAGTTATATATATATATATTGATTTTATTAATATTATTTTCTTTTTCGTCTTTTTTAGTTGATTCGGAAAAATGAGAAGTAAATGAATACATGTTTAACATCGTGCACTTTTTTGTGTGTGTTTAGTAAGCATGAAAACAGGGCATGTATTTATAACCTTCATGGGGTGTCTTGCCTTTTTCCTTACCCCTCTTCGTTTTTGTTTCTGTAGAAGGAAAACCTGGGGAGCTTGAAAAGAAAGCCTGCCAAGCTTTGTGCAGACTGAAATATGAAGGAGATGAGGCAAAAGAGGTCAGTAGTTATAAAGAGGTCTGATTTTTATATTTTCCCCTAAGGTAGATGGGTAGGTATGCAATATGGTTAGGCAATAACATTCAAAGGTCTTAAAACCCTGGTTTGTAGAGCCTAATTCAAAAAAATGCGGACTTGCTTTCTCAATTCACATCTATGAGCAACCATTCCTCCATCTCTTGCTTGCTTTGATTGGACTCCGACAGCTTAGGAAAGAATGATGGGTCGCTAACAAGGCCCCTAATGACCACTCAGAAGGCCTACCTATTTTTTTTTTCCCAATCTATCACTCTGTCTGGGAAAAATCCTCTTATTATGCGCTAACCATGTATTTTGACAACATTTTGGCATGTTAAGTACCTGAAAGAAGTGCTCTCATCAAGTTCTTCAAAACAAGTGAACCTAGATTTTGGAAGTACTCGTGAATCAATTCTTCAGGTTAGATATACTCCCTTGAAGAGCATTTCGGTCATTGTCGCTGATCATTATGTCATTAATGCTGCTTGGATAACCTGCCCTTAATTCAAGAGTGGTGAAAACAGATTCTTTATACCAGTGCAACTTGATTTCCTATTTTTCTTTCTTGCTGCCTAAGATATATGTTGCCGCTTGTCATTCAAATGCCATGGTACATTCGAAAACCTCACGTCACCGCTTTCTGAAATAAGTACCTGGATGCATTCATAAGTAAGATCTTGTGTTATCCCCTGAAGCTTTTCAGCTAGTCTATATGACATGCAAATAGTCAATCAATCTAATTACTCTAATATGGAGCCTTTTGGAAATGATCTCACAATTCTAGAGACTTCAGAGAAGTAAGTGAGCAGCTTGGTTTTTGTACTAAAAAGCAGGTTGGATTCCAATAACATATTGCCTAAAAAGCAGGATGGATGTAGTGACTAGTGATTTCAAGCTTTTTTCACATGCTTAATGCATATCATTTCTTGGGTTCTAGTAATAACAATTCTATAAAAAAAAAAAAAAAAAATCCTTGCAGTTAATACAGGAAATTTTTTCATTCTCGTTCCCAACAAATTATGCAACACTAGAATTGACTTCAAAATAAAGTGATGACTACTGACTATTCTTGTTTCTTTCAGTTTCAGATTTACTTGTGTGTTTCTTACCATATGTTGAAGTGCTTCCTTTGATTTTCCCCTTTTTTATGGAAGAGTGAATTCTGTGGAATAAGATGACACTACAAAGAGATTAAACGGGTGCTGGATTGCTCGCGGCTAAATATGAATTGTTGCCTAAGAAAGAGAATTCACGAAAAACGATACGAGTTAGCCATGCTTTCCAGGAAAAGTCTTTTGGTTAGGCCTGTGGGAGAATAACGCCATTTAGGATGCGCTATGTGCTTTTGTGTATAAAATAGTGAATCAAATTATTTCGGTTGAGTCTTCATTTCTATTCCTTTATTTAGGGGTTTCACCAATTCTTGATCACAGGGGTTCCCTGTCTATTTTCATTATGGTGTTTGGCCTGCTTGTGATGCCTGCTTGATCACATGGGTTGCCTTTCTATTTTCATTGTTTGGTGACAGGTGCTTGCCAATTTAACTTCTGTTCAGTCATACTTTGATTTCTTCTCCAAGAAGATTGACCAAAAGGTTACGGTAAGCCTGGGGATCCCTGTCAAACATGTCTGATACTCTTGAGTTTCGACTTCTATGTCGGTTGATTCATCTTTGATGTGTTGTAGGAGTTAGAGGAGGCTGAAATGGAACTTGACCTTCTCCAGAAAGAGCAGGTGGTTCAGGAATCGTCTCCTGATAGCAAAGAATGGTGTCAGCATCCCTTTGTAGCGAGTAATAACTTGTCACTAAAATTGGCAGACACAATATTATGAAATATATTTATATTGATTATCGTGCCACTTTTTGCTATGCAGCTCATGCGAAAGATGATGACCGTCTTCAGAAAATCAAGGACAGCATTCGATCTTTGTATGCAATGCATTTACTTCCTCTGCGATCTTAAGGATAGCTGATTAATGTTTGCAATGCAAAGAACGATGATCAGCGGGCCATAATAATAGATGAATTGATGAGACAAATTGAGTATGAGGTCCCATATCATATATTGTTTGCAGATGATACAGACTCAGTGGATGAAACTGAAAGAGGACTTAAAACCATATTAGGAATTCAGAGATAACACTCGATTGAAAAGGTTTTAGAGTACGTAAACCAACTACTTTAAAGGTGGAATTGTAGTAACAAAAGGAATATCAAAACCCTAAGATACCTAGAATGCTCAATTCTGTCATCTAAGAATGATTAACAAGGTTGGAGAGGTTGAAGAATTCTGATCGGTAATCAAAATAGGCTGAGCATGTTGTGCGATTGTAAGTGGAGGGGTGGTTCTAGCATAGTATCCATTTTGGTAGATACCAGAAAAAAGGAAAGGAGAATATTATGGACCTATAAGTTAATCAATGCTTTACATAGTGCAATGGCAATAAACCATTTAGACAGCTGACGCCAATGGATTGGGAGTCAAGGTTTTGTTTGGATATTCTTCAACCTGTTGATACAATAACAAGTTTCAATAACCTATGATTTGTTTAGACACTTTTTGCTATTCTAGGGTCACTGCAAAATGCATCAAGTTTCATTGTTATCATATCTTAGTTCGGTTAGTGCAGTTAGCCGTTTTGTTACGTATCTCAGTTTTCCAAATGGATGCGCTTTGCTTAACTATTACATGCTCAAGTTTTGTTAAAGCTTTTTGTTCCTTTTTTGCTTTTCCTTCCTTCTTTTTAAAGTTGCTTCTTGTATTATTGATGGTGCTCCCTTCCTATCAGAGAAAAGTCTAAACTCCAAGAAGAGATAATAGCCCGCAGGCAAAAAAAGCTTCTTATAAGACGTGCCCGTCAGAAGTATTTGGAAGAGGCAGCTTTACGAGAAGCAGAACTACTTCAAGAACTTGATAGGTTTAAATTCATGATCTGCTGCTCATCCTGTGCTCTTAAATTTTGGTACTTTTTGTGGCTATAACATAATTGATAGTATTATTAGAAGTACTAATGCCCTTCTCTTTGTTAGCGAGAGGACAATAGAAGTGGAAAGGGAAATTGAGAGACAGAAATTGCTGGAACTTGAGCGCGCAAAAACGAGAGAGCTTCGTCACCAGCTTGACATGGAGAAAGAGAAGCAATCACAGGCAAGGGCCGCATATTAACCTTCAACTCTGCATATCTTCATTTGCAACTCTTATTTCTGATTTTGGTTTATAGGACCTGTTATATATGTAAGAATGTGGCTAAAAAATAAAAATTCCCTGAAGATCCTGTGGATCTGGTTCATGGTGCCTTTTCCGGTTTTTTTTGCGTAGTGGTTAAGTATGTGTTTCCTAATGGGCAGATCAACTATAAGATCGACGTGGTCCTCGGTCCTTGTTTGACAAGCAATTAAGATTACTCTTTTCTCCAATGTCTCTGTGTTCATATTGATATTTACAGAGACTGTATTGCAACAGTTTCCTCTTTCTCGCTATATATTTCTGCACGTGTGCACATATTGGTTGTTAGTATTGCCTGCTATATTCTTTTCAGATATTGAAGTTCTTTAATTCGACGGGAAAAGGGGCAAGATATTGGAATAGTGTTACTTTCTTCTTCTTGTAGGCTTTTAATAACCAAAGCTCGTCTGTCCTTGTTTATTAGAGGAAAAGGACAAACTTTTGAAAAAAACGAAGCATGGAGGTTGGGGGTTGAGTTCAATTGAAGGGAAGAGGAGTAAAGAGGCTTCTATTTAGGGGTAAGAGTTGCTGGTGACGTGGAGGATGATCAGAAAAGCTTTGTCTGATGAGTTTTATTTGGTTGCTTTCCAAAAGAGAATCTGTTTGGAATTTGAACAGTAGGTGCCGAAGAGGCAGCTTCTTTAATTGACATGTTGAAGTTCGAGGAAGGAGAGGAGATCTGGTGGTGAAGTGATCCTCATGTACTAACTGGCCTTTTGTTGTCACCGGTCAGTTAAGATGGGAAATTGCTAAAATCTATCTGGCTATCAGTCCTCTCTGAATATGACAAAGCTATCTGGCCTTGTAGTTATGGTGACTATGTCGATGCCAGGATGATAATGGAAGTAAGGTATCTATATTACTGTGAGAGGATGCAGTTTGGTTGACAAGCCTCCTATCCATCTTATACAGAATCTGTTTTTCTTACAGTTCTGCATTTGCATGTGCCATTTCTAAAGCAGGGGCAAATGGAAATTCCTTTTTGCACTCATTAGATTTTTAACTTCTATATCTTAAATTCTTCGTTGCATGTAGAGGGAACTCCAACGTGAACTAGAGCAAGTTGAATCTGGACTTCGGCCTGCACGACGGGAGTTCTCTACCTCGACTCATAGTAGGTATGCTTTTATTTCTTCTACTTGGTTCCTTTATTTGTTTGTTTGCACACGCATATACACACACTTGAGTCCTCTTGTAATTTGTTTTTTTACTCCATAATTGCAGTATTAGTAGGTTTTAAAACACGAACCACTATCAGAAGGCCCCTCTGACAAAAGCCTTGCTATGGCTGCATTCTTGAGTTAGATGTGGAAGCCAATTGTTCTTGGTTGACGTGTATATTGATGCACACTTATTTGAAATAATACTGCTGTCCGTCTGTCCCTTAAGTTCTTTCCGATGCTCTGGACTATGAATGAAGGAAGTATTTACCATGCACAGAAATTGATTTGGTTCTTTAGGCTTGCCTTATGTGATGCATTTTGGCTTTGATTTGGGGGCATGGGTTCACAACAAAACATCCCTTTAGCACCTCGGTTCTTGGAGGTATAGGGGGGCCACTATTTTAGTGGTATTCTGAGAGCAACCACTTTATGCATATATTGTCAAAGGTTAAAGGGGCCGTTCCGCTTTCTTTTTAAACCTTCTTTTTCAAAAAGAAGGTAATTTCAAACTCAAATATAATGAAAATGAAAAATAATTTTTTAATTTTTTTTGCACCGTTTAAAAGATCTCAATGAAATCTATCAAATAAGATTAATATTGGTAGAAAAATTATTTGCGTAAATACATGATTTTTTAGCTTCAAATTACCTTCCTTTTCTAAAAGTTCTTTTTCCAAGAATCTAGAACACCCCCTAAGTTTGTCTCCAATCCTCCCCCGTCCATACCCCCAATAATTGGGGACTAGATGAGTTATGTTGTTGTACTGCTGTCCCTTGAGCAATTTTCAATACCCAAGCAAAAATTTCTCCAGCATCCATGTCCATTTTAGCTCTTTGACTAATTGGTATGGCTGTTAGGTCAAGGAATATGATGGGAAGTTAATAAGAATTTGAATGGCAAGATAACTTGCAACACCAGCATCAATTTAGAAGAGAACTAATTTAATGTAGGATGGTTGGTTGCTTTCTCTTGATTTTTTGCATCTCTACTTCACTTGACACTTTTTGTTTCCTCAAAACTTTGTTAATTTTATTTGGAACTTTTTTTTCCTTGTAATTATTCCAAAATTCAACAATTTAATAGCCTTCTCCAATAAAGTTCCAGTTACGGAGGAAATTTCAACAGTAAATAATGCAGTGATTTTGAGTTCTGTATGATTCTAAATGCAGTCGGCCTCGGGAAAGATATCGTGAAAGAGAAAATGGAAGATCGAGTAATGAAGGCAACTTAAGAGCAATGAGTGGCAGCTTGCAGACAGAGACTGGCACCAGCAATTCTTCTTTGACAAATATGCCCTCAGTTGTTCTTGCTGGATCTCGGCCTTTTTCAGGCCAAGTTCCTACAATTCTGCAATCGCGTGACCGTTTAGATGACGGTGGCAGCAGTTATGAAGAAAATTTTGATGGAAGCAAGGACTCGGGTGACACAGGGAGTGTTGGGGATGCGGACCTAGTGTCCGCATTAGATGGACAGCCAGGTGGGGTGGGTTCAGCTCAAAGACATGGACCAAGAGGGAGCAAGCCGTCTAGGCAGATGATTGAGCGGAGAGAACGCGATGGTAGGCGCGAAGGAAAATGGGAGAGAAAACATTACTAATACTAGTAGAAACTGTAAATTATTTTGT
>BPLS01000596.1:137938-215013 GCA_019656275.1 Rhododendron kiyosumense
AAAAAAAAAATTGAAGAAAGAGGATTAATTTTTTTTATCTAATAATAGTTTTGGCCCCATTTCAAAACACTTTCTTAAAATAAGTATTAATTTCATATTTTCAAATTCAAAAATAATGTAAATAAGAAAAAAAATTACCGTATAAAAGATCTCGATAAAATCTATCAAATAAGATCCATATTACTAGAAAAATTATCTCTATAAATATATTATTTTTAAACTTAAAATTATCTTTTTAAAAAATAAAAACTTATTTTCGATTCCGAAACGGGGCGTAATCTATGACTCAAGTGCTCGACAGTCGGGTCAGCTTCTGACGCACCTCAAATTTTTAGCTAATAGGTTATGTGCCTGTCGCGGCAAAAATTAGTTAGATAAATAATTAATATTATCCAATAAAATTGCTAAAATAAAGAAACAGTAGCGTATTTGTACAGAGTTTGTGAAATTGGATACAGCTGTATCCAGCGCGTCTTCACGGTCAAAAAATGCAAGTGTCGTTTTCAGACATGCATATGCGTGATGGCGACTTCATAATCTACATTGCTGTAGAAGACATACAATTGGGCCGGAGAATTTGTCCCGCAGAATTAGAAGGTGATTGTAAATTTGCCCGAACATCTGAGTTATTAGAGTAATAAATACGTAACCGTTGTTCAATTATATTGATACTCAACAGTTTCTTGGTCAATGCTTGGTTTCTTGGTCAATACTTAGATAGAGATCGATCACCGTAGTCGTGTAGTGTTCTCGCATATTCTTTAATGCTAATAAGATAGAGATCACCATAGTCATGTAGCATTTTTGCCTTGCATATTCTTTAATGACCTTAACTTCGATTTTAACATTATATGGCCGACCTAATATTCCCAGGTGGTTTTTTTTTTTTTTTTGGGTCAAACGGAATTCTAGCATTAAATAAAAACGAACATAAACGTCATTTGCCTGATAAATGGCATACAAAGATCATAAGGTGACAAAAAGGCTACAAAGCCACCAGGGCGAATTCCCTAACTACAAAAGGAATGGAGCTAGTTACAATCAAATCATCTTCCTGTTGCGCGCCAAGTCTAGCAAGGCAATCTGCATAATTTGCTTATCGCTAGATGTGGGTTATAGTTGAATTTGTTCCACCAGCAAGTATTCTCACTTCTTCAATAATGTGACGTTGTGGATGATCAAATGGAGGCCTCTCATTGCAAAAGTTTACTGCAATACTTGAGTCGGATTCTAGGATGATAGGTGGTTATGGCAGAGGCTGATGCCTCACTCTCTTGTTTTTTGAGCCATCTGACTTCTATGACAACCTAAGATGGAATGGAGAGAGAGAGAGAGAGAAATACTTGCTCGTTTCGTAATTGTCTATGAAACACATTCCTAACCAAAACTCAAAAAATAAAATGTCATTGTCCAGAAGTACATATAGGTCGAGTAAAAATAATTATATTGTCCAAAAGATCAAAAGAGTGTGTTACACAAGTGCTCAATGAGTGGGCTTGGAAGGACAAGAGTGCATAAATCAATACTTCTCCAAATCTCATCTATGCGAGAATTTAAGTCAATCCGGTTTTCAAGTGCTTAGTAAGGCCAAAAAAACAAAATATTAAATTAGTGTAAAGAAATAACACTAATGTTTTGGTGACCATTTTTATCACCACATTTTGAGTACTATGTGATGTGTCACTACTGTACACATAATATTCAAAATGTGGTCACCATAGCGTTGCTCAAGAAATAAAGAAGGCCCCAATTTGTCACATTGTCGTTAAGTTTCAAATCGACTTAAGCCTGATAAAGGTGAGGTAAATTTCTCCTAGATAGTTATAATGTGTTAAAAGATAATACATACATCCTTGTGAAATAATTATCTTCGTATTTAATTTCACACCCCAAATAAAATACAGTTTCACCATGACTAATCCAAATCACTCAGATTGGCAAACAAGCAATATGATGATTTTGGCAAACAAGCAATATGATGATTTCATTTGACATAACTAAAGAAATGGCTCTTTTCAAACCTACCGCACAGCTAATTGAACTCTTTACTTTTAGGATTTCTTGAACTCTATTGGGCCACCATGTGGCCAGTCCTTGTTGTCCCACGTGCTCACGTCCTTTGGCATTCCTTTTCTACTGATCTGGCTCATGGCCATTGGATAGACTGCATTGACCCGTTACGGCCCCTACCAAGAGCATGATGAGTCAAATTGAACATTAGATCAAAGCTCTAGAGTAAATAATTAATGGTAAAAAAAATAGTACTAACCAGATTAATCGGATCTCGGTACATAATCTTCGAATCACATTTGATCAGAAAAAAAAAAATGATCAGATGGCTCTGATCACAGGAATGTCGCTACATAAGCTTGCAGCTGTGAATTATAGGGAAAGAAGCAGCAGAACTTTTGTACAAGATTTATTTGAAAGACACATGCTATAAATAAACATAGTGGAAATCAAAACAACAGAAATAACACCCAAAAAAAAAAAAACATATGGAAGCAAGATACCAAATTTGCCACTTGCAGCCAGAAAGTAGTCATGGATGTACGGAGCTTTTATGGAAAGAGAGAAAATATAAAGGAAGTGAAAAAAAAAAAGATGTAGAAGAGAAGAATAAACAAGTGAAAACTGATCTTACAAAACTAAACAAAACTGCTAGTAAAAATTGGAAGCAGCAAAGCAATGATAGAGATGAAAAGGATGACATCTAAATAGCACAGGAAAAAGATGAGGAAAA
Organism: Rhododendron kiyosumense; assembly: GCA_019656275.1. NCBI lineage: Eukaryota > Viridiplantae > Streptophyta > Magnoliopsida > Ericales > Ericaceae > Rhododendron > Rhododendron kiyosumense. Next base: position 140,682 of record BPLS01000596.1, read on the forward strand.
GACTTGAAAAGCACAGGAAACACACCCATGTCTTCATTTTCATAAGCTTGATAGTTGACACAAAAAGTTTACTACATCAAATAGCCAGTAATAGCGGGAAATACAGAAAGAAAGAGGAAAATCAGTGCCAGTCTAAACAGGAACAACAGGAAACAATTATGGTGTCCGGTAAAAGGTGTGATAGTGTAGCCGCACACCAGAATCAGTAGAACAATAAGCCGCACATGTGAATGAATTCTGTTTCTTGAACCCTTATTAACTTTCCCTTAGGCTTTCTGAAATACGACTATTTCCAGTGCTTGCCATGCTTGTGATGGTGATGGTGACCGTGGTGATGGTGACCGTGGTGATGTTGATGGTGACCATGGGACTGGTGATGGTGACCTTGGGCCATGTGATGAGCTCCAAAAGCAAGAGCCGCAGCAGCAGCACCCCCAGCTAGCAGTGTTCCCATGCCAAGTCCATGGCCTTTATCCCCAGCTTGCATTGTTCCCATACCAAGTCCATGGCCTTTATCTATTATGAACATAAGAAACTACATAAACAACAAAGGAAGAGAAGCCCCACGCTATGACTAACAAACAGTATTCTGAGCCTGTCTAACGCCTCACAGAGATGCAATTTAACAGATACATTACATGGGAAGAGAGTGGATACAAAGGAGGTTGGGATATGAAACCAATGAAAATATATATTTTGGCCTATGAAGTTGGCATGCAAAACATACCTCGTACATTATTGGTACTTTCATACTTGGCAATTTGCATGGTATAACTGCATTCAATTACAAGGTGTGCGAAAAGCATATCCCTCATTTTCATTATTTATTATTGGATTATTCTAATATCCGTTCAAAGCGATAAGATAATTGATAAAAAGTGCATTGATATTCGAGAAAAGGTATATTGATGTTTATGGAAGTATATTAATATTCGTGAAATATGTATTGATATCCAAACTTATTTGAAATTTTGGGTATATAATCTTTCGCCTAGTGGGCGGAGTTTGAAGCCGTTCCACTTTTTAAGAAAATGAAGTTTAAGAAAAATAAGGTAATTTCAAGGTAAAAAATTATGTATTTACGCAAATAATTTTTCTATCAATATGAATCTTATTTGATAGATCTTATTGACATCTTTTAAACGGTGCAAAAAAAATTTGAAAAATCAATTTTCATTTTCATTATATTTAAGTTTGAAATTACTTTATTTTTTAAAAAGAAGGTTTTGATATAAAGCAGAACGGGCCTTTAGCAAAACCCTTTACTATTTACTTTATGAATATTTTTATGATCCATATGTTATGTCATAAATTGTACTCTTTTCCATCTGAATTTAATAGTTCTTTTAAGTGATTTTGAAAATATTATATTATAGAACTAATCGAGATCTATCAAATAAGATACATAGCTAATACAAAATTTATTACGGATATAAAAGATATAATTCATTTTTTAACTGATTAAAATAAAAATAGGAATAATTAAATCCGGACAAAGTGCTTGTGTACCAATCCTCGGTAGTTTCTCTTTACGGAACCGTGTCTAGCCGTGTTCTCGTGCAATTTTGTGGACACAAATCCGGTACACGTTAGAAAAATCTGGGGGATCCCTTTTGCATAAGCTGGTGTACTATTGTGGTGGTAGAGAAGATAGTAGTCCAATTGAATAAATGGACACCATTGAGACGACGATTACTGCTGGTACTACCGAGTTCATTCGGTAATAGACTGGCGTGGTGGGGTTAATGGCTTTAGCTTTGGCATTGCCTCCACCACTTTCTCAGCCACTAAAACCACCACGAAAAGCCCTCAGCTGCCGCTGCTCTGCAACATCTCAACAACAACAAGGTGTCATCGCCTCATCTTCCCAACTTACTTCCCTCAACTACCGCCCAGCCGTGATTCTCCCAGTTAAGCATTTCTTCCACTTGCACTTCACGTACTCTCCCTATACCTGCTTTTATGTTATTGATTGATAACGAGGGCAGATCCAATATTACAATTTGAGTGCCAACTGCAAGAATTTGCTGTGTGAACTTTATACTTTTGTACTTATCTCAGTAGAACAACAAAAGATGCACATCTGTAGCCTCTTTTTTTTTGATAAATCAGGAGTCCGGGCCAGCTTACACGCAACTCAACTAATCCTAGGGGCTCATTCCCACCACCCACTTGCGGAGCCCAATTAAAATCGGAGCAATTGCTCCGTATGGACCGGCTCCAAAGGAGTCGATAGCACCTGTGAGGTGTCGAACCTGAGATGTTAGGAAGGAGCAAACCTCTAAGTCCCCGACCTTGACCCCTTGGTGTTCGCACATCTGTAGCCTTTACTTCTGCATATAGGCAAGTTTGGTACTGGTTAAGGAAGATTTATGCAAATTGTTATAAACTTTCATTAAGTTTTGTAGACTTGAATTTTGGTATGCATTTTTGGGTTTGTAATGGATGCGACAATAAGTACATAAGAGGAAGCCTCCATTGGTGCTAAAATGACTTCGCTTGCTTGCTACAAAGTCAACAAGTGAAAGAAGAAGAAAAAGAAGATAAATGTTGTTTCATCAGCTTGATATCATTTTGAAACAATCTCAAATCTAGACCGTTGGATTAAAACCATTTTGGTTTCCGAGACAGGTCAGTTGGCTTGGATTATGTGGGAGATTCGGCAAAGCCAAAGTTAAGTGCCAAATTTGGCACTAAAGATGACTTTACCCTTCTTGGCAGCAAATGATAGCAATGGGTGGACTTGAATTTCCAAAACTATTGCCAAGTTATGCCTTTGGCGGCCTGAATGGTTCATGAGTGGACTTGCTTATAGGGCAATTTACTGTGTTTTCAAATTCGACTAATAGGACAATTTTGGTACGTCTTTTGTTTTGTGTATGTGACTTTTGTTTTGTGTATGTGACTTTCACTAACAGGACAACACACTATCACCCATCTATTTTAGGGCACAGGAAATGACACCAGTGGCTATGCAAGAAGCTAGAGCTAAATTACTTACCTAAAAGAAGCAGCAGCTAGAGCTAAAAAAATTCTGGGTATATGTCCGTAGGCATCTTATCATGTCCATGAATTTAACTACAAATTAGTTGACTCTTACCCACATTTATTTTAGGGATTAGGAAATAATACAAGTGATTATGACAAGTTAAAGCTCACACTGAATGGGTATGGAGTGCCAACGGTGGTTGCCAAGGTTTCAAGGATTGATTGGCTGAGGAATGCAGCTGGTTTGGTGGACCCGAATTACTGGCGGGGGACTCTGCGCCCTCGCCCTGTTCTTGATTGGTACTTTCTTGAGCTCTTACTCTTCACTTTATTTTTTGGGGTCTGGGGGTAATGGTTTATGCTCGCTAAGCCAAAACTCTTGTGGGCAGGTATTTAAAGAGGGTTGATGAAGCTGTCAATGAAGCAAACGAACTGGCTGCAGGTTTGTCACGACCTCTTACTGGAGCTGCTTTTCTTTAGATTTCAAACTGCCAAAAACTGTTCATGTTGAAAATCGGGGTATTTACTTGCTTGTATTAGTAAAACCATCAGTGAACTCGCACCATGTGCACTAAGCACACTAAATTGTAGTCGCTTTAAGGGTCCTCAATGTGGTAGTGTCTTCGCTACTATTAGAAATACCCTTCTTTAAGTGTTTGAATTGGGTGTTTTGTGGTGTTAGCCTTTTGTATTCACTAGAGCTTTTCCTGTTGGAGTGTCGGAGTACTGCAATCAAAGATTTTCCTGTTCCACATTGTCAATGTGCATTATACCAACATACAAATTATCATTCGCTTAAGTGGCAGCTTCATGTGGCAACTAGAGTTTGAGGAAAGACACCGTCTTTATGTGAATCCATATGCACAGACATTCATATAAACCAGAACAAATGAGACCAAAGATTTTGCTTTTTACAGCATATATATATGCAACAAGTGATGTACATCCACACATGCATGTCTGCATACACTGTTTCATCATTTTGTTTGGTGATGTCATTTTTAGTCCTATGCATTTCTCTACAAGAGTAAAAAATGCCTCCATCTTCTTCCTTCTTTTCTGAAATGCAAGTTAGCTCTTATGCCTTGTTGGCTTACAAAGCAACTGTAACTGTCATAGCTGTTCCACTTGATGGTAAATACATAACCTGTGTATTTGCACCTCTCTATCATCATAGTGCCTTTTGTTAATGCAATACATGATTCTCTGCTCTAATTTATTAAGTAGCATCCCTTAGTAGATTTGTATCAGTGTATCAAATGGACTCCTAGTTTAACAGGCTTTGTCATTCCATACTCCATAATCATAAGGTGATTATCTCTCCAGTGGCTTCCAAATGTATCATCAACTTCTCCAATTTCCATACATACCTTGGAATTCACGTGATTCAACCTAAAGTTTTGGAATAATTCCCCTGAAAATCCATTTCATAAGCTGCATATTGTGACCTTTATTCTGTGTTTTCATAAAATGTAGAAGTGGCATAGATGACTTATGTAACCTGCATTATGTGCAATCTCAAAATTGTAAGTACATGTCAAAGCAAATAACATTGGCTGGTAAAAATTGATAATTAAGAAAATTTTATTGTAGGTGGAACTTTATCTTTAATTGGACATTCAGCGGGAGGATGGCTAGCACGTGTTTACATGGAAGAATTTGGGTTGTCCAATATTTCGTTGTTATTGACTCTAGGAACGCCACACTTGTATGTATAATCTTATTTGCCAGTATTGTTGCAATTCTCTTTGGATCCCCTCGATATTTGCATCGTTTTCTATCCTTAAGAGCCTGTATTAATCAGTGGTTTTTCTCCTTTCAGGCCACCTCCAAAAGGTTCGCCAGGTGTTATTGATCAAACTAGGGGCCTCCTGAATTATGTTGAAAAAAATTGCTCAAAAGCTGTCTATACTCCGGAACTGAGATATGTGTGCATAGCAGGGAGGTAAAGAACACAGTGTTATCTTGTTCCTAATCCTTAACTTGCTTAGTAGTTGCCACTGTCTAATCTTCTTAATTTTGTGTATCTTGTTCAAGGAAAAAAGTTCTGCTCCTTAGTTAGTACTATTGAATTCCTGTAACGTTATCATAATTGTTGACTGCCAAGCACTGTGGATTAGTCATTACTGATAAAGTTTATTTGATCCATCCGATGTCTTAAGTCATTTCTAGATATATGATTTTAGCTGGAAACTGGACATAGTGACATCACTCTTGTGGTAGAAGAATATGTAATATATAGTAACTGGTAATTAGTTTCCAAAATTAATTCCAGATTGATGCTTTAAAAGCCTTATATTATGTCGAAACCAAGGGATTTCTGTGATTCAGGTACATTCAAGGAGCTCGATTCCTTGATGATCCAAATGTGAATCCCAGTTCTGCAGCTTATGTAGACATTGGCGAACCAGATTCCAAGGTTGCCGTTGTAAATGCTGCAAGCCTATCAACACCTGTTTCCCCTACCTTTCGAGCCCGCTTTGTCGGTCAGGGGTACAAGCAGGTGAATTATTTTCCTTACTCTTCTGGGTTGTCGTCTTCTTAGTTAAGCTGGAATCGGGAGCACCAACTCCATCTGTTTGGTTTAATTGACTCTGAGAATTAATGAGAAACGAAAAGAAAGAGGACCCTCTCCTTGACATTTAGGTTATTAATTGGTGTGAAATATTGTGGAAATTCAAAATATGCAGAGAAACGAACTCTCTTGGTTTGCTAATTTCACTTCTAGTGTGATTTGTTGAGAAAGAATCTGGATTTGTCGTGTCTTTTCCATCATACCAAGATTGCACATCAAAAAATTAGGTAATGGAAAATTTCACCCGTTGCCCTCTCTCACATATGTTGTTTTCTTACTACTCAAAGATCTGTGAATATAATAGCGTTTCTTATCTTTTCTCGCCTAGTTAGCCAAATGAACTGAAAGTGTTGATTAATGCATGATGATATGTCAGGTTTGCGGTCAGGCGGATGTATGGGGTGATGGAGTTGTCCCAGAAGTAGCAGCACACCTGGAGGGTGCACTCAACCTGAGCTTTGATGGAGTATACCACTCCCCTGTTGGCTCAGATGATGACTCGATACCCTGGTATGGCTCTCCTGCCATTGTTGAGCAATGGATACATCATCTCCTTAACTGAATTAGATTAAGTAAATCCATTCCCATTGTGCAAGCAATTTTGTATTGAATGCTTCTGCAAATGAAGTGTCCAAATCATTTTAAATCATATCCCTTCAGTTTGATATTTTCCACAGAACAACTCCGTTTTTATCTTTTTTCTTTCTCAATCGAACTTCAGAAAACTAATTGTTAGTCGGTCAGCAGCTTATGTATTCTTGATATAGTTATGTTCTTCTAGTACATAGTAACATGTTTACAAGTCTTGGTTTTGTTTTTGGCATGCTCTCTTTATGTAATTATCAAAGCTCTGTTTGATCAAGAATTCGTGAAGGATTTTACCAAAGGGAAAACGATGAAGACCATAAAAGAAATAGCTTATTCTCATTTATCTCTTGCTATGTCATTTCTCTTTCATTAATCCCTTTGTGTATTCCTAATGCAGACGCAACCTAGAGCAAAGAGTCTTCAAAATGAATTGAAACTTTTTAAAGAGTCCTTAGAATCGTTGAAATGCAATAGAAATCCAACCAGACATGCTGATTTCATTAACTTTCCAGTTATAACTTCTACCTGTTGACGGCTGCAATTCTCGGCTGCAGTAAACAACAGTGCTAACTGGGGATATGAGATGAATCGTATGTTGCTTCCAACTAAAAGTGAGTACAAACTCTCATCAATTTTTAGAAACTTAATAAGCCAATCGCACCAGGTTTGCAAGTGGACCGGAGCAATCAGAACCTGTAACATTACATAATAGAGACAACTTCAAAACCAGAACTAAGTAACTCTTGGCTGTGACAGTGCACAAGCTAAAATCAAGGCACACACAATCCCATACACCAACCCACACGTATAACATATTGTCTCGAAATTTGTCATTTACGAGATTCTACCATGCTGAGCAGGGACAGGCGGACTGTTCAGAACAGATAACCATTGCCCAAACTCAAGGCAATATAATAGCCACTGATAGCATGGTATTTCCGGCAAATTAACAGAATGACAAAATCCCATTAATCCTTCATGCGAACTTACTCTATTTGTAATTGCAACATGCTGCAGCCAAATTCCAATAGGTATGGGATGCAAAAACTGCAAAGCTGGCAAACAAAAAGACGCTTGTTCAAACAGACAATGCATCTCAGCCCAAGACTTCCGAAGATAACATTAAGAACACAAGCATTGAAACGGACATCCACTGCTTTAATGAGAATAGGAACCACACAACTTGAACTATTTTCTTACAAACCAACACTTCCTAACAAATTCACAGACGAACAAATTAAAACATCTTGCACAGAGTAATCATCCTTGGACCGATAGTCAAACATCACTAAGAGAAGTCAGTCTTTTTACAAGATGTTCAAGTACCAAAAGTTAACCACTTCATCAGCACTTCAGCAGTCAGTTAGCCTTCACAAAGTGGCCAGATAGCAACTTTCCAATCTCCAGAAACCCCACTTTGTCCTTCCCTTCAAATATGGTCTTCAGCTTGTCATCACAATAAATTTCCCTCTTATCAGCGGGGTTCTGCAGTCAAAACACGCGCATATGGCAGTGAACTATATCACGACATACAGAACTCTTCCAACGGCATTCATGTCATAGTTACATGGGATATTATCCATCTTATACATGCATGCTATCTATCCTAAAGCGTGAAATAGTATCCGTTAGTCAAACTCAACATTATAAAATCACATCATGTAGTAAATGTAAAGTTAACACGCTGTGAATTATCAAGGTAGAAACAGGATTGTTCTTACAAATAGTAAAGAGGAAACAGAAACAGAAACCGAAAATAGGTAACACCAACCACGAGTTTTCTGAATACATGTAAAGCATGGTGTGCAAAGAAAAGGTGTGCATATGTTCACACAGAAGCAGCCACATGCATGAATCGCGCATGCAGAAGGTGCAGCAGATACCCGCACGCACTATGTGCACTATGCACTGAATAGCAAGCATAAAAGACATCATAAGTTCAGAACATGTTATGCTCGTTACAGAATTCAACTAGTTTACCAGAATATACAGGATGTAAAGTGTATAAAACTACAGGAGACCAGATTTTATAGGTGAAAACACAAATTAATCTATTGCTTCCGCATAAGTTGTCGTTGAGTAGAATTAGAGAGCTTTGATGAAAGGCTTCCTGTAAAGCTTCTGTTTGACAAATTTGCTCTGGCTCGACAAGAGAGGTGCAAAGAAAAGGTTGACCAACAAGGATTTCAACTTTGGTAAGCCGGTAACTCAAATAGTCCACGGGGGTCACACGCCAATAGAAATCCCATGATAGTACCACCTTCATCTTTTTCCAAATTGAAAACTTGCATAATTCCCAAAAAGCACTATAAAATCTCTATTTGTTTCAATTATTCTTCGAACCTCTTTATTCCACCACCAAATCACTTGAGGGTACACACACACAGAGAATGGTGCCAAAGGAAATCACAGTGGGAACAGCATATTTCTTGGGCTTGAAACACACATTTACAAACTCACTATGAAATTTTCGCCTATTAGCCCTAATCGCCCAAAAATAGTCTATTTGTTCATGCCTCACGGGTATGACTAATGCCATTCTGTTTCTCTACCTCCAATTTCCGTTCTTTTATGTTGTTGACCAAGAGCATCTTTTGTTAATTTTCTAATACAACTTGCCACCTCACACCGCGTGGAGTAAGTTTCCAGATTTGAAGCCCATTTTCCTTTTTCCATCCTTATATTCTGATAGATAGCCAAAGCTTCACATTTCAAATTCCACAATCCGATTAATGGGAGCTTACTTGCCCTACTCTTCCTCTTGTATGGCCTACTCATGCATGTAACAATATTAGCCCCATTCAATGAACAGTGGCGGAACCAAGAATTTTATATGGCGGGTGCCGAACTTTCAAAAAGTTCAAACAAGAAAAATAAATCAATAAAAGAAAGACTGCAATTACAAAAATATAAGCAGTTGTGGGTTGTGAATTAAGTTCTGTGTTAAAATCTTAAATGGGGTTTGGCCCTCGTAGGCGGTGCCAATATGGCAATATCATAAAAAACTTGATGCACTAGTGTATACATACTATATAGGGAGTGTTATTTGCCAAAACAGGGTACCCCCACTACATGTGGCGTGCCCGCCCCCATCAATGAAGTTAGAAACTTCGACTGTCTCCTGTATGTTCCTTCATTAGCTCTCCAAGAACTTAAAAGGACATGCATTTGGTCTTTGGTCCATGCTTATAGCAATTTGAAGAAATTTCACCGACTGGCCATCTCTGTCTGTAAAACATGTACTCCTACTATTTGCTATCACAAAGTCATACGATGATACGACAATGGAAACTTCGAGGTAGCACCATCTTTCATCATTCTTCCTTCTCAATACAAGTCTGATGTACAGACTAATTACTCCTACCCTAAGTCACATAACTCACATCCGCATGCATGGGTGGGAGCTGGAGCGGGAGCGCGAGGATGAGCGTGAAAGCGTCTTTGAAACACCAAGCTACTAAAATCCATGAGAACAAGGATCGATAGCGCATTACAAGAATTGAGAGCAGGAGTGCATGACATTTTTTTAGGGTTGCTCGCGAGCAGTTAGTGGCTCGGCTCGGCTCGCTTAGTAATCAAGCCGAGCTCAAACTCGTCTTGGCTTGTTTACTAAACAAGTTGAGCTGAAGCCTCAAAAGCTCATCTTGGCTCGGATAGGCTCAACTCATTTTATAGGCTCAGCTCGTTTTTATAAGCTAGGCTCTTTTAAAGGGGCTTGTTAAGGAAATTAGCAAGGCTAGGCTCGTTAATGGCTCAAGCTCTAGTTTTCGGAACATTTAGTAAATGAGCCGAGCTCGAACACTATAGAGCTGGCTTGGCTTGGTTCGTTTTGCAGCCCTATCATTTTTTGAAGGTTTATGTGACTAAGCTCCTACTACATCCCCTACATGACCACTCCTCCCCTTTAAAACAAGGGCGAGCATCCCTTCTACAAGTCCATCGACTCCATCCAAATCTCCCATAACAATAATAATACTACTTAGGTCCAAACGGGGCGTTTAGGGTTTTCCAAAACCTACTTAGGTCCTTCTGAACCCCATAAACGATGTAAACACAAATATACACATGGAATAGAGATAGACCTGAAGATTGCGCAGCTTGATGTACTCCCAGATCTTCTTCACGGCGTCGGTGCGAGAGGCCTCCGGAGCGCCGAGGAACTGGCGGAGCGCCGGCGACACCGGCGAGACCTTGAGAATACCGGTGGCTCGGGGCGGTTTCCGAAGCTCCGACGACGATGGCGGAGCCTTCTTCTTGGTAGGCGACTTCGGTCGCTTGGGCTTTGCGGCGGAGGAGGGTTTGGGTGCGACGGCGGCCTTGGATGATGCGGCCATTAGGGCCCTGCAATCCTTGGCGAAACCTCGAATCGAAGACATGGAGTCTCTCGGTCTCTCTCTCTCTCTCTCTCTCTAGAAAACTGATATGTTGTGATGGATCAACGAACCCTACCGACTGTGGTTTCTATATTTGAAAAATAGTGCGTGTCCGGAGTGAGAGTGAGGAGAGAGAGAGAGAGTCGTTGGGCTTGGACAGAGAGCCGGGTTCTTTTGCCTTGGTTTTGCTAATGCGACGGATGTGACAGCCGACAGGGAGCCCTAAGGCGTTTGGTGACAAATGGTCCAAATGGATATGACCAAAATTTTCTCCGAACGGCCGTTTCACTAGGGTTGTTACTCCCTCCGTCCCAAATTGATTGTCCAATCCGCAAAACGGAGCGCTAAAAATAATACAATTTTTTCAAGAAAAAATTCAAACTTTTTTCACAAATTAAAAATTCGCATTGATATCTAGTAAGTTGTTGAAAAACTTTTGATTTTTTCTTGCAAAAATTGTATTATTTTTAGCGCTCCGTTTTGCGGATTGGACAATCAATTTGGGACGGAGGGAGTATTATTTATGTGAGAGTAAATTTTGCGGGTCCTACGAGACTTTTTTTTTTTTTTTTTGTTATAATTTGAATCATTTACATAGGGTGATATATTTCTTAAAAAAATTTGCTTAATTGGATATTAATAGATATATCAAAACTTTTGAATTGTGGTTTACAAAATGGACGATCATAGATTTTGAAATTAAACTATTCATGACTGTCCATTTACTAAATCAAAATTTGATTTTTAATATGCCTATTGATGTCTGATAAAGCTCATTTTTAATGTAAATATACTATTTTGTAGGCCCTATTAAAATGAACAATTTAAATTATAACAAAAAATACCTTATGGGGCCTGTAACAAGCCGTGGTGGAAACCCAAAGGTTTTCTTCAGAGGTGGAAATTTTTTAAATTCTTTTGAAGTATTTCTTTCTCACTACTTATTTTAGTCGGTGGAACACATCTTAATTACTTTTAAGGTTCTCAATGTACAATTTTGTAATTTTTGTGTTAAATCATGAAGTTTATCGATAAAATGTTACAAGTAAAAACTAAAAAACACTAAAGGAAGATTTTAAAAAGACATAGTTTATTCTTATTTATTTGAATTGTTTTAACTTCAGTAAAAGTACTATTATTTTTCACTTCTCTAATTTTGCTCGATGAGACGAACTCAAAATATTCCAATCACAAGTTGTAAAAAATTTACCAACTTTAAAAAATAAGTAATTCTCATAAATAATTAATTTAGTCCAAATTCCTTACTACTAGTAAACAAGTGCAGCTTTTTTTTCGCGCATGTTCATTTTGCGCCAATTTTTTTTTACTTTCCGAAAAATTGACGCAAAACTAAAAATTTAGAAAAAAATTCAAACACTGACAAAATAACAAAAAGCTCAAAAAACCTAGAAAACTCAGCCGAATTTATTTATTTTAATTAGGTTGAGATCGTTAAGGGCTAAGATTTGCTAAATAATTGAAAGAAGAAAAATTACTAGTATAGGAAGATTCTGTTAAGGAAAATAATTTCCACACCTCCTTTTTAGCTATTCACTTTTTTTTTTTTATTAACATAAATTTACAATATTGTCCTTAAATGTGTAAAGAAGTGTATTGAAAATGGACAAAATAGTAAATTTAAGTAGATAAAGACAAAAAAAGAAACGTGAATGACTAAAAAGGGAGTGTGAAAATCAATTTTTATATACCCGACACATTTTTGTTTTTGTCCCAATGGTTAGGTGTTACATTAGCCTACTGTCTACATTTACGAAAAAAGAGGACGAAGACCACCCCAACCGTCTTATACTCTCAATGGGGATGAGTCCACAACCTCCGCAATAAGAAAGTTGTGGGGATGACATTCTTTCGGAATCCCCAAGAGTTTGAATCAGGCCTGAACTCTATCTTTCTAACCTAGTCCTAACAGGGGACCAACATTCGGCTCCTAATCAGGTGGTGATGACCGGAAGACATTCTAATGGTCAAGTAAATCCTTCAACTCTTAATCGGGTGGTGATGACCAGAAGGTACTCTAATGGTCAAGTAAATCCTTGATCGAGAAGTCGAAGTGCAGAGTTCTTAGATCATGAATGGTAACGGCGTACTATTTAGGGCATGGAGTTGTACTTTAAAATAGGGCCTCTTGGCTTAAATCGGCTCGTGTCTAACTAGTTCCCTAAGCGCTTGGTGCGACGTCATAGATGACGTGTTGAATCCAAACGATTATGCTGATGTGATCAAATGGCATGTCCACAATATCGACGAACAATAATTTTACAGCGACACACAAACACTTATCTTAATTTTGTGTCTAAGTGTTATTGTATAGTTTTAACATTGTTGATCCGCGAATCGAATAACTGTTTTTCGCGTCGGTTTGGCTTGGTAGTGCGATCGGCGGCGATTCATTGATGCCAGCCCGACATACGTCGGCTCGAACGCTAAAGCCTAACAAGGCTGGTGATCTGCCAAGCCCAAATGGGACCCGATTCGAAGTGTCCAACTCTTTAAAAGACTGGGCTTTATTAGGCCTAAAATGGAGAAAAAGAGACATGGGCTGGACCAATATGAAGCCTCAGTCGCCTCGTTGTTCTACTTCTTCTCCTCAGGCATATGTCTCTCCTCAGTCCTCTCCCACCTCTTATCCGTTTATTTATCACTTCCTCTGCACATCTCTCTCTCTCTCTCTCTCTCTCTCTCTCTCTCTCTCTCTCATCTACAAGCACTGTTGCAGACTGATAGCAGTATATATCCATACACACAATTCGTAGGTACATGAATAGATACAAATAGGAAAATGTCGTGTCTGCTGCCGCAGTTCAAGTGCCTGCCGGACACTTTCTCTTTCCATCCTAAAACTCCCCACTTCCACCCCCCTATTCATCTCTGTGAGTAACTCACTCACTCACTCACTCTCTCTCTCTCTCTAAATGAATATTTATTTTTTGCGTGAATTCATATATGTGTGTGTGTGTCTGTCTGTCTGTCTGTCTGTCTGTCTGTCTTCATCATTCATTTAAAATGGTATTAAAATTGGGATGGTAAAGCTTCTGTTGGGCTTCTCAATTGGCAATGTCTGTTTCGTTCACATTTGTTTCTTTAGTATTCCTAGATGTGTTTCACTATCAATTAGAGTTTGTTTGGTGTAGTTGGTGGGAAAATAAGAGAAAAGGTTGTGCTTTCTCACACGGGAAGGAAAAAGAAGAAAAAGGGAAAAGATTTGGTTTTCTTACTTATGTAAATATGTTTGATTGGGAATCTCAGAAGCTATAAGTTATAACTAATCAAATGTGTTTACTGTTTAGAACCAATTCTCTTCTTTTCTCACCTTATGTGCACCGCGAATTGTCATGTAATAGAATTATTTTCTCACCATTTGTTATAACTGCACCAAACGGGCTGTTAGTCTGGTTTTATTACTTGAACAAGTTAGGGGTAATTTATAAATTGAGACCCAATTCACACCAAGCGGGCTGTTATTATATGGGGTTCATTTGTTGGGTGATGAGAATTTAGCTTTACTTTGCAGTTTTTTTGCTGCCTTCAGATACAAGAAAAGAGAAACAAATTTTAAGTGTCAGATCTTGCTGATTATATTAACCGCACTGAATAGGCACATTCTGTCTCTACTTTCTAGTTACACGGGCAGTTTTCTTTTTCGGTTCCTCATAAACATGAAATTTTAAATACTAACTTCCACCTTCAACAACAATTGGCTATAATTGGCTATGTCAGTTTGCTTATGTTTGGGTAAAGTTTTTATCATGAAGTGTACAGAGACATGAATATTGCCTTTACAAAATTAGTTCACACAATTTTGGTGTTGATTTGCTGTAGAGCACTCCTACTCGGGCCAGGAATTAGGCCAAAACCAATCATGTTGGCATACGGGATTTATCTCATGGACACACAAAATTAGATTAAATCATGACCATCACTTTTGCGGTTTGTGTCCAAGAATTTGTGTTGGCTAGCCCGTGCTTACAAACTTACGTGGCTATTCCTGTATGGGGAACTCATTGTGGTTGTTAAATCATTTGGGGAATTCTTTTGATTGTTTGTTAAAAACTTAAAATATGGTTCCACGTGTTAGCATGATTGTGCCTAATTTCTTCTTCATTGCGAAAGGTTGATTAGGAAAAGCATTAATATGTTCATTACCAGACCAGTTGGTTCTCATCATTAACATAGTATATGACTTAGTTTGGTTTTGATTTGGTAACCTTTTCTGTTGTCCGACTCTTTGTTTTCCTTGTTATTCTGAATGTGGATGTTATTCACATGAAACTTAAAAGCAAATTTGTCAGTAGATCTGCCTTTCTTTAAGGACTGGCTGTAAATACGGCCAATTGATTTCCTTTGTACCTGTGGCCTAACTATAAAAATTTATCACTTGAAAGTTGTATTTGTAATTTCTCTAGTTGTATATGAAGTCGTGGATTTTGTATTGATTGAGAAACTCCGAAAGCTAGCACTTATAACCATATCTTTGAGTGGACTTCAGGGTAAGTTTTGTAGGCTTTTCTTGTTTTCTGTTGCATGTAGAGTCATGGATTCATTGTTATCCCGTGAAAATTGCAGTAAAATGTAAAGACTCAATCCTTATTCGGTCACAATGCGTGGTATCCACTGCATCACCACCAACCTCAACTGCCACTGCAAGAACAATTGATGTGGAAAAGCTGCTATTACTATATTTAGAAGATAAACCAAATCCCGCTGCTGCAGACAGACCTTGGACTTATGTAGGCACGGTTGGTCCACCCACAGAGGTAAGATTCTATCAAAGCTATGGAATGATGAGAACTGGACAAAATTGAGATTTCCTTTGTTTCTGGTTTTGTTTTTCTTCATCTTTTAAGTTTTTAAAAGTTAAATGTTGTTCTTTGTGAACTTTAGTGAAGCAAATATCTGACTGACTTCAGACCTTAATTTGCATGGCTTAGGTAATGAGCAGCTCCTAACTTGTTTTAGTGCAGGCCCAGTTAAGCTCATTTTTAGGAAATAATGTGGTACTGGTTTCCCCATATCAACTTGAAGTATATTATAGTTGGGGGTGTTTACAAGATGCCGTGTCATTTTGCTGTCAGTCTGTTGACCGTATTTATTACAAAATATCATGTGTCTGCCGATTCTGTTCATTAATTAGCATCTTATCTTAAAATATTCACTCAGGCTTGCTGTTGCAGGCAAATTTTGGAGCAAGTTTGGCTACAGAAACTATACTTACAAGTGAAGAGGCTACTATTGCTGCTGCTGCTGCTGAAGCAGTTGCTCTGGCGAAATCAGCTGTCAGAGTTGCGAAGGAAGCAGCAATGATGGTCAGCCATAAAAGCTTAACAACAGCGGATGTCAAAGCTGCAGTAGTCGCAAAATCAGCTGTCAGAGTTGCGAAGGAAGCAGCAATGATGGTCAGCCATATAAACTTAACAACAGCGGATGTCAAAGCTGCAGTAGTCGCATCTGAAGCTAATATGCTTTCAGAAATAAGACAAGTTGGTGTAGCTGGAGATTTAACAGCAGCTGCAACTGAGTTGTGGGGGAACTTTCCATTGCAATACCCTAGTATCAAGGAAGATGATTTATTTCCAATAAATGAGCAACTTAAACATCTCCTCACAGAATTCCCTGATGTAGCTGTGAGATCAAGGCGTCAATCGGAACGAAAAGCCCGAAGAGCTGAAGCAGCTGAGAAGGCTTCAGCCAAAACTACTGTATCTGTCAAGTCCACAAGCCGAAAAAAGCGTACTTCTTCACAAGATATGACTGATCCGTTGCGTTACTTGAGAGGAACAACAAGTGGGTCCAGGCTTCTCACTGTTGCTGAAGAACATCAGTTGTCAGAAGGAATCCAGGTGCGATTCTTCTTTCATAAAATCTCGTCTAACAACTATAATAGCCTATGTTACATGGACTCGGGTGCGAGTATTGGGTGTGGGTGTAAGTCCAAGCATCGGATCTTCCTAAACTTAAATCTCAAAATATGTGGATATGTGTCCTCAACTTGGATACGGATATGGGGACACATCTTGAACTCTTGTTTGTATTATATATCGCATAATTTTCTCAGACTATGTACTGTAGACTATGTTTACAAATGTATTTAAACAAGAAAGGGTTAAGAAAATTATGTTTTTGTTATTTCCCTATTTCTTGTCTATGTGAAATACTCAAAATATCACTTTTCTAGCTAATTTGATATTCCTTTTCTGTAAGTATCTTAACAATTAAAGGATCTGAGTGTCGGACACATTGACACGGGTACTTGAGCCAAAATGAAGGATCCATGTAACATAGATAATAGCTACCTAGTGACCGATAATTAATCCTGGGTAATAGGAAAAGTGAAAAGGATAGTGTCAAGGATGGTAAAATAAGGAAGAAACAAATCGGGGATAATGGGGAGATTATTTGTTTGAAAGTCTTATAATCTAAATAACTAATATTGTATCTAGTTTATCTTAGAGAATGATATGGTAAATGTGGGTTTCAACTGTTGGCATGGGAACTTTGGTCACTGTGTTATCTTGGTTTGGGTTACAATGGGTTATGTTGAGAAATGTTACGGAGCTTTTAATCGCTTGGAGGGGTGCTAGAGTGGGCAAGAGGAGAAAGCGCGTTTGGCTATGATTCCTCTTTGTTTGATGTGGACTATTTGGCGTGAGAGGAATTCGAGATGTTTCGAAGGGGTCGAAAAGTCTTTGTTTAAAATTAAAAGTTTTGTGGTTAGTAGTATGTATGGTTGGGACAAGGGAGAGTGTTATCCTTCCCTTGATCATTTTCTAGAGTGATTTGAGTTGTTCTTTTCACTAGGTGGTGTATAGGGCCTTTTTGTATGCAAGGGTGGCATTTCCTTATTGCCTTCTTTAATATAATTATTTACTTATAAAAAAAATAAAAAATTTGTTGGCAGTAATCTCTCCTATGGGGAGAAAAATGTTGCTAGTGATTACCAACAATAATGAATTTCTAATTTTGCAACTTTGGGTAAAAGCTGATGAGTTCAGGTTTTCGCACATTTCCCCAACTTGATGTGTCCAGAATCTATGCAAACCAAACAGAGCCCTTAGTGTCTATCAATTGGAGTCGGCTACATCCGTTTCTTCCATTGAGCTATGTTGAGGCCATTTTTTTCTCCTGTTTCCGAAATCTCTATGAACCCTTAAAAGTGCTGCAAATGTGTCTACATGGATTTAATGAACAAATCAGAGAAACAACATTGGGGCCAGGCTCTGCTACAGCTGCCCAACGTGAATTTTTCGAATTCTGAAATTTAAATTTTTATGGTTCGTTGGGATGTCGGAATTATCAACGGAAAGAATTTTATTTGAAATATACCATTTTTATATGGGTAACCAACCAGGAAAAAGGTTCTTTTGCAAATACCTATTGGCTACCTTGTATGAAGTATTTCCTTACCCAACCAAAGATGAAACAAAATTAGTTGCTTTTGTTCCATTTTCTCTCTTTTATTTTCCCTTCCCTTTTCCTTTTTTCCTAAAAGAACCAAGAGAAGAGACAAAATTAATTGTTCTGCAAATGGCAAGTCTGGATAATTTATGTCTCACCCCAAGCATGTAAAGACGAGCATCAAAACTTGTGTTCCTCTGAAATTGGTAGTCAAGGGCTTGTAGACCAATCTACTTTGTCGATAATGGTTGGGATATTTTTGTCTGGTTTTTGCTTTGGATTCCTGTGGATGGAAACTACAATCCTATACTGAAATGACCAAGCTGCATTTGTTTGCTTCAGCTCTTGGGCATTTAGGTGGGGGATATTTGCCTTTGGTTATATTTTTTTCACAGCTCTCTAGTTATTTGGCATCCTACTACTTTTTTTGGGCGAATGCACCTTGGTGACGCCATGGTGGTATTATGCCATGTTGCAATTGAACCTAGGAAGCTTCCAATGGAGTTCCTACTCAGCCTCTGGAGGGGAAAAAAGGACTTTTTCTTTTCTCTTTGCTTTCAATTTTTCCCCTCCCATAACTTATTGTTCAAGATGTTTTCTGTTTCTTTTTGTTTGTTTATTTGTTTGTTTTTTTATATGCTTTAGTCAGTTATTATATGCTTTTTGTCCTGCAGTTTTCCTTATTTGATTTACTGTATCTCAACTTTGGCTTAAATGCAGGACCTGCTGAAATTAGAGAAGCTCCGAGAGGCTTATGCTGAACATTGTGGAAATCAGCCCACCTTTGCGCAATGGGCTGACGCAGCAGGTGTTGATCAGAAAATCCTGAGCAAGCGTCTAAAATATGGCATTCAATGCAAAGAAAAAATGATTGTCAGCAACATGCGGCTTGTCGTTTCAATTGCAAAAAAATTTTGTGGAGTTGGAATGGATATCCAAGATCTTGTTTTGGTATGCAGTCACATGATTGGAGATTTTTCTATACGGTAAAAGCCACATAAGGAATGCATTAACTTTCTCAACTTTTACTCTCTTGGATATTAGGAAGGTTGTCGAGGCCTTGTGAAAAGTGCAGAAAAGTTTGATGCTTCGAAGGGGTTCAAGTTCTCAACCTATGCTCACTGGTGGATTAAGCAAGCAGTTCGGAAGTCTCTTAATGACCAGACCAGAACAATTAGCTTACCAGTAAGTTCACATATGCTTTCCAACTCTTTCCAACTTATTTATATGTTACCTGGAAAGCAGTTTACTTAGGAATGTGGAAGTGGAGCGCGAACATGGTACCCCACATGCTTTTTTAGGTGGTATGATGTGATAGACTTGTACAGTTATATACTACTCCGATTTAAGGTACTTGTAGAGCAACTTTCGTTGGAATAATATTCTGACGATGGACTACATTCTATTTTTGTGGTAGATGACTCGATCACATGAGAACACATCTCTACGATCTTTGTGGCCCTTTTTTCATAATTTCCTCCCGATTCTCCATTTCCCCTAGATGTTAGTTCATTTTATTGTTCGTGCAAGGAAATCCTTTAAGAAAATTATATCGTCCCAGAACTCCCGTTTGGTACCAAAGTGTACCATATCTCAGAACGTACATTAAATCCATACGGATATTTATTTAATTTAATGTGAACAAAGTGTACCACATTTCGGTACATAAAACAAAACATTGATTGCAAGGGTTTTAGTTTGAAGAAATTAAATAGGCATCCTGTTTGGGAAACTTATTTAGGTGTCCATCCTGGTGGATTTGAATAGTTATGTTTCCATCCCCAAATTGTCAAGTTGCCCTATTATACCCCTATCTATACATTAATATATTAACATATATTTTTATGGGATATACCAGATTTTTAATCCCACAATTATAGAGATTATGCAAATCTCTCTCTCTAATCCCACATATCTCCTCTCTCTCTCCTCCCCCATTCCGTTTACCTAACACAACGTGCTCCATTCAATTTCATCAGCAACAACCATGAAATTCCTCCTCATTCTATTCTACCTGATACAAACCCAACTCTCTTTTCATTCCCCCACTTCACGTTACTATGGTGGCCATAGGAGAGAGAGAGATGGGGGATGGAGAGGAATACTGGGTTTTGACTACGGAATAGTGCAGCACCATTAGTAATCAGACTAATCCCTTATTGAAAGAGGCTCCGTTCCCGTTTTTCGATCAGCCCCATAACCCCTGACTCTCCCAACTTTCTCCCACTTTTTCCACTATTTCCACCTTCTCCCAGTTTGAATAACAAATCCCCAGAAAACAAAATAATCAGTCCTTAATCTGTGCAACTCGCACCACTCGATTTCGATCGGCCAAAGCCAACATCTCATCCGTCCTCCAACATTACGCTCGCCGCCTCCGCTCCTGGTTCTCTAACAGGCCGTGGATGGCCCACGCCATTGGAGCGATCCAGTGCTCTTGATCATGTGGCTCTCCGTCCGCGGAATCATTTAGCCGTGGGTTCCGGCTAGGTGTTTCTTCATGCTGATTTTGTTTGTGAGGAAATAGTTTTTTTTTTTTTCCGGGTAAACGTGAGAAAATAATTTTGTCATGATTTCGGAATGCGTGTTTCGGTTTCTCCGAATTTTGTCATTATTTCGGTTTAGTGTAGTTTCATGGGCACAATTTTACAATACGTATTCATGATCTTTTTGGTTTCATGGTGAATTCATAAATTTTTCGGAATGTGTGTTTCGTTCTCTCCGCCGCTGCTTGCCGTTACCGGATTCCGTTTCCGGAATACCAGTTTTAGGTATTATGTTTTTCGATTTTTGTCATGTTTATGAATTAATGATGTTTTGTTCATCTACCTCAATTGAAACCTACACTTTTCAAAACTTGTCATGTTTTCTAATTTTTTTCATGTTTTTTATTTGATCATGTTTTGTTCATCTACCTCAATCGAAACCTACACTTCTCAAAACTTGCCATGTTTTCCGATTTGGTCATGTTTTGTAATTGATCTTTTTTTTTTCATCTACCTCGATCAGGTTTTGCTTTGTTTTGTGAATTGATCATATTTTCTGGCTTACACATTCGTTTTTGTAAGAGTCATATTTTCTTTTTAGATTTTAGGGAAATGAAAATATAAGAGAGAAGATTAGGAGAGAGAAAAAATTCAAAAGATTAGGTGAGAGAAATATTTGAAAGAGGAGAGAGAAATGAAATAATTAGAAAAGATTAAAAAAAGAGAGAAAGATTTGAAAAATTAGGAGAAAGAAAGGGTAGTTTAGGATTTAATTGAATTTGAGGATGGAAAGATAAGTATTTAAACACATTAGGATGAGCACCTAAATAAGTAGGGTAAAAAGGATGGCTAATTAAATTCCCCTAGTTTGACCTGTTAACAGTGGATTTCCTCTTCGATGTGACACAAATAGACATCACGATAAAATGAAGATGCAAAAAAATGGGATTACTTTGAAACTTGATTTTCACCTTTTGATTTTGCTTGTTGATTCCCACAGCCTCGCCTGGTTGAGGCAGCTTATAAAGTTAAGGCGGCCAGCAAGGAGCTATATTGCAATACTGGAAGACATCCCAACAGTGAAGAAGTTTCTGAGGTCACAGGGCTCTCAATGAAGAGGCTCGAAGCTGTATTACTAGCCCCTAAATCTCCTATATCACTAGACCAAAAGACTGGATTCAACCTCGATCTCAATCCCTTGGTCCGTATATTTCCCTATTCGAATGAACTCTCCCGCAGATGCCTTTTTGGTTCAACTTCTCAGTCATCTTTTGTATCACAGGATGTAATTGCTGCTCCTGATGAAGTACCAGTGGAAGAACTTTTGACCAGGCGGACAATGATGCACGACCTGGAAAAGGTATTGAACACACTTAGGTGGAACGAGAGGCACGTGATCCGATTGAGGTTTGGACTGGGGGATGGAAGAACAAAGACATTGCAAGAGATTGGGGAGTCAATGGGTGTGAGCAGAGAAAGAATCAGGCAAATCGAGTTGACTGCACTCCGAAAGTTGAAAAACAAAAGGAGATCCAAGCATTTGCAGCAATATGCGGCTACGTGTTCAAGTTAACAGATCAAGAAACCAGATAAAAACTACATCTGCTTCAAGGAACCAACTAGCTTTGCTTGAGGCTCAGAAAAGGTTGTAACTTGTAAAGTTGTAAGCGTCATTCCCAGTTTTTGTATCCTTTCTTCCTCTCTTTTTCCCATCAACTTCTCCGATTACTAGGCATCATTCATGATAGAAAAACATTTTTTTTACTCAACGCGTTCTCAATTTTTTACCTGAGTAGTTTTAATTCGTGGAGTTATGAGAGAAAATTGTTTCAACCTACTTCTGTATTTTGTTGTTTCATAACCGAAAGATCACCACTGTGGGTTTTCACAAAAGGGGAGTGGAGTTTTTGGCAACTCCAGTTTGTAGGAGTTTTATATCAGTGACTAAGAATAGTTTTTCATTTGGTTTGGCATTCTTCAAACTGCATTGCCACTTCGGTTACTCCTGAAAGTTCATGTCAACCTGAACGAACTTTCATACTGGTCTTGAATCATTGGTACCGAAGTAAACGAGCAGACATTTTTGCTTCCTCTTTGTCCGCCACGGGTGCTTCCTCTAAGGCGGAAGCTCTCCTACTGGTGTATTTGTAGATCCCGTAGATTCGGCAGATTGCTTAGCCCCATTCATCTTCGGTGCCCATGAGCGCTAAATCAAATTACAAACTAATTATTTAACTTTTCATAATCGAGCATGCGAACTAACTTATGCATATCTCGATAAGCATTCTGTAATCAAGAATATTACTTATTTTGTACTTGCTGGTATGCTCTGACTTGAGCAACACCTTATGGTTAAGATGATAGTGACCCACTTCGTTCACTTGGGTTCTCAAAACACTCTCTCTCTCTCTCTCTCTTCAATATGTTTTCTCTCCACTTGTTATCCCGTCTCTCTATCTGTCTATCTTCGCTCATTATCTAAAGAATATCCTGCAGAACCTTTATGAAACAACCCTATTTGTTGCATTTATAAGCACTGACAAATCAGTGGTCTGACATGTCTAAAGGATATGCAGATTTGGGGGTTATTGCTTCCACAAAAAGAGCTTGGGATTCCCTGTTACAATTTTGGACAAAAAATAAAGTAGGTCAGAAATGCCCTCAAGGAAATAGGAGAATGATACACCCACCGAAGCCTCGCCCACCGCACGCTTGTCGGGCCCACTCCGGCCACCGGACGGCCGATTCGAACCGTCCAAAAATTCAAAAAAAAAAAAAAACCGAGTGGGCTTGCGCGAGAATCAACGGCATCTGATGTGTGTAAGTGCTCAATCTGAACTTCAAAAAATCAGATGATCCGAACCATTAAAAATGGAAGTTCGGATCGAACACTTACACACGTCGGATGCCGTTGATTCTCGCGTACGCCCACTCGATTTTTTTTTATAGAATTTTTGGACAATTTGGATCGGCCGTCCGGAGGTCGGAGTAGGCCCGGCGAACATGCGGTGGGCGGCGTGGTGGGTGAGGCTTCGGTGTGTGTATCATTCTCCAAGGAAATAAACGAAGACGATACCGGAAATTTTTGTGGCACATCTTGGGTAACTATAGTAGTAGTAGTTGACATTGAATTTGAGACTAAGTTGGGATTATCACAATCTTGAGATTTCTTTGGATTACTACATACTCCAATATTGGAGAATTTATTGACTTCACATTTTCCACCTCTGTCGATGGAATCGGAGTCATAGTTTTCTTTAATTTAACAGATAGATAGATAGATAAATCTAGTCATAAGAATGTGGATCATATCCCCATTCACTTCGAGAAAATCGATCTCGTTCGTTTTGAATTCTAATCATTATCCTATTTATCTCCAATAATTATTCTCATTTTTCTCTCTATCTCTCTCTGCTCATTATTTTATTTCTTTTTATACTTATTACCTCTAAATCCAAATCCAAATCCAAAGTCGTCTTGCATAGAAAACATAAAAAGGTTATTATTCTTATTCTTTATGCCACTTCAGTTTTTTTATCAACGCAA
Organism: Rhododendron kiyosumense; assembly: GCA_019656275.1. Classification (NCBI taxonomy): domain Eukaryota; kingdom Viridiplantae; phylum Streptophyta; class Magnoliopsida; order Ericales; family Ericaceae; genus Rhododendron; species Rhododendron kiyosumense. The sequence continues at coordinate 164,651 of BPLS01000596.1, forward strand.
AGTCAGTAGCCTAGTTTGTAAAAAATTCAGATAACTAAATAGTCCAGTGTGAATTACATCTTTTTTTTCATAATTGAATTTTCGGTTTAGCTTGTTCGTACCTCGGCTAATTCTGAGCCATAAAGGTAATATGAACTACATCTAATTATCAGTTAAGGGAAAAAAATCAATGGCATATAACAACAACCCTCTATTATCATAATCAGCTCGAAATAGCGTGACATTTTATCTCAACAGAACAACACGCTAAGAACAACATTAAAATTTTATTTCTTTAATTTTGAAGATCTAATAGAGGCCGAAAAAATTCATTGAAAACAGATACATAGACGTAGTCGTTCGTAATCTATGTTACCTTTCGCAAGTAGAGGTCCAAAACATTCCCTAGGTATGGTAATTGGGAAATGCTAGTTACAAATAAATTTTAACTGCAAATTACCCAGAATGTATTATTAGAAATATTAATGTCTACAATATATATATACGGGACTGACAATATTGGTGGGTCCCACAAAATAATGTAGTCGAGTGCACAATTTTTTCCTTTCTGGCTTCAAAAGACTGAAGTGAATTAGGTCACATACTAGTGGCTTTCTTCGGTTAAACGTTTAATTTTAGTTTTAGTTTTATTTTCAATCATTATTCTATTTCTTTTTCCAATTATTATCCTATTTTTTCAATTATTACTTTCTCATCTCTCTCCAATTATTACACATATCTTCAATTATTACTCAATTTCTCTTTCCACTCACTACCAAAACTAAACATAACGCTATAATTTAATCGTCCGAATGACCCATATTTATGGTGTGGGATATCCGTAATCAGATGATTAAGAAGTAGTAGGTCTATATCCAATGTACACATATACTCCTATATTTTTAGGTAAGCACACGTATTGTATGTTACGGATAAAAAAGAAAATTGTTTTTAGCACTCCAAAAATTGATGAAGAGGCTCCAAAATAACGTCATTTTGTGTATCAACACTTACACAATTTAATTTTGAAGTCCCTCTATTAATTTTTAGAATGCCAAAATCACAATTCGAGAAGAATAAGTATTGTGTATTATTAGTATTATTGTTCATTTGGAATTTTGTAATTAAAATTCCATAAGCGCAGTCGCATAGTCATTAGTCCAGCTGTATTTAGTTCGAAACAGAGAGAGAGAGAGAACAGCTAGACAGAGAGGAGAGAGAGAGAGATGAAGGTAGCGAAGAAGAAAATGAGCGAAGAAAGTACTCCCACTGACACCTTTCCGCCGCCGTCACCGCCTCCCGTCGCCGACCAAGCCGTAGGAGAAGCGGACGCGACGGAGGCGCCGGAGCCGGTGGTGGAGGGAGGCGATGAGCAGGAGCAGCGGCAAGCGGAAGGAGTAGAGGGAAACGGCGGCGAAGAGGCAGACGAGGAGGAGGACGAGGAGAGAGAGGAGGAGGATGAGACAGAGAAGGGGTACGACGACGAATTCGGCGCCCTCCAAATTGAAGACGGTGGAGAAGAGGCCGACGAGCGTCCCAAGCTCGCCGAAGGATTTTACGAGATTGAAGCTGTGCGTAAGAAAAGGGTTCGCAAGGTCTCTCTCTCTCTCTCTCTCTCTCTCTCTCTCTCTCTCTCTCTCTCTCACACACACACACACACACACACACAAGCCACCCAAGATCCTCTGTACCAAGAAATCGGTGTACCTCTATACCGAGATGTTCGTTAGATGGTGTGGGTTTTGTTAATAGACGATCCAATGGCCGAAAATGTACCGGTGCATAGGTACAGATAATTTCGGTACAGAGGTACAAAAGCACTCTACTTTTTGGTCTGGTTAAGATATTCGTGTTTTGTTTCCTTTTTGTTTTTGGAATCGTGTTTAGGGCAATGCTTGGTTGATTTTGTTGTTTATTTTTACCTCCTCTTAACCTGATTTTGGTTGTTTTGTTGTCTGTGGAATGCTGCAAAAAAGGGTGAAGTTCAGTATCTCATCAAATGGTGCGTGCCCTAACTTTAATGTTTGTGTATTTTTATGCTTGTGTATATTTTAGGGCATCTCCAGTCTTTCATAAAATGTTAAAAAACTCGGAGTTTCTTGAGAAAAGGGCAAAGAAGAGCTCCGGTTGTTTTGCCAAAGTGTTAGGAAAGAACCTATTTTTTGATCAAATGAAGGAGGATAAAGTTTTCTACCAAATGTGGTGAAAGATGCTTTTGGCGACAAGCTTGGAGTTGTGGATAAGATTTGATGAAATGTTAGTGTGATGGTGCATTCGATTATTTCATACAAAATGATAAAGTGGGTTTTTGGGATTAGTTGTGAATTTTTCGAAAGATGCGGTGAATTTCTGTTGGAGAGATTCATATCCGATCAAGCTCTTAACCAAATTAACGATTAAATTTGTTGATGAAACAGAGTAAGGATTGGAGATGGCTTCACTAGTCTTTGAAATGATATGATATGTTTAGTGTATTGTCAATCAGTGTTACTAATGACTATAGATGTTTTACATCTATTGAAGGCGTGGCTGGCCAGAGACTGCTAACACCTGGGAGCCCATAGAGAATCTTCTATCTTGCTCTGATATCATTGATGCATTTGAAGAGAGGTTCCCTCTATTTCCCCCCTTTAGGTCATGATTTATCATTGAGTTAGTGATTATTTATTGCTTATTAAGTTGATGAGAATCTGTATACTTGTTATATCCTTGTTTGAGACCAATTTCTTTGTTTCCTTGCTCTGGATGAAGCTTGGGATCAGGGAAACATAGGTCTTCACGTAGACGAAAGCGGAAATATGGGGGTACACATACTCAACCCAAGAAGAAGCAGCAAACTTCTCCTGCGGCAGCTACCTATAATGTACCGTCTTTCAAAGTCAGGATTATTGACGAACCGGTGCCCATGGGTCCTCTTGTTGACTCAAACCTCGCAAATGATGGGAACAGATATTTTGGGGGTGTCAATGATGTTGAATCTTCAAAGCAAGTTGAGACCAATGAGGGGGTGAAATATTTTGGGGGTGTCAACAATTGTGAATTGAATCAAGCTAAGGAGAATGGGTTTGGAGCAATTTCCTCACAAATAGAAGAAACAAGAGAGGAACATGAATTAAATTTAAAGATTAGTGATCTTAGAGGAGCAATGGCTGCCAATGAGGGAAGTGGAGATAAAATTAGAGGAACAGTGGCTGGGAATCAGGAAAGTGCAGATAAGTGTGCAGTAAATTACCAAGAATCCTATGCTTTTGAAGGAGATGGTCATGCTAATGGGCAATCAAAAGTTGATTGTCTTGATCAGGTTCCACCTGGACGCTCCACTGGAGCTAGAAGAAGGAAGTCTGGTTCTGTCAAGAGGTTTAAACAAGAATCAAAACCTTGTGAACCGAATGAGGCACAAAATGCCATGGCAAGAACTACTAATGGACCTTGTGGTAGAGTTGGATGGCAAGGGGGTGGAAATCCTGAGTTTGCAGGGAATGCTTTGGATCACAAGAGTAATTTTGATAACTTAAGAAGTCTGCCTACCATCACTGAGATCATAAAGCCTATAAGCTATTCATCTTCCATGATAAACAATGTTCGTGATGTGTGCGTAACCTTCATGGCTTTGAGGTTTGTGATCACATCTAGCTTTCACTCCATGTCTTTTGGCCATTAAATATCCTATTTTTTCTATACAATTGAGTAGTGTTGCAGGGAGCTTTGGATTAGATTAAAATGTATGTCAGTGGGCTTATCCAGAATCAATACATGCTCCATCTTATGCCACATTGAACTTTGCTGGCTATCTATTTGGAATGTCCATATCTTGCCCTAAGCGTTTGCCTCTTGGGAGACAGGGAGAGACATCATTAGTCAACCACCTCATTTTTCGTTGAAGAGGAACACAAAAAACAATAAGTTTCATGTATGTTCCTTAACACCTTCCTTATTAGTGAGAAGGAATGGAACTAGTTTACAGAACATCAGTTTATCTCACAGTCCAATATGTCTGCACTATTTGATTCTCCTATGGATTGCAGACTAAGTTAAGGTCTAAGAGCACAAATAAAGTTGGTATGAATTCCTAATCTGTTGAATGGTACTGAGCTTCCTTTCTAGACCAAAAATTGGAGCCAATGTCTTGAAGAGAAGATAAGGAATCTTGTAAGTCGCACGGCAGATGGTGGAAAATATATTTTTTTGCATGACTTATCCTATCCGAGATGCTCTTCGTGCAAGCATGCCATTTAGATTTCTACTCTTCATCTTTTTGTTTGGGAGAGTTCTTATCTTTTGACATGACTGTCAACGTAGATTTCCTGGTTCTTAGAAACATAGATTGTATAGCAAGCTTTGTAAGGTTTAGGAAAGGTGGCGTTCCTTAGATCTCCATTTACAGACCACGAAGAGAAGTTTCATTTCCTCATCTTTCTTTTTCCCTTTGGGGAGACTCTCCGAATTTGTGTTTATCTTTTGATTGCAAGGTTTCTAAAAAATCAGAGTAGCGGAGCTAGGATTTTAATTTGGAGGTGACAGCCCAAATCAATATAATTGATATAGAAAAATGTGCACATATTTTAAGGTTAATTATCTTTAATACTAAAAAAGTACACAATGTACAGATTAATCATCCATCAACATACTTAATACCAAAAAGAAAAAGTTGTTCTAGGGTTGATTATTCATAGTACCCTAAAATTTCACATTTTCATAGGTTAATCATAAATCAAAAAACTTACTACCAAATAAAATACCCGTGTTCTATAAACTGACAGCTGACACGGATTCTGTTTCTGCAATACAGAATTAAAATTTTTTTTTTTTGGACCTGGGGGTGGAACGTGCCGCTCCCCCCCTCTTGTTGCCTTCGCCCCTCTGAAGGATGAGCATTTGATGCATACTATTGGTGTGAGCGATGCTTGATGGAAGTTTCCTCATCTGATTTCTTTGGTAGATTCTTTAGGGGATCTCTTCACTTTGAAATTTGATGAGCTTATGTACACACTGAGTGTATATGAGTTGCCTCCTCCTTTGTTCTTTCGTGGCAATTTAACCCACTTGTTACCAACGAGAAAAAATAGAACTCCCACAAAAGGTTAGGTCTAGAGTGGAACTCCTCAAGATTGTTGTTTCTAGTCATTTTTTAGACAAGTAAAGCTTTTTCCAAAGAAACTAGAACTCTTGTTTCGTATTGTTAAAACTTCGTACTTTTCAACCAACTAGGACTAGCTCAGTTGGCCACCCTTGGACACTTTCATTGGGAAGGTCAAGGGGTCAATCCTTGCAAAAAGCAAAGTTGATTATTTGTTCCATGAATAGGGGCTTTCAGCTCGGGTTAGTATGACTGTAGGCTTATGTCCCGTTTGATGTAATTTAGGTAGTTTAATCTTCTACCACCTGGAATAAAAAGAAAAACTTAGTACTTTGCATTGATGATTATCGAAATTCCAAATGCACTGCATATCGCCTTGTTTCTTAAAAAAATTGTCGTAGTTTCTTTTATTCGTACCCAGTTGTCCAGATGTTTTTCCTCCATTTTATTCCTTTCTGAACCTATTAATTTACGTTTCACTATTTTTTCTTTGGGTGGCCAATTTTTTCCTTCTTCAATTTGGCTACAAAAGGTATTTAGTAATGCGTTGTGGCGGAGTGGCCAAAGGTAGAAATAAACAGAGGACAAGCAGTTCGCGAAAGTCGATACAAAGACAAAGCCATTGCCGACTCTCTACTAATCACGCAATGTCCTCCAATCTTTAGACATCAAAATTATGGAGTCCCTTAAAAAGGTAGGAAAACTGATGCCCAAGAAAACAACAAATGACTCACTCTATCTGACAATGAATCCATCTGATAACGAGTGAATCTTCTAACTTATCTTTGAACACCTAATTTTACTCTGTAACTTGATAACTCAATAGAATGAGAATCGTAGGCAAATTCACAACACCTTTTCTACTTCTTGCCACCCGAAACCCTGAAGTCAATGAAAAGCGTTTTAGAACAAGTATTAGGTTACACCCAACAAATGTCGTCCAAGCAAAATGTGTGATCATTATAGGGACAAAGCCAAAGGATTATGCACAACATTCAAGTGTTCCAAAAACTTTCTCATTTCTCCAACACATGTTATAGCAGCGAGGGCCAAGATTGCGATTAGGCCCTCTGTTTTAAAAGGGTCATTACTCCTGAAGCTCTAATGGGTTGAGGGTTACTTAAAGAACTTAAACTTTCAGTGGTAGAAATGGTATCTGAATCCTTGTACTATATAGAAAAAGTGGTACATTACAAGCGAAGATCCCCTCCAAAAGTGAAGTGATTGCACCCCGTTACCACAAACATTTAGTGATAAAGGAGAAATTATCAAGAATGGCCAACTCATTTGTTTCACAAAGTAATTAAATTACTATGAAATGGAGAAATCCAATCCTCATTAGAATGAACAATAGAGAGAATGGAAATATTATTGGAGCCAACCAATTGGTAGAAACGAGGAAAGAACATTTCAAAAGAAGGGTTATCCATCCAAATTGTTAAAGCATCCAACTCAAAACCATTTGGCGATGAGTGGAGAGGCTGCCCCAGACCATGTTACGTACTAGTTTATGAGCTTATAATTAACCAATGTGGGACAAGTTCTAACACAAACATCATCCTGAAATCAAATTCTCACCCTTACCAACTTAAGGATAAGAATCGTGAAAATAAAGGAAAGATACCAGAGAGAAATTTCCATGGAAATCTAATACCTTAAAACACATAGATCTTACAATCTTCTCTTCAATCAATAGAAGGTATCGGTATACTGCTACTAAAACGTCCGTCATCATGCTTGAACTACTTTTCAATTACAATTAATTGTTGTTGAGAAACCAGAGTTATGATGAAGCATATGTCACTAAATACATGCATTAAATAATACATCACGAAAACAAGTGGTGGTTCAGTGCTCCGGTTAGTTGTGAGAAGGTAGCAAAGATGTGAGACAGATTTCCATAGAGATCCACAATTACCTTAAACACAGAATCTTATGGTTTTCTCTGGAATCCTTAGAACCTCCGATCAAGTACTAATTGGAAATATTGCCGTTGCTTGGTTAATTTTCACTTTACAAGACAATAATGTAAATGCAACAGTAAGGATTCTTAGTCAAGGTGCGCGAAAGCTGGTCCAGACATCTGATTATAAATAATAGTAAGAAATCTTATAGCCTAATTAGTATATTGGGAGTCTGGGACACAAGGCTTTAATTTGGTTTCGCTATTAGGAGTTGGTAGAGTTATTACTTATTTGCTTTGAGATTGGTTGGTTAGTAACATTTATCTATCCCTAGCTATTATTCATTTTTTTATCAAAGTGATTGTGTTTACTGCATGTTGGCTTGTTGAATAGGACCTATGCATTGTAATATTGATTCACATTGTTTGGTGACATCCCAATCTGTCAAGTACTGTTCTAAATACATTTAGAACATTTGGGATCATGCTGGTTCATGAAATTAATGGTTAGTTACGTCACTTTAAGGCAGGATTATTGTACCTCAGAAGTTTATTCTGGTTGCTGAAATTCATAATTTTTGATTGCCTTTGGATAGGTCCGATGGAAAAGAAGTGATGGTGGACAATAAATTTCTCAAGGCTCATGATCCACTTCTGGTAATTACTTCGTAGATCATAATCTTTTCCTTCGGATTGAATGCGTGAGATTGGATGGCCAAGCCTACGGACTTGCCGCTGCTGTGTCTAGTAGCCATAACTTTGCCTGTGGCCCAAAAAAAACAAAAAGGCCATAACTTTGCCTAGTTATGTAAGGTTGGAGATACAAGTATCCTACAAATGCTGCAAAGTCTCTAATTGTTCAACCCCATGGGAACGAGACATTTTTTGGTTGCTTTAACGAAAAACAAGACTATCAGTAATCATACAAATTTTGGTTATGGATTCCTGTTTAGAGAAAGAGCAGTGTTGTGTAGGTGGGTGGTGCAATAAACTTGCAAATTCTGTACTTTTGCCACTTTTAAACCAAAAACCTGACTATGATTTTTATCGTGTGTTGCCTAATTACCACAATGTCACGTGGCATTCAAAACGGCCTAGTGTAATGTAGGCTAATAGCTATTCAATTATGGCCATTGGCATTACCGTAAATACTATTATTAATGTAACTAATTTTCTTATGATGGCAGCTGATCAACTTCTATGAGCAACATCTCCGGTACAGCCCTACAACATGAGCAGACAAGATGCTGAATTATGTCATTTTCTGCAACCTAGTGTTGTAATTTTGTAGCCGAATGCTATACTACAGTTTATCTAATTTAGCTGTAAAGTGTTAACCACAATGATGATAAATATTAGTAATGTGCCCTTTGGTTTTGGCAAATCCAATGTAGGATTGAGACTACCCCTTCGGGTTTGTGTGGTGGTTCTTTAGAAAACCATTTGCAGGTTTGATTGTTGGAGAATTGGATCCCGTATGGATTATCTTGGTCAATTATGTGCTTCAGGGATTGTGGATTTGTTTTCGTCGATTGATATGGGGACGTTACTGGTCTGATCCCATTTCGATTTTTTTCGTGTCAATCGTGATGCTTTACCCCGTTCCAAGCTTACTAGGGCTCCCTTCCCTGTTTTATGAAAGTTGCAATGAAATGCAAAATTGGCTCTCTCTCCTCATGACTGATGGGCTGTTTTCGTCATGCCTTTCTTATGCTATAGGATTGCTACATTTTTGTTATTATCATGTTTTGCTGATCATTTCGGCCGTACCCGGTTAGACATTAGTATGACATGTGGGACACAATAAATCCAATAATCAAATGACATTATAAGCAAATCAGGGTAAAGATATTTCTACCGGACCATTATCTGTGCATTTTATGTTGGGCTGCAAATGAACTAACTGTACGTGAGCAACTTGAGTTGGCCGTTGGTTGGCTCGTTTATAGAGGCTCGAATGAAGGCCAATTTCTCGAATAGAACTCGAGCTTGAGCTTTAACATCCTAAAGTTGTTTGAGCTCGGCCCATTTTACACCCTAATTGTACGGTGCCTCCGTATGATACTATGTATGCATTTGTCCCTTTGCTTTTGTATGGATTTCAGCTCCTAGACAAGCTTTTGCTATGTATGCATTTGTCCCTTTGCTTTTGTATGGATTTCAGCTCCTAGACAAGCTTTTGCTCTCATGATATTGACATGTGATGTTTCTATGTACTCTTTTCCTTTTTAATCAGACGTTTCTATGTACTCTGATCCAGGTTTTTTTTTTTTTAATGTTGATTGTAATATTAAAATGCGAATTAGTATATATCATCCTAAGTTTTTGTTTTTCCATCTTTGGAGGCATATATATTTTTCCAAATTTTGAGATCATCAGAACTTGATTAATCTATGGCTATTGGCTAAGAGGTACAAATCACCTTTGTAGAGAACTGTCTCTCTTAATATTCAAATCACAACTTGCTAATTTCTCCAGTGACGGAATCATGCACGGGTCGTACGTCCTTCTTCATTTCAGTAATCCTTGAAATAGAATTCCTCCCCAGGCATCAACCTGTACCATGTATGTCCAAATTTATTTGTCATATTTGTCATTTTCCACCTGCAACAGACATCCCTTTTATATAAATCACTTACCCCTTTAGGCTTTAACTCTCCAAGAGAGTGTAAAACAAAGATGAGAAGCCAAGGGCCATCACCATGGGTTCCTCTTTTGATGGTGGGAGTCCTCAGTCTCGTCGTCTTCGGCGACATGATGTCCTCCATAGCTGAATTTGTGCTATCTCTGCTTCTACTAGGGAGAGGAGAAGAAGAAGACGAAGACGATGAAGGTGGAGATGAAGATGGTGGTGCCAATATAAAAATCTTCCTTCCAATCATATTGCTGTTGCTAGTACACTTTCTCGCTGTTTTCTCTCCAACACAGAACATTTTCTCTACTTTCAATCGGCAAAGTGAGAGGTCCGATTATGATTCTGACGGGTTTGGATTGGGAGCGGTACTTCTGCTTGTGCTCTTTTTGGTTCTGTATAACGTTTGGGAGTAGTTCTATGGCAGCTGCAGCTTGTACAATAGGCATGGAGTGCAACTTTGGCCCCGTTCTGCTTAGGTTCTTATTTATCAAGTACTTGTTTTCCGCTTCATAGTTGTTGTATGTTTAAACATTGAGCTTCATCTACCAAGCTTTATTTTCAGAAAGAAGTACTTGTGTTACATAAGCTATAGATTTGTACAAATGAGTCAGGATCTCGAAAGTTACCAGATTGTACGTGCTACTGTATTACTATTGTAATCAGTTTTCTGGCAGTTGATCAACTTCTTTGAGCAACATCTTCGCTACAGCCCTATGACATGAGTCGGGAAAAAAATTTGTAATTCTGTAGCCGAATGCTATAGTCCATGTTATCTAATTTTGTGGTAAAGTATTCAGCGAGCCGATGATAAAAAAATTGTTCTGTGCCCTTGGGTTTTGGTAATCCAATTTAGGATTGCGATCAACCCTTTGGATTTCTGTGGTGGTTCTTAGGAAAACCGTTTGCAGGTTTGATTGTCATAGAATGGGATCCTGCATGGTTTTTCTTGTTGGTCAATTAAGTGTTTCAGGCCAGTTTGTAAATCCAAGTATCAGATGAGATTGAAAGCAAAATAGGGTAAAAATATTGTTACCAGAGCATCATTTTGTGCAGCCCGAGTTAGCCGTAGTCGGGCTCTTGTAGATAAGTTCAGCTCATTTACAAAGGCTCAAACCGAGATCGATTCTTCAAATACTAGTCGAGCATGAGCTCGAACATCCTAAAGTTGTTTGTGCTTGGCTTGGCTAGTTTACAATCCTAATTTTATCGTGCTTTGGCACGAGATACATTATATGTCAGCGTGGTTCCTTTGCTTTGGTATGGATTTCAGCTCCCAGACAAACTTCTGCTCTCATTATGTACTCTGATCCAGGCTTTTATCAACCTTGATTGTTAATATCAAAACGTGTACAATAAGTTATCCTTTTTCCATCTTTGTTGGGATAATTTTATTTATTTTTTTGGTCATTCTCAACAGTACTGTACTTCTCCATATAAGACCTTGAGAATGTTTCGGCCTTTTCGTCGTAAACAACTCAAGCAAGTAATTTGTTTTCCTATATTTGTATTATTACAACCTACATGCGTTGAATTTTTGTAATAATTTTTTAGATCAGACCTCGATTAAAATATCACTATGGGCTAAGAGGTCCAAATTACGAAATCTTTATTCATTTTTTTTTGACGATCAGCAGCGTCCGACTCAGCTTATGCGCATCTAATCCAGTCAAAGGTTGGTCATTCACGCTGGGACTAATGGATTCACAAGAAATTACTTTCTTTTTTGCGGCCTGACCCCAATCATCGAGCTCTGGTCATTCGTGTGGAGAGCAAACTAACCCACCAACCAACCGGACTAACTCTTCGGCTAAAAGTTAAGGTTTCTCTCTCAAAGATTAAGTTCTGTTTCTATTTTTATACGAGGGGTAAATAGCACGCTTCTAATTTCTCTAGTGATGGAATCTCATGCAAGGGAACTTCGTTTTTTTTAATTTCAGCGGCCTTGAATTCCTCTCTCTATGGATCAACCAGTGCCATGTTTTTCCAAATTTGGTTGTCATGTTGTTTTAGTCATTCCCACCTCCAACAACCTTCCCTTTTTATAAATCACTCACCCCTTTCATCTCAAAGAGTAGCTAGAGTGCAAAACACAGATGAATTGCCAAGGGCCATCACCACTGGTTCCTCTTCTGATAGTGGCAGGCCTCGGTCTCGTCATCTTCGGCGACACGTTGATGGCCATAGCTGAAGTTGTAATTCCTGTGCTTCTAAATGGAGGGGGAGAAGAAGAAGAGGAGGAGGAGGAGGAGGAGGAGGAAGAAGAAGAAGAAGAAGAAGGTGGTGCCCCAGTAACAATCTTTCATACGATCATATTGCTGTTGCTAATACACCTTCTCTCTGTTATCTCTCCAAAACTGAACATTTTCTCCGACTCCAACGGGCGAAGTGAGGGCTCTGGTTATGATGCTGAAGAGCAAAAATTGGGAGCTGTAGTTCTACTTCTGGTCTTCATCATTCTGTATAATTATTTTGCCGACTCTTCTGCAATCTTTCAAGCGATCATATTGCTGTTACTAATACACTTTCTCACTGTTTTCTATCCAAAACTGAACATTTTCTCCGACTCCAACCGGCGATGTGAGGGCTCTGGTTATGATGCTGAAGGGTTTGGTTTGGGAGCTGTACTTCTACTTTTGCTCTTCATCTTTCTGTATAATTATTTTGCCGAACCTTCTGAGTAGCAGTTGCTGCATGTGCTGCAACTTATTTTCATGGTGGTCGCATCGTATGGGTAAACATTAAGCTACTAAGCTTTATTTTCAGTAAGAATTTGTGTACAAAAGTTGTAGATTTGTACAAATGACAGGAAATCTCGAAATAATGTCCAAACTCCAAACTGCAACAAGTATACTACTCAACAAATTTATGTAATTCTCTTTTCCGAAGTTTGTTAAGGGTTCAGTTTGAAATTCCCCAGATGGAGATTTTCATTGGAGTTGAGTAATTTCCTTGCTAATTATGTACACATCTGGAGAAATATAGTACTAGCAAACAAATCCTGATTCTGATTTGGCCTCAACAGTTCCTGATAAATAAAAGAAAATCAAAGATGGAATAATAGTTCATCTATGAGAAGGAAATTCCACAAACAGAGTCAGTCGCATGTACAACCTTGCACTGGACAGTCGCCGAGGAGAATTCTCTTAAGGGACTCGGTTAGATGTTCATGAATTTCAGATACCAACTGATACAAGCACACCACAAAAGTGCAAAATGGAATAAACGGCCTTTTCCATCTTATATCTCAACTTGCAATGAATTATTATTTTATTTTATTTTGTTATAGAAACAATTGACTTAGAAATTCATCTGTGATTTATCTCGAATCCTTCAAGAAAGTACAATCAGGAAAAAAATATGATCAGATAAGCTTTTGTGCAAACTTCAATAGTTATGTTGATCAAAATAGCAACACTGCTACTTAAACAAGTTAACATGACAGCGCAAAAGAGAGAGACATACAACACAAACTAATTTTTAGGGATGTTTTTCCCAACAATCTTTGCTGGTGCTATACGGAGAAGATTTCCTGGCTTACCGGGGACGGCCCCTTTGATCATCACAATTCGAAGTTCTGGATCAATTTTGACAATTCTTAGCTTTCTGATCTTTCTTTTGGTTCCTCCCATTCTCCCAGGCATCTTTTTACCTGGAAAAACACGTCCAGGCGTTGTCCCAGCACCAATTGATCCAGGCTCTCTATGACTATGAGATCCATGAGTCATAGGGCCTCTCCTGAAATGATGTCTTTTGATACCACCTGAAACCAAACCATCAAGGAATAAGTGTACTTATAAGAGGAGCTATCAGTACAATTAGAATATAGTTCGAACAAGAGCGAAAAAGTGTACTCAATGATATATTTCTGTAAGGAGCTATGAGTTTGGTTTTCCTACCTTAAAAGTAAATAACTTGACACAGACAAATGACACAAGTGAGCAAAATAAGTCCCAATCATCATTCCACCTCCAAAAAGGCCAAGTGTTGAAGAATTGAAGACTCCAGACCCCAGAGCAATGAAAACATAAAGCAAAGAAATATGGCAAGGAAGAGGATCAGACATTGGAACTCCTTGCCAAATGGCAGTTCCAAAAACATAAATATGTACAAAAACACTGATACCGTAAAAGCAACTGAAAGAAAGAGGAAAAGGACCTCGGACATATCACCAAATCCTATTGAAAGAGCTCCTCAACAACTCATAACCTACGAACAGACTGAATCTCCGCCTTACCATATAAAAATAAACCCAGTCAGAAATCTCGACGGTGAAGGCAATCAAAATGGAGCCACATACAATGAACTGTGCATTAACCATAGCAAATTTCACTGTTAGCTCATCACTGATCTACCAAGCATTTAATCACTCATATAAAAACACATCAACTGATAAGCACATACACACATGTAAAGAAGATAGAAATGAAAAAAAGGACTTTGGAATCCCTTTACTTCTCATGACTCTTGGAGGAGTGATGGACACTTACAACACAGAAATAGTCAAAGGAAGAGGAGCCGACCTTCGTACCTACCCTTGCCTATGCTCCATGGACTCATCTAAATGCATGTGCAGAATGATATTCCCACATTCCCATGGATTTAGTTATGACATATGGGAATTAGAAAATCCTACGATTAGACACGCAAATGCACCTGACACCTACACCCTAGTCCATGTAATGTAGCCTCTAGTGAAATGGTTGTCCCAAAAGCACAGAGATGAAAATAGCCATGTTCAAAAACAACACAGTCTAACAAAAAACCAAGCATGGAAAAGGAAGAGGGCCGGTCTTTGGTCTCTCGCCAATGGAGGTCCCAGAAATAGCAACCAAGTGCCCTTTAGAGAGCTCCTCGACTACTGGCTAGCTTTAAATGCAGGAACAGTTACACGACATGCCTTTATTTAAACAAATGCCACGACCGTCGGAGACAGTACACAACATAATCTAAAAGCTAAACAGAGCCAAATAGTATAAATTTTAGGTATTAACCAGCGGTAATTTCACCATGTAGCTCATGAAAATTCCACTAGAGGCCCCTCCAGCCCTAACGCAAGTCTTCGACTAACCCTGGAAAAGAGGCACAAAATACAGTCCACTCCTATTCAAACTCCGATAAGAATGACTTCAGTGATTTTTTTCACTCAAACAAAGGGAAATTTTACCCAAACTTATGCCTAAATTTGGACTTCGTCACTGGAGTGCTTCCTATCATATTAAAATTTTGACGAAATCTCTTTCGCAAATTAACTAGAAGTTTCAGCAAAGGCTCGGAAATGGCAGACCTAGGAGGTAAACATTCAATGTAGCATGTAAAAGCACATTAGTAAATGACAGTATGACACACGAATACACTTTCTAACCCCAAGCCAAGGGTTGGGCTAGTGTTCAACGCATGGGTGATGGGACTTAAGGGGTGTGCTTCATCCTAAGGTTTAATCTTTTAGGTGCTATCAACTTTTTAAGGCCAGTCCACAGAGAGCTTTTGCTCTCGCTTTAATTGGAACCCCGCAAGTGGGCAGTATGATTAGTCCCTAGAATCAGTCAAGATGCGTGTAACCGGGCCCGGACACGTGAGATATCAAAAAAATACACGCACTCTAAATATGCATAGAAATTCAAGAAAAGGCCAAGGAGCAGACCTTGAAACCCTTTCCCAATGGTGGTACCAGAAACATCAACCAAATCCCCTTCTTTAAACACCTCCTCCACAGCCAGCCTCTGGTTGGGCTCAAACCCACCAACGTCCAGAAGCCTAAACTCCTGCAAGTGGCGCAGCGGGATGACGCCCGATTTCTTGAGGTGACCCATCTCGGGCTTGGTCAGCTTCCTATCCCGGACCCTCCTGTAGCCGAGCTGGACCGCGTTGTAGCCGTCGGTGGCCTCGGTCTTGACCTGGGTCACGATGTTTCCCTCGCGGAAACCCACCACGGTCACGGGCACGACGACGCCATTGGGCTCGAAGTAGGTCATCATGCCGAGCTTGGTGCCCATCACGCCGATCCCGGCCTCCATTGACATGCGGATTGGGGGGAATTTTGTGGGTCTTGGCCGGGGTTTGGTGGTGACGAAGGAGGAGGAGGAGTGACAGAGGGAAAAGGGGTGGTGGGTGCGAGGTCGTAGGGAGGGTAGCGAAACGGTGGCCATTATCCACATTGGTTGTAGCCAAGGTGGAGGAGGAGAGGGAGCTTTGAGCTTTCTTCCTTATCCACACTGGTTTGGGGGTTCTAGCGCACCTTGGAATAGGATGGTAAACAAAACTTTACTGTACCTCATCCATAGGAAATTGTTAAATTTCTACACTCACTTTTTTTTCTTTAAAAAAAATAATAAATTGGATCACTTCGTGCACGAATCCCTTCCATTAGAGTTATAAATGAAGTGACCGTTCCCGAATTGTTTGAGGCTCGTCTCAACAAGGTCTTTCTTGAGGTTGATTGGTCTATTAAAAACATTCGACTCGATTAATCTCGTGAACTTGGTTCAAAACTTCAAATGTGGATAATGGGAAAAATGTTAGGCATATGTTTGGTGAATGTTATGCCTTCTTGTGTGAAAGGTTACTGTTTGTTTTGGCAAATGTTATGTCTTCTATGTGGTTAGGGGTGCATATGGTATGCATCTTTATAGTTGTTACATCTATTGTGGTAAACTATTACGCATCTTTTGATGAAATGTTACACATTTTATGGTGAAAATATTACATTTCTGTTTGGTAAATGTTATAGGGTGTATATCATTCATCCCAAATAGAGTGTGTGTAAACTTGACCCGTAAATAATATTTCTTTTGAGATTCATTCACACATATGGTAAGGCAAGGTGCATATCATATATCCCCAAAGTGTATTTTTTTTCCCTAGAGGGGGACCCCAAAAATTGTTGACAAAGAGAATTGAATCCAAACATAAAATTTGACTCAACTCGACTCTTGCTGTCCCACCTTAGGTCCTTTGTTTCAAATGAGTAAGTAAGAAAGGGCTTCGATCATTTGCATGAAACTCCAATATCATAATCAGTTGATTTTTTATGGAGACTTTTAAAAACCTATTTTAAACTAATTGAACGGCTCCGATCGTTTGCGTGAAACTCCGATTACTGTTGTGCAAAAAATTTGTCAACTTTTGTGTTAATGGAACCAGTCCCATAAATCAATAAAATAACAAAAGCAATTAGTAATATCCTTTCCTGTGGGTTGGTAATACTAGCATCACACCAGCCTAGTTTCCCCCGCAATTGTAACTTGTTTGAGGTGAGCATGAATTATAGAGATATTTACTTAGGCAATGTCAAGATGCCGAGTATTTCAATACACAAAGTAGTTGTATTTCAATGTTTTGATTAATTCACTATATTTGAACCTTCATTTGATAGAGTCAAGCATTTTCTTATTTAATGGAATGAGTTCGAAATCTAGGATTCCCATGCACAAGGATGGTGAGGAATCAGATTCCTTCTTAGCTTAGGAATGTGGTTCATGGTTGAATATGCATGTCATCATGAATCACATTTTTATTCCAGTTAGTTCAAACATAAGAATCATGAAAGTATAACATTACGTTATCATTCTTTCTCAAATTATTGTAATCCAAACCTAGTTCTAGGTGATTGAAAAGCTAATGGAGGTGATGTAATTTCCCATAGGTCAAGGGTATTAATGTCATCCCGCCAAATTTCTGGGGAGCTTGGTGTAATTCACCACCCTTTTGAATTTGTAAAAGGGTGAAATCATAAAAGAAGAGCTACAAAGAGGAAAAAAAAGTTTATTAGCGCAAGCCAAAATAATAAAAGTTACATAAATACATACCCAACAAACAAGAAAATAAGCTTGAAAATTTCTATATTATAATCCTAAGGAATCTTAGCAAAGCTTTGTCATGAATGAACGATTCACTTCATCACTTTTATTTAACATGCACAGATACAAAGATCATATAACACATAGAACAAAACATACGACTCCCTATAAAAAAACCACCAGCTAGCTCCACTCGACAAAGACCTTTTATCTGTTAAGTAAAAATAGAGGTGTCAAACATGCCTGTCGTGTTGTGCCGTGCCATTCAACTTCCGTGCTAACCGTGCTTCGTGTCGTGCCGTGCTGTACCCATTTACTTCATCGTGTCATGGCGTGTCGTGCCGTGCTTTAAGCGTGCCTTGCTAGGCCATTTTACTTTATCGTGCCGTGTGGGGCATGCCTTTTTTAAATCGTGTTGTGTCGTGCCGTGCCTAATTAATTAATCGTTTTTTTTTTTTAGCTCTATGTAGCTTATATATATCCATAATAGCAAATGATGACTGTGATTTAATTTTATTTAGTAAGTACTAAATTAAAAGGGATCCACCTAGATTGTAGCTAATTAATTGCCCTCAAAATGTTCAACGGAAGTAAATTAGTAAAGGATAAGAATACTTTTGATACTCGTCACTTAATGGTACTAATTGTGTTTCCAAATATTTTTATTTTAATGGGAATTATTGTTATAGTTTTTGTCAATTGATGTAGTAATTGCGTTTCCAATTTTGTTTTCGTGCTATACAAGTTCACAAGATTAAAGGAAACACCCACTACCTCTAGAAAATGGACCATAATATTGCTGGCTACTTTGCTAGTTTTTTCATTCATCTTGGTCGCATGAATGAAAAAACCAAAAAAAAAAAATGAATTGGAGTTGGGAAAAAAGGCGCGATAAGACGATTCTAAAAAAAAAGACACGAACAACGGTGATAATATACCTTTTTTTTAATTTTTTTAGCGAATTTTTTGGTGCTTTTGGTCATAGATTTTAGTTTCAATTTTGTTCGTCAAGATAACTAATTAATCCAAAAATATTTGTGTGAATCGAATAGAAATTTAAAAAAGAATTAAAAAATCAATTAGACAGTAACAATAATACCAATAGTGTTTTATCCAACGTACCCTTAAAGACTCCCGGATTCATCAATCCCGAGTGATAGTCTCATTCCCTTCCCTTGCCATCTTTCTCCTCATGCTTCTTTCCCTTTCTTCTTACATTGTTTATTTCCATATCTGTAGAAACCCTAATAATTGTGTTGGTAGACATTTTTGTTGCAAAATGGCATATGGAGTATTTTGTTATTTTAATCTAGTCAATTGGAAATTACTTTCAAAAAGTAAGTTAATGAAACATACTTTCTACCATTCAGTTTGCATTCTCCTGTTCTATGACATCTTTCTGCATGCAATATACCCATTTTGCATTAGGGGATTTACAGAAAAAACTACACACTGAGATCTGTGTTTAGTTCAAGGAGTTAATGGAAAGAATTGCAGAGAGAAGAAAAGGTACGAAATTCTGTAACAACTTCGAGCAGTTTTCCTTACCTACAGAGCCTAAAGACAATTGACAAAATCATGACCCAAACACAATCTTTCCAACGTGTTCATGAGCGAAAAGAAACAAAAAGGCGAATGAATCGCGCAAGCTAAATTTACTTTGATAAACAAAAAGGGAGAATAAGTTTCACTTCCCCATTACAACAATAGCCTACAAACTTGAAGCGAATAGGGCAGATCAAGAAAATTTATTTCATCGATCGATCTCTAGACTAATGTTTTTCTTCCATACAAAAAGAATATGCTAAATAATTAGAAACAAAATTTAGAGGAACAAAACTGAATCGAAGGCGTACACCAAGATGCACTACAGGAATCATATGTTACAACAAAACATATTGCAGCAATAACTTCAACAAGACCTTATATATCGCTGGGGTCAGAAATCTCCTGTAATTTGAAAAGGCAGATAAAAAGACAGATGTTCATTATTTAGCAAAATTACAGGAAATCTGGCTACAAAGAAATTACTAGAGTAAATGGAATCTGGTAAGGCAACGAATGTGTTTACCTTATTTTCAATTACCACTCCATCTGGTATTTCTAATTTTACCCCAGGTTTTGCAATGATGGTGACTTTGCCCTTTCAAAGAAACACATAAGATGTCAAAGAAGCAACTCGGAAAATCAAATCATAACTAAATTCAGTTATTCAATCGAGGATTGGTTACGACTTACGAGTATATGGGTCCTTCAATATGCCTCACTAGTTAAGCTAGAATCAGAATTATGTTACCAGTCATGCATGAATAATTTTAAATCATAATATTTAAAATAGGTTACCAAATCAATGAACATGTGTGACCATCTCATAATGTTAAAAATGAAAACTTATTATCACGGGCATGTACCTGTCTTTCCCCCACAACAAATGGACATTTGTCCTAAACTATAAACAGTCAGTTTTTCAATGGAATAATGGCGAATAGTTTTGGATAACCAAAAATCATTAAAACTGTTTGGGATAAGAGAAGCTTCTATGACTTGAATATGCAGTCTATTAGCAACAGAAGGGAATTGAAAAATGGACAAGTCCCAAAGTACTCCACGACTGTCTAGATTAAGATTTGACTGTATGAATCCACATGCTTTCGAAGGTTTGTCTTCCCCTAAATAGTCAAGGGTGAAAAGAGTAATACACAAAGAAGAAATGTGAAAATGATGCACAAGCGTTGATACCTTAAGGGTTATGCCAGTTCCAAACCAAACATCACCCATCACCTTCAAGCTATCAAGCTCAATGATGCTAGGAATTGACTTGAAACGACTCTGGAAGTCACTAAGCTGAAAATGAAGGAAAAAAAGGAAAAATTAAACTCCACAATGATAGAAGATAATGTGCAGAACTTGCTCAAGTATCTTCACCTTTTCAAATTCAGGTCCAAGTTCAATATAAGGATTCAAAGAATTTGTTCGAGCACTGTTTCGGATCAAGCTGTTACCATAGCTGTACAAATCTGACTGCATTGCAAAGAAATTGCAATAATTATGTGTAAAAGCCTTGAATTAGAAACAAAGAGCACATAACTATAACAAAGACAGGACTCCCGCCCGAGAATAACCTGGAAAAGAAATAAATCTGATGTTGACATCATTGGTTGGAAGCGAGAATGCGGAACATTAACATCAATGGCACGATCAAAGGACTGGATAAAATATATAGGTGAAATGGAATCAGTAATTGAAAGCAGAGTATCCAAAGAAGATTTTATGGCATTGAAGATGACTAAGTATTGATGAAATAATCAAATAACTTTTCTTTCCTGCAAAACAATTTTATTGTCATTCAATTTCATATAGCTTTAGCATGTCCCCTTAACAAAAGAGAGCCTTATACCTTTGAAAGTGGATAATTTTCAACATTCTTTCCATCAGTTTCAACAAGCCTTTTCACAACCTTCAGATTCATCCACCTGTAGAAAAATAGCATTGAGAAAGACGTCAGTCAAGTCTATTTGAGGTGAAGGAACAGTTAAACAAGAGGACACATTCCACTTACAGGTTACCCGTGTCAACAAGTTTGGACTTCTCCAGAGACTTGAATTTATATACCCATGACCAAACACAAGGGAGGACAGTCAGTTAGATGACATACAAAATGATTGCTAATCTTAGGGGAAACATTTCCCACAAAAAGTCCAACTTAAAAATGGAGATAATGTAAAGACACAATAGTGGTTGGGGAGCAACTGAATCCTGTCTTACATTTTTGCCAGGCATCTGTGCCATTTCTGAGAGCTGCATCATACAATGACAAAAACAACATTAGCCAAGGCTTTCAAACACAAATTAGGGAACTAAGTCACCAAGGGTCACTGACTACTTGACCACCCTTTCACCCCATTGTCCTTACTTTTAATAAAGAGAATTACATATCCCAGGTTATAAAATCTGTCTACGTTTAGAAGGAATTTGATCTGTCATCATTCAGGCCCTAACGGGTCTGAAACACTTTATTTTATAAGTAAATAATTATATTAAAAAGAAGGCATTAAGAGAATGCCACTTGTATACAAAAAGAGGAAATGGGTCTGAAATACAAATAAACTACAAATGTAAGCACAGCAAATTTCAGATGAGAACCATAGTTTGCCCAAATGACAGATTTCCAAACTGTCTGGTTCAAGCTACATAATGGATCCTCTCTTCTTTCTTCCTTTTTTTGAAGGCCATTACGTGCTTTCAGAAAATTCCAAATAGTTAGTCCAAAGTTTTCCTCAACTAAGCAGGGAGCAATCAATGTAGTTGTTTGATCATCTCTAATCAAGCAGAAATGTAATTGTACATTCACATGTAGTGTCTATAAAAGTCGGGAATAATTAACTACAAACAATTTTGCAGTCAGAGGCAAATGAGTAGCAAAAGGTCTATGATACCTCTGTACAGTATTGGATCCTGTTCTGGATAAGATGATTTAAAATTTCTGAAGCAATACCAATTAAGGAGCGCAATATCAAAGATGATTCACTCATCACTATGTATATTCTTTTAATTTAACATCCTACCAGCAACAGTCACAACACTTGCCGATAAAAAAAAAACAGTCGCAATACTTCCATAAAGTCAACAAGGATACTTGAGTCAATTAGTGTTCCCATGTTGTCATACTTCACCACAAGGATATACTCCTTACCCTGGAAAACAAGTCGAAGGAATTTAGATACGCGTGAATGAGTGAATCCCTATAAAAGTAAATTAACTGAACATACTTTGTAGTCTTGTTCATTCCCCTTAAAATGGAAGAGTAAGAAATGAAATGTCTTGGAACACAAAGAGCATAAAATGTTACCTGCAACAATAGTGCCTCGAGCGTACCAGTGTTCTTCAAGGAAAGGAACAGCTCATGATGATCAAATAGAACCCTTCATATTTGCATGAAAGTAAATTAGGAGAGCAATGCAAGGTACAAGTATATGATGCCATATCATACAAGAAGAGATTAGTCATCTTAACCTAGCCTAAAGGTGACTCCCAAAGTAATTGATTTGATTTGGTGAGACAACCTTAATCTACATTCCAAAATAAGAAAAGAGGAAACTGGCCGGAAAAAGAGAAGGAAATTAGGAGCGCTCTCATGGGATCTCAAGCAATAGGAGCAAAGCAAAAAAAAATTTTAAAAAATGGAGCAAAGGAAAGTACATCTAAGAGCCATCATTCAAGAATGTTATGATTGCTCCTTAACCCACTTCGTTTAGTCCATCATCTCAACAAGTTTTTAGAAGGAACTCATTCATCGCAGCCCTTGCAAGTATTAGGGAAAGTAAAAATTCCAAATTTCCTAACAACTGGGGCACAATATGAAAAGAATAACTCCCTTGTCGCTATTTGTAGATATTTCATATTATCATTGACTGTCAGGTTAGAGCTTAGATTTACAACCTAACTCGAATTAAGACTTGCTAATAGATGAGCACATAAGACTTCAAAAGTGAACACATGACTTTACACGTCACATCCCAAGTAGGGCTATTAAGCCCAAAGAACTAAACATGTCACATTCCAAGTAGTGCTAATGAAGCATGGGTATGAGCTGCATGATACATTTGGCATGCGCCACCACCCCCCCAAAACTAAAAAACTTTTCGAGCAGGGGTGGGGGGTTTCAATTCGCGTCATACACAATGTATCAGCCACCTTATTGGACAAATTCATAAAACATTAATGATGATAGATAGGAACAAAATGGTAGGAAACAAAAAAAAAAAAAAAAAAACACAATTCAATTACTTCTCACCAAGCCCTTTTCAAGTTCATTGTGGAATTATGTGATATGCTCAAGGAACAGAGAAAAAACATGTCAAAATGTAAAGAGGGACATACGATTCATTCTCACTGTCCCGTCCTCTGGCGACTGGGTGACTTCGGTTCTATATAAAGCAGAATAGGTTGTTTTAAGTAAAGTTTCATTTCAAAATCTACAAACAGTGAATTACAAAACATGTAAATAGGTAAAAGCTTTTGTTACATGACAAACCTGGCAGAGCGGAAGAATGTCAATATTTTTCTGGGAATATTTCTCCACTACCTTCATTAAATACTTACAACAGTTACGTTCAATTAACATCTGACGTCAAGAACTCAAAATGTAGATGGGAAAATCAGTCACCTTCAGGGTGCCATCATGTGTTCTGATTGTGTTCATCAAAATCAAGGGAACATTGCATCCATGCTTAGAATTGAGAGACTGCAAACAACAATGGTTTTCACAAAGCCAATGTATATTTGAAAAATACTAGTATGTGAGAAAAAAGACCAAAAGCCAACCTCAATTTGATTAATAATCAAGTCCAGATATGTGAGGCCATTGCAAACTTCAGTGGCAGACCTGCAATTACACAAATAAAAGTAAAACAACAAAAACATGGGCATTTGATGTCTAGAAAACATCAGTAATACTACCAAGGCTCCATTCTGTTTGCTTAAACCATCAAAATTTCCCGGGTATCTCAGGTATATATATACCTGGGTCCACTAAAACCCATTTTTGTTCCCAAAGCACCATTGAGCTTTATCACAACAAGCTTGTCCAAAAGCTGCTTGGTTTCAACAGGATCTGCATTGAGAAGTGTCATAGAAAGCCTCATCATAAAAGCACTAAATACTGCGTAAAAAGAATCAATCAACTATCAAGGATTCAAGAGGCAAGTTCAAGATTGCAGATCCTGAACCAAACATCAAAGTAAGACAGACAAGAGCAATCATTACCGTCTGAAGTGAGATCTAAGCTTTCATAAGGAATAACAGGGTTTTCATCCTTCGAACTGCTCGTCATGGTTTGCTTTAAATTTTCTGATTCCTCTCTGCAATACACATTTCATTGAAGTGAAACAAAAAAAACTGAATTATTTCAGCAGAAACTAAAGAGAGAAAATTAAGCTTAGAAGGTCTTCAAACAATTTCAGAAACATAATCAACTGAAATAAAAATCTTGTAAACAAAATTGCAAATATTTCAAAGCTCAGCACGAAGTCAGATGGGCATTAGCAAACGTAAATTCTGTACAATATACAAGGTTAGCAGAAGCAGCGAGACTAACACAAATGAATTGTATAATTGACAAGTGTCTAACACGATGTCATTCACGATCAACTAAAACTATACTCGTCCCATTTAATACACCATTACAGGTCCTGCTAACATAACCCTATGTGCTAACCACTGCAATCAGGCTCTTGTTAAGGTGGAAATTGCCAAAAAATTTGATATCTCAATGCCCATTCACTTATTTCAAGATAACTTTAGCATATAAGGCTACATTTCTTATACCTTCCTAACGCATACATTGACAGTAACCACTACCTCTTGGGCAGTGGTTAGCATTCACCAATTATGCTAAAGCTTATTGGAACATTGTATATGTAACAACAAATTCAAACGCATTACAAATCCAAATACTCTGGCAACCACTGAGAATCAAAGAAAATGACCTTTAGCCATGTAGTATGAATTCCAGTTTTCAGATACCTATCCTCTATACATGGATCGTAATCACGGTTGCAAATGCTATAAGCACATATAGATGCATAAGATACACCCCATAGTAGCTCAACACTCCAATGTCATAAACCGCATTAATAAACCGCCTATGACGTACTTATAAAAGAAAAAATAGGATACTAAAACAACAATGTCAATTGGACGGTACCCATATCCCATGTGCCTCAACTGTCTAATAAAAAGGACAATTGAACACCCAAATACCCTATAAATGCTGATAATCAAATAAAAAGGATTCAGTAAAACAAGACTGCCAGTTGTAGAGAAGATTACAGTTTTCGGACACTTTGTGTTTACACAGAAATGATAGTGGAGTTGATGCATATGATCTACCACAAAGAAGCTTAAGGCTCCAATATCATAAACCATTGTAATAAACAGCCTATGACTAATTCTACAATAAAAAGAAACCTACTAAAACAACAGTATCAAAGTACCTATTTTCATCTTTTGTAAGCCTAAGTTGCTTGTTATCAACTTCCTGAAACCTCTTCTGCTCCACCAGAAAAGTCTTGGTGATCAAATTACAAAACAAATACACAAACTTCACCGAATCATTTGCGGGGACCGGGTACGTAATCCTCCTGTAAACATCCCATGGCATGTCCGAATTCACCAACCCCACAATCGGAATCTGCAGCTTATCAGCTTCAAAAATAACCGACGATTTCCTCTCTGTATCCATAATCACAACACAGTCTGGAGGCTGGGTTGACCCCAAATGGAGCTTCTTATTCCGTGACCTGAATTCACAGACGGACGCAGGATTAGAGCAATAGGTGGGCGAACATTATAATCTTTCCCCAAACATATGAAAGACATATCAATTATGCCAAGACAAATTGCAAAGATACTATCAAAAAACACATGTCGATACAATCTTTCGCTTACATATATCTCTTCTAGAAGTAAATAATAGAAGCTAGTCTTACATCTCCACGTAAAAATCAGAATCCTATTTTGTTTTCCATGCGCCGTAATGCAAAATTCACTAGTAATAGAAATTAGATGGGCAGGTGCTAGATTGTAAAAGAAAATGGTGGTGAACGTACCTATATAATTTTTAAACATTTTACAACCATACTACTATAACCACTAAAAAAAACTTGAAACTTGCCATTGCCAATACTACTCTAAACCATCAGGAGTGCTTAGTGCCACGAGAATAGAGGTCAGGAGTTAAACTTCTTTTCTAATATGCTAATCTAACTAACAATAATGACTTCCGCCGATAAAAAGAAAAAAAGAAAAGAAGGAAAACTTGAAACTTTAGTAGGGCGGTTGCTCGGTTCATCCGCCCTTTGTCCGTCACCTGAATTTCTTGGGGCTGCCACTGTTGGTCAAGAACCCGCCGAGCCGCCACGAGGAGTCGGCCCCGCAGCCGATGCGCTTGGTCATCTGGTCGACGATGTCGTCGCAGAGGGGGTTGGTGTTGACGAAGAGGAACTTGCCCTTCTGCCGGACGACGTTGGAGATGAAGTGGCAGGCGTTGCGGATGCAGATTAGGGTTTTGTCGGAGTCGATTATGGTCACGCCGTTCCGGGCGCCGTAGGTGTAGATCTTGAAGTGGTGGGCGGCCACTCGGCGCCCCAGATGGGCGTTCGTGCTCAGCAGCTTTTGAATCACAGCCGAATGTATCGTCATATTTTGCGTTTTCTTTGGCTCAGTGATGAACAGTCATTGATTTCAAAGTGCTGTTTCTTTCTGCTATTGAATGAATGTATGGGTTATGCGTATAAGTAGGTGTGTTGTGTGTATATAGATATTACTTTGTATATTACATATACGCATAGGGTGTGGCTGCTGGAGGGTGGCGATGGGGAGCGAAGGCGGCGCTGTGCGGAGGAGCTGCGGTTTCACTCGCCTGGTGACGGGCTGCTGTTGAAAAAGAGAATTAGGGTAAATAGCACTCTTACCTCCGTGAAGTATTAGGCAATTCTTATACTTCCCCTTTCAACTTTCAATTTTTCACTTTGAACTATGTGCTTGCAAGGCCCTGTTCGTTTTGAAATTTTAAATTTGTAGATAATGAGTATAGAGATAAATAGAGTAATGAATGAAAATGAGAATAATGATTTGAAAGATATAGAGAGAAATATGAGAGTAATAATTAGAGAGAGATAAAATAATGATTAGAATCCAAAATTCTAGAACGAACAGGGTTATGGTTTTTGGGTTTTGGTCTTTTCTTGGATACACAAGAGTGTTTGAAAGGCGATGATATGAAGGTATAAGGTAAAGAGAGGAAGTGGAGTAGGGCTACGAGGCAATGGCATAGACTTGTAGGATACACAAGAGTACAGTAGGTCAAGCACGAATAAACATAGCATCACCTCAAAGAGCATGATGCTCTTGGAGAGATCATATTTTCAAGTAAAGTCTTATTTTGTAGGGAAAGTCTTTAATACACACTCTTTTAAAGTGCATACCATATGCACATATTGTGCGATTCATATTGTGTCACCTCATGAAAAATTATTTGTAGGACCGATCATTCATAACATTTTATTTCGTATCGTAACTTTTATACTAAAAATTCATAACTTTTCATCAATATAATTCGTAACTTTTTAGCAATAGATTCATAACATTTTAGTGTGTTTCAATGAGGGTGCATATGATACACACCCAAATAAGGGGTGTGTATTGTAGCACTTCCTTATTTTGTATAGTTGATTTCATATTCTTACACAAGCAAACAAGATTCATTATATTATCACTCATAATTTTCTCTTCACTAGGCTTAGTTTTAGGGCTTTTTATTCAAACATATTTTGATTTTTCTTACCTTACAAAGTTATAGATGACTATAGTCAAAGAGATTTTTCATGACCTAATTCTTACAACCTTCCCATTTGACATGTTAATTGTACCAGTCAATCACAATATTAAAAGTTTTTGAGTGTTCAGTTTGATTATCTTGAATTGATATTTGAACAAAACTTTTCAAATGCTTTCTTCCACCATAAGTATCCGTCATTTTGTGTGTGTGAGAGAGAAATGTTGCTGAAGTAAGAAATATATTTTTAGCAAAAAAAGAGAAAAATGTTATTGAGGCAGGTGGCCATTTTTCGAGAACAATGGCCAGAGGTTTCGGAAATTGTTTTTTAGGCAAAAGGCTTGTTAAAAACAAAACGATCAAACACAGTCTTTGAGTTTTATAGTTGACCAATACATTTGTCCAAGAAAACCACCTAAAAATAAGAAGAATTTGAAAGCGAGATTTCCTAATGCTACGATGCTTTTTGTATTTCTCGAAACCTCAAAGAATGTCAGCGTAGTTTTTTTTTCTTTTTTGTTTGTCCCAAACTTAACAACATTGGGCTGGGATCGAACGGAATCAAGTCCCGCGTTACTCCATATCGAGATGTGATGATAAATCCGGCTAATCTTGCAAAACATCACTCCAATCGCAAGATGGCTCCCATAATTGCAAAAATGATGGGCAAATCCGGTGGACCTTAATGTTCTGAATACCGTACCGGACAGGCTACTGATTTTTCTACTGGTACGGTATGTACGGGTACCGGTCAAATACAGGGTACCGTTTCAGATTGATCGCTATTAGTATTATTTTCCTACTTAAAAAAGAATTTATAGTATAATATACACTTTTTTAAAATAAAAAAATAAAAAATCCGGTATTTGTCCGGTACCGTCCGGTATTTGCCCGATACTGTCCGGTATTGTCCGGTACTTGAATAAAAAAATTAATTTAAAAGTAGTTCGGTACTGTCCGGTACCGATCGGTACGGCCGGTATTTGAGCTGAAACGGAATTAGAGGGGTAGGGTACTGGATTTGGTTAAAAACGATACGTACCGGCCGGTACGGTACGGTATTAATAACATTGGGTGGACCAAAGAGAATGGGATAATTTGTTTTTGACATGGTGGATATAGAGTTGCGGTTCCGTTTTCTTGTTAAATTTTTTTTAAAAATAAAATAATTTCAAGTTCAAATATAATTAAAATAAAAAATAATTATTAAAATTTTTTTTTATACCGTTTAAAAGATCTCAATGAGATATATAAAAGAAGATCCATATTAGTAAAAAAATTATTTGCGTATATACATAAATTTTGAATTTTAAATTAGTTTCCTTTTATAAAAGTTTGTTTTAAAAAAAACCGAAAGTGGGCCGGAGTTGTGCTTTTAAAGTTGATCCCGGAACACTCTTAGGCTCCGTACTAGAAACCTTCTTAAAAAATACTCCGTAAGTACTTATTTTGCCACTTCTCAAAGAAAAATAAGAAGGTTTGTTCCACAAAAATCCAAATAAGCAGCTTATTTCACATTTTCAAACTCAAAAATAATGTAAATGAGAAATAATTTTTCAATTTTTTTTGCACCGTATTAAAGATCTCAATGAGATCTATCAAACAAGATCCATATTGATAGGAAAATTATTTGCGTAAGTACATGATTTTTGAGCTTGAAATTATCTTCTCAAAAAATAAGTAATTGTTCAAAGGGTTGTGGAACAACCCTTCTTATTAGACAAAAAATAAGAACTTATATCCGTTCTGGAACGGAGCCTTAGGTGTATTGTCTTTCTACAATTGTGTATGAACTGTCATATTTTCTTGTTTGGGAGCACAAAAAAAAAAAACTAATTGGGCCGGGGGCCTGGGTAGTTTTGGTCTGGTTAGCCCAATAGGACCGACATTGGGCCCATCTATATATATTGCGCCTCCATGCAGTAGCGCCAACAAAATTGCGGGAAAACAACGTTCCGCTTTTTCGGAGGAAGGGACCGGAGAGAGAGCTTGATTTTCGCGCGACGATGCACCGTGTCTGATCAAAGAACGAGAACAATGTAAAACCTAATCGAATTCTCAATTAGTCACACAATCATGCTTGAATTTACGTGTATGTGTATATTTTATATTGCTATGTAATGATTTGGTGGATGGAGGAACTGTGGATATGCTTCATGCGTGTTTAGTGGTACTTACTGTTTCTATCTTGTTCTTTGTGGATCTTGGCCTTTACCAAGCCTTGAACTCTCGACCTTGGGGTTTTGAGAAGTAACACCACCCACATGGCTTAGTCTTACTGTTTCTATCATCACGTACGAGAGAAATTTCTATTGCATTGTGTGGTTTAGGTCATTGGCTGAGCGAGGATTTACATTCGGGAGTGGCATTGTTTAATGGGAATTCACTTTTGTTAGTGCGTATTGTCTTGTCTGCAAAAATGCGAAGAAAAAGGTTACATATACGTTCATTTTTTTTAACAAGAGAAGAAAAGTTTTGTCTCTCTCATGGTCTTCAAATGAAGCCATTGAGATATTATGGTTATGATCCACACCGATAAAAAAAAAAGGTACGAATTTGTCCGAATGCCACCAGGTGCCTAACCAAATTACCTTGGCGTTAAAAAAAAAAAAATTGGTGAAATTGGGGGTGGCACCTACCCCCCTAGCTACCTCAGCCCCTGGTTTAGGTTGTAATTAGGTGTAGACGTGTAATTAAAAGTAGAAACTAACAAGGCCCAGGGAAGCAAATGAGCAGAGGAGTTGGGTTGAGATGAAATTTATGTTTACGTGTTACGTGAGCAAGAAATTATTTGGCAAAATCTATGCTTTAATGTATATGCTTTTGGCTACAAATGTCAAGGTGTATTTGTTCCGATCTTCCATGTTGCATTTGTCTTTACATGCTGCCCTTCCATGTTGTATTTGTGCCAATCCTTCCCCGCCCATACACCCATCGATTGGGATTACATGGATACTGTTATTGTGGTTGAGCTAAGCAGAAATATTTATGCCAAGAGTGTTTTGTAAATTGGTGATGCGGTTGCTTTAAGCGGAAATATTCACATTTGACAAATCCTTCTCTTTCCTGATCGATGAGGTGTAGCTTTTGTCCTTTTTTTTCGCTTCCGTTAATGCCACCTGAAGTCCCACACGTTTTGAAAAATTACTTAGAAAATTTAAACCTGCCAAATACGGGAGGTACATGCTCATAGACATCAAGTGAACACCATATGATCTGGGTTGATCTGTCTATATGTGCATGTGCCTCATGTTTATCTGTATTTAGCTAGTTTTTTTTATCAGCCCACCTGAAGTCCAAGCATTCTTCAGAGTCAGATTTGTTAGAGATGTTCTTTACACAGTGCAGGTCTCCATGAGAGTCTATCAGCTTAACAGATGTAAGAGGTAAGAAGAGAGAAAAATGCACTAGAGAAGAAAAGGAAGAAAAAATGTCTTCTCACTTTGATTTAATTCAGTAATTGTTGTCCTCTCTATAGCAATCTCTTCAACAACTCAACTCTAAGAGCAACATTGAATCAAATAAACCAGCAGGATATTTTCCCACGAGGAAGAGAAATACATAGAACATAAATGATACCGAAATTACATCATGAGCACTCATTTACTCATTATCTCACCCAACAAATGAAAGAAAATTGGCCATTGCAATCGATAATTACAGTAACGTTTACCTTTTTGTTTCTGTGCAAAATTTAGAATTGAAGAAGGACAATCTCAATTGGCCTGCTGCAACAGGAAATGGAAATCAGATTTTTGACGTAAGAGGGGTGGTGGATCGACATCGGATATGCTGATATCAAGGAAGGATCGGGACATCTCTTCAATTGAGAAAGGTATGCTGTAAATTTTACAAATCTATTAGCAAAATTTGTATCTAGCAAGGTCCATTTTATTTTCCAACTTTGAATAGACTTTTTTAGGGGTTGGATGAGGGTGGGGGTTGCGCGTTACCTGGAGTCCACGTCAAGCAAGAAAGTGTTATTTGGCATGCTAATTGAATCTTCTGCCATCAGTGCCCTCATCTTTCCAATCACCTGGAGTCCGAAAAGTACCGACAAGGTTTCAGCTAGGATTTCAGATTGTTTGTTAGCTTAACTGAGATGAGTACATGTTTCATTTTTTATGCCATATAAATATGAATATTGAAATGATATGTTTTCCTGTCTGTTTTCCTGTTTACATAAACATGTCAATACAATTTAATTTTATGCACCACCTGTGAGCTGGCTACCTCACGAATGCAACTGATCTTAGATTGAAGCTCATGCAAAACACGTGCAGCAAAAATGGATTTGGATTGCATACCTTTTTCTTTGTGTTTAATAAAGCAAACTTGTATGACAACTTGTACTATGTAAATCGCTTACCTCTGAAGATAATCCTTGGGTTCCATACCTGTCATCCCAAAACATTGTTCCAATTCGATATATTTGTGGAATGCTTAGCATCTAGATCAGAAAAGGGAAAGCAAGAGATAGGAAATCATATATTTGGGGAATGCTGTTCAGGAATTGTTTGAGTAGATTTATCAAGTTACCGGGCAGAGTTCATTCGTGATCTCATCTGGTGATTTTTGAGATTTTTGATGCAAAACCTGCATGGTTGAAGAATTTGCTTGTTAATTCTCAATCGTTAATCAAGTTTATCAGCACCTTATTGAATTGGGTTCAGAAGATCTTACCAGAAATCCTACGGCTTGCCTTATGTGTTGGAGTTCATCCCACGACGATCCAGAAAACTGTATACAAGATAATTGAGGTATATATATCATCTTGAACTTGGCATTCTTTACATTGCAAAAATTCACACTTGGATAACCCTGTTACCTGATCTGTTGCTTTAACGCACCACTGTTCCAGTTCGTGCAAACCAGCCTTTACATATTCTCCGTTGCTGAATGAGCAGCACTCACGACGAAGCAGTAAACTGCAAAACATAGGACGTTGGGTTTTGGATGCTATACACATTTTCTAAGGGAATATATTTGGTTCTGGTATCTGATTAAGATTGCATAGTTGCTGTTGAGAGGTCTAAGGAGCTGCATACCTGTTAAAAAGCTGGACGTTTATGAAGGAAAATACCTGACCAAACATTTTCCTTACGATTATGCTGGGGACCTGAAGATACAGTGGTTAGCCATCAAATACCCGGCAATTAGCTCTTCAATACACAATCAGGAATGGTATATTGGAGGGTTTTTTTTTTTCTCACATGGTTTTCTGACAGGATGCTCAAGGTATGATCCAGGTTGTTGACAATACTTTGCCAATGTATACTCGATGCCTGTTGTTTAGCAATTATGCTTGAATGGATAGTCTTAGATGACCCTCTAATCGCTCTGGCCCTTGTAGTTCTTGGTGCCTGTTAATATTATTTTGTGATTTATCTAAGATTGGAAGAAATTTTGAACTTTTGCATTTTAAGTGTAGCATCATCACCTGAATGCACAAGTTCAAGAATGGACTAATCTCTTTCTTCAAGCTGTCACGGATCATGCCATATATTTTCTCCATGCATGCAGTCAGATGTTGTTTAAACAGCAGGGCTGGGTACTTAGCCTCTATTCTTGATCTCGATGTGAGCTTTCCCTCCATTCCACTGTACCCACTGGAGATTCCGGTTCCCATTGTTGACGAGCGGAAACCCTGAAATATTATGGTTAGCTTTATAAATCTTCTGGGGTTTATAGCAATTACATTAACAAATTTCGTGGAAGAGCTTACCTGTGCCATTCTACCAAACAAGGTCGTGGGTGAGGTTCGATTACGATTTGAAGTTGCCTTAGGTGCATTGCTTGCCTTGATTGTATTTTGCAGAAGGAACAGAAGAGTAGAAGTTGTCGAGAGCCAATATGACAGATCTGTGATGTTATTCTGACTCTGGAATAGCATAGTGCTGCAGATTAGTTTTCTGGTGTAACAGACTACTACATTCCCCTAGGGAAGTTTCAAGATTCTATGACATTTCTGGTATTTGTGGGATGGTTGAGAACTTGAGAGTATTACCTCTATCGATGATCGGATTGTGTGGATAATCCTGTCAAATATGTTTGTCTTCTCTGCTTCAAAGGATCTCCATTGGAGAAGTGCTCTGTACACAATGCAGGCAGCGACAGGTCTGCTCTTGTCAAACCGCTTGTCTTCCACAAGGCACTTGATCAATGCATCATGGTTCTCCTGGTTGCATGAATGGATAAGTGGAAGTAGATAACTCAAATAGAAAATTACTACCGCCGAATAGGTTTCAAAGAAGCATTCTTCGGCATTGGACTTCTTAATTTGATTTGCATCTGTAGAAGCTTTTCTTCTTTTGACTACATACCTGTTGCCTGTCTGTCAGGGATCTTTGTTTGGTTAGGAGGGGTACAAAAGGCTCTGATTCCTGCAAACATGATTCACTCATTAATTTATAAGTGTCCACGTAACAAGTTAGTGTTTTATTACTGGTCTTTTTGTTGAGATTCTACGATAAAGTTCGTACTTTTGCTGCTTGATACTCTACTTTAGTTGACTGGTGATGCTCCTCCTCTGTGTGGTGTCCATTGTCAAAACACTGCATTGGAATTGAGTTCAGTGACAGGTGGTCTCTCAATCTAACATGTAAAGGCTATTCAAACACAATATACCTTGGATTGCATCTGTACTGGTGCATGACTGATTATTTGCCCCCCTACAACTTTCTGACTGCGAAGCAGCTCATTTTCTGATTCCAAATCTGTAATCTTGCTCTTGAGGCTGACATTCAAAGGTACATCAAAATCAAGTAGTGGTGTCCATTTTCCTAACAAAAGCTTAAGGGGCTATCTCTCAGTCTCAGCTAAGATTTTAGCTTTTGTTTCAGTAGTCCAAAATTCTCCCCTACCTAAGAAACTCGATATCACTGGAATGCTTTGAATTAAAATTTCTCTACTTACTTAAGTTGTAACCTTGTTGTGGGCTAACATTTTCGCTGTAAGGGTTTTTCTGTGTTACATATTCGTCTGAAGAGCTTGCGATGAACCAAAGTAGAGGTTCATGGCTGAATGTCATGTAATTTATGCTCATCCATCATTCCAATTTTTATTTCAACCTATGTATCCAGCCTGAACAGAGGCAGGTGAACTGTCATTTCTTTCTGCTGCATAATGGTGAAATAATTTTGTTTTGATGATGCTGTTCTAAGTTCTAACTGAAGGAGAGATTATTATCTTCCCTTCTACTTAACCTCTCTCTTTTCCTTTCACTCAAAGAACATCTAACTGAGCTCAACCTGTGGAATTTCGTGCGAGGTGGTCTTCAATGGTTCCTTGTTTCTATAAGGTTTTCTAGTAACGGGTAACAAGACCATCTTCTTACGAATCTTACCTTTTCATTTCCTCAGAGAGGTCCTCATTTGTCGATGCAACTAAAGCCTGTTGACGTAGAACCTGGTTCTCGGACTCGAGATTTGACAAGTTCAGCTCTAATCTGAAAGCAACCACAAGGAATTGTAATGGAGTTAACAATCATTAAATACATCAACAACTGGTTCTTTTGCTACCTTTCAATGGCCTCTTGGAGCTCCGAAGCTTTCAGATGTGAATCCTCTGCCTGTTTTAGTATTGCTTTGCTCTCGTTTTCAACTTCAGAATATTTCTGCTCAAATTCCTCTACCCTCTTCTTTAGCTCTGTTATTGCACCCTATAAATCCAGAATTTATACGTAAATGATCCGTCACTAATTCCTGGCAGATGCTAATTTCTGACATTTTGCTGTGTACAAGGCATTTCACCAGCATATGTGACACTGCACAGTGCATGCACTTGGGATAGTTTCTTTGGAGTTGCTTAAAGTCAAACTGTTAATAGTTTTTGCGTCCGAAGATTTCTGCTTCCATGAATAACTAATGTATTTTACATAATTTTTCGTATAGCTTTGTTTTGGTATGTGTTTGATTCCAATGATTCTTGTCTATTGCAAAAACTGGTGCATTAAGTTATAGAAACTTTGCCTCTTTAGTCTTTACGTTGAAAACTTTTTGAGTTCTGCATGTTTGTTATGTTATAATGTTTCAAGTTTAGCTCTGGTGATTGCAGAATATTGATGTCACTTATTATCAAATGTATTGCAGGCTGGGTTACTAAATATTACCTCCAAGTCCTCATTCTGAATTGTTAGTTCCTCCACCTTGCTGTTGTCCACAACTGGTACCTCTTTGATGACTGGTGGGGCTTGTTCAATTGCTATCTTTGCTTCTTCCTTCTCACGAAGGATTGCGGCATGAGCTTCCTCGAGTTTACCTTGCATTTCATGTAGTGCACTTTGTAGTTTTGCAATTTCTTGTCCTTTTGCTTCTTCAAGATCAACCTGCAAGACGACCTTGTTTTAGCATAGTGAACTCAAGGAGACTACTTCCAAATGTTGACTCAATTTCAGGGGCTTGGGATATTCCAGATTTTTATTTTCCCTTACAAGTCTTTCTCATTTGTTCTATTGTTCACCATAGGTCCAAAAAGTCCCCCAGAGTTTACTAAATTTCAACCAAATTTTGATCTTAGGGTAGGGCATATAGGTATTTATTTTGAATATATAAGCTCTGGCATGATTTCGTGATCTGGGTGACCTTGCTAACTAAACATAGTCACTGATATATTTAGTCCTATTAATTTCTTGCCTTCTGAACTGGAACAAGTACAAGATTGTAGCACCCTGTTATGCTGCAAAACAATTATTGCCTGTGTCAACTTTTTTAGATGTGTTTCAACCAAATCGATAGTGAGAATACCCTCAAGTGCTTTTCGAAATCTAGCCGCCATGTTAGCTCTTCTACACGCTTCTCCAGCTTGTCCTTCGCTTCCCTGAGTGCTCCTGCATCTCTTGCAGCCTGCATTAAAGAATTTGTCAGTTCCTAACTTCGTATGTGCTTTTGATTTAGGTTCACTTGCACAGCAGTTGAACATTGGTGAATAGTACTGGAAAGAAGATAACTTACCATTTTCAGCATTCTAAGCTCCCTTCTTGCAACCTTTGCTCTCCAGAGACATTGAAGGGTGAGAGTTGCTTTCTTCCACTTTTTGTAAGTAGAAATAGCATGGTATCGTCTCCATCTTGTCTGTTAAAAGCAAAAGTAAGAGGTTAATTCATTGGTAGCTCAAAGGTGGTTAATTCTGAAGCGTCCTTTTTGCATTTGATCCCTCTTACCACTTCATTTACACCCTATAAGATGACCATATATGATTCGGTGGTGTATATGGCTTAAATATCCCAAGTCCCCAAATATATAACAATAACCAGATTTGGCGCTTTCTTCCAAAGTTTGTGTTACTTTTGTAATGCCTTGTACTTTTACAATTACTTTCATTTGATATGTGATTCTAGAAGTCTTGCTTTTCTCGCTCTAGAATCTGTCATTTGCCTCTGATGATCTAACTTTTGTAAATTATGAATGATTTCTACTATCGTGGATCTTAAAATTTCGTTCCTTGTTGCCAAAAGTCTATTCAAACAGACCCAAGATTCCCTGGAGCTAATTTATTACCTGAACTATCGTTGCAGCTTTGTTTTTTCTTCTGCGTCTGCATTCATTTCTAGCTGCCATTGCTCTCAACCCAGTTTGAATAGCTATTGCTGATGCCTGTAATTTTGTGTAAGATTTTCTTGCCGCGTGAGCACGTACATGCTTCTGGACACGGATTGAAGCAGCTTCCTTTCTCATGTGTTCATACAAATTACGTGCAAGTTGAGCTGCGGAGCAAACAGAAACTAGTGACTTTCTAGATCTTATCACATGAATTGTAGAGATGGGATTTTTTTTTTTTTTTTTGATCGGACGAAAATGCCTTAAAGGCGTAGAGATGGGATTGGATCTGTAATTTTTTGAGTGTCCTAGAATCCCCTTTGGAACCCATCTGGTCGGTTGTTTCAAACCCAAGCCAGTTCTTAAACTAGTACGCATGGGAAAAATAATTGCAGCTGAAAAATTGAAGATTATCATGTTCTTTGTGCAGTTCATAGAATCCAATCTTCTGATTTTCTGCATTTGCATGAATGACGATGCTACTTTGTAACTTCTTGGAAGAACATACGTAATCTCACAAACAACCCAAAAATGACATCAGTTACCTCTCCAAAGTTTCTGCATGTGAATTGTAGCCTTTTTGAGGGTGATGAACTCTTTTCGGATGAGGTACGTTCGGATTTGCCTTTGGATTTGCCTTGCAGCTTTAGCTAGAATTTCAGTTCTTCGAGCATCTAATTCAGCCATCTGTCCAGCTCTAAGAAACACCTTTGTCTTCCCCATCTAAATATTGTAGATTATTAGGTAGAAACAGCTCTTCTGTATTTTGTGTAGAAGTTTTCTCAATGTATCATATTATTATTTTTTTTGATAGGCCTCAATGTATCATATTATACTGCATCACAACTTTCAGGTTTAGTACCTGATAACCCTTTAAGCCCATCCTGTCACAGATGGAAATGCATGCTGATTTGTCGTCCGATCTGCACAGCAGAAACAGTTATAAGTTAGAACCAAAATTGTTGCTGCATGAATCCAATTGTTTTCCCACTAGAGCTGTTGAATATCATGATGAGCCTATGGTTGCTATGTTTGACGTTGTAGTGTTGAATTGCATAAAGCATATATAGCTATAAGCTTCACATGTCAGTGGGTAAACAAATAAGTAGCTTATATATACCCGTCCAAAACATCTGGAGCTAACATCCCAAAGCGGTCAAGGAACTCATCAAAAGTTCTTTTCGTTGGATATCCGGCACAGCTTATCCTAATTGCCTCTAGTACACCCTGCCACAATTGTTTCCATTAAAAAATTAATCAGTAGGAGGAGTCCTCAAGTAGTCAGTACAGGCAAAGCGAAGTGTGAATTCATAACTAACTTACCCCGCATCTTAACTGATTTAACACGTTGAAGTTCTCAAATATTCCGGGTTTCAAAACGCCGTTGGGCTTCACACATCTGATGTAATGTGGCTCTGTTGTGCTCAGGGTTTCCATTAAAGATTGAAGTTGTTGCTGTTTTTTGAAGTTTGATGTATGAGCAGGTCTTAGACCTCCAAAGTTTCATAAAATTCCTGCAAACTATGAAATCTGGCTTACCTTGAAGCGGGTACCTATAGATGAGAACTTGGACTGCTTAGATGCGTCCTCGGGTAATGGGGGGAAGAGGTTTGCAACAAAAGAGCACCTGGAGGCATCTAAAAGAGCTTGATGTTCTGCTACAACATAGTCCTTGTTTTTATCAAGGAATTGATCAGCTTGGTATGTAACCTGTTGGATCAAAAGTTTCTCAGTGAGAAAATGATCAGTTTAACATGTTACTGGATTACTCTCTCGTTCCCTTAATATAGGTCCCTTTTTGGGGTTCCAACCAACTTTTAAAGGTAACACGCGTTACATGCATGTCTCCTTCGAAAGTTAGCTTTGATTTCCAATATTGTCCCTTATCCTCGCTTTGGACACAATAATTTAATCATCTATGATCGTTAGTCATCAACTATTTAAAAACTTTTTTGCTTGACTTTTCAAAGAGGACTAATATTTTGTGGTATCCCAAAATGATGTAGAGGACTGAAATTAAGGGATGGAGGGAGTATTGGATATACATATTTAAAGTTGCTTACATCTCCAGCATAATGGTTAATTGTGAAGTCTGTTCGGGCAAGTTTTGGCTTGCTAAAGCGTTTGTGTGCTTTATATGTCTGGTACATCTTTTGTGCAAATGTCTCATGAGTTGACTTGGGAAACATACTGCAAAGGAAGTCAATTAAGCTTTATCAATGCATATATAAGTACTGATGCTACGATTTTACATATAAGAAGGGCTGGCATGATAGAGCAGCAAATTTTTCTCTCCTCCTCTCACCGCAATAAGGATATAAAAAATTATTTTTCCGAAAAGTATCCTGGTTCATTGTGTTTCATGGTCTTCGGTAAACTCAACCCAAAAGCTAGTTTTTGAGGTGAGATTGCCTTGACGCACATAGACTGCACATTTGTTTTGGTACACAAGTGATGTGAGACTTTGTCTCACACCCCTTCCTCACGCGCTTCGTGCTCAATTGCAGCACCTGCTGCCTGTAGTCAAGAAATATGTGCTTTACCCATGCCTGGTACTTAGGCTGGAATACCATGTTTCACGGTCTTGGATAGAGCTCAACCCCAAGAGCTAACTATTGAGGTGAGGGAACCCCTCACCCTGTATATGCATGTTTCTTCTGTACCCAGGCCATGTGGAACTTTGCTTAACTGTTTGAAGTTCAAATTTTGACCTTGAAGGTTGTTAGAAAGATATGATTGTTGGACCAAATCCTAATAGCTTAACTTTTACGTTTTCCAAGGCTAGCAGTCTGTATTTGTTCCCTTATTGTGTCTGGTATT
This sequence comes from Rhododendron kiyosumense, assembly GCA_019656275.1. NCBI lineage: Eukaryota > Viridiplantae > Streptophyta > Magnoliopsida > Ericales > Ericaceae > Rhododendron > Rhododendron kiyosumense. The sequence continues at coordinate 204,733 of BPLS01000596.1, forward strand.
ATTCTACATCTGTGTATTACTGCACTTTGTTTTGCTTATCCTGTTTGTCTCTCTGAGTGAGAGATGGGGGTGTCGTGCGCCTGGGGAGGGTTGATAGTTTCATAAACAATGCTGGGCCCATTTTCTGATAGCTTATGGTTTTGGGAGGACAGACATTCTTTTCGGAATGTTCATGACACAGCAAGCAGCTAAAATACGTACCAGGCTTCATCAAGAAGAGCAATTATACCCCCAGGTTTCTGCATCCACAAATACATAATCATCTTCTGGTATGATTTTGTAGTCAAGGTATTGTGGGAATCAGAGATGTCTGAAAGGGTTCAATACCTTCTCAATAAGATCCAGAACGTCTTGGTTATCCACAAATTCTACGTAACTCCAGTTGATTTCCTCTGTCGTGTACTCCTCTTGCTCCATCTTGAATACATGCTGTAAAGATGTTTTTTCCATGTCATGGTGCACACAGATCGTTGTAGTATAAAGTCGTACACATGCACATTCACAAAATATTTTGAGACTAAAATGGATTTCCATTCTTACCTGATTGAAATGCTGTTGCAACTTCTCATTTGTTAAATTGATGCATAGCTGCTCAAAACTGCCAGATGAAGCATGTGATAAGCTCTTCATATTGAAATGTAAAGAGATGCTTATGTGTTGTGAAATAGCCAAGTATTCCATATTTACCTGTTGATCTTGAAGCTCTCAAAACCATATATATCAAGGACTCCAATTATACTTTTTGCAGTGGGATCCTGGCCGATTGAATTGTTTATCTTATCCACTAGCCTGCAGAGTTCATTACGTAAGCATTCAAGATTAATCTTTCCGACACCATACAGACCTCGTTTGAGCTGAAGATGGGGTGAAATTTTAGGTTGACTTTGATTTTCTTACCAATCAAAAAGTCGGGAATATATTGTTTTTGCAAGGGCATCACGACTTGTGATGGCTGAAGCTGGATCAAGTGGCTTTGTAATATTTCCATCAGGAGTTACTATCACACGTTTGCAGAGTGAGTCTTCAAGTGCTTTATCATCACACCTGAAAAGAAGTGCATTAAGACATTATGTAACAGATAGTGAAAACATTCGGAAATCTATCTAACAAGGTTACGTTGATTAGAGTCCGGACATGAGTAGCTCTGCAGCTGTTTGAAGATGATAGCGTGATTTCTGATCTTTGAGTTTCGAAGAATCTGTTTCACTCCCTTTGATGAAGTCTATGTTGCCAAGATGGAGTATTGCAGCTACCACGCGGAATATAGCATCCTACAAGAGGAAAACTCATCATATTGCTTTGAATTCAGAAAATGGCTCCTTTCAATATGTTGCTCTATAAATGCACTTATGCAGAGGCGCACACCTGCTCGTCCTGGCTGATTCCTACAACATCCATGGCATTTCTGGTCTCCAAGTACTCCCTTGCATCATCCACATTAGCAACTTCATAACAATTAGTTTGGTTTAGGTAGTGGAACGTCCTTGGGTCTCCTAGTTTGAATTTCTTGGCCTCCTGAAAATACAATAATACTGTCAACTCACCGCTATGTATATATGCTATTGTACTTCATTCTAGTGGTGATTCAGAATTGATTGAATAAGCATACCTCAGGTGGTGCCGCACAGAGCATGTAAAAGCAGTGGTAGTTCCTCTCAGGGTCAGAGACTTGGCAAACACGTGATCTTTCAAGAAGATACGTCCGAACTGCAGCTCCAGATATCTTCCCATGCTTATCAAATTGGATCTCTACAAATTTACCAAAACGACTGGTACAGCCACTCAGTCATGTAAATTGTTTTGTGAGTTAAGGCGTGCGAGTAGACAGAATTAGGAAAACAAGCATATAGTTGAAGAAGTATGCATGAAGCTAGTTCACCTGGAGTTGTTGTTTTTCACGGTTTTGGCATTCCCAAATGCTTCCAAGACTGGGTTCGACTACAAATTTTCAATGCAAGTTACCACCAATTTTATGCTATAACTTAATGTACAAGCATTATTACGGAGCATGGATTTGACGCACCTCCAAAACTTGTTGTTCGACTGTCCTTCCTTCAGTACCAGATCTACCCCCCATGAATGCAAGGTATCTCATAAGCATTTTTGTTGTCTCTGTTTTACCAGCCCCGCTCTCCCCACTTACCAAAATGGATTGGCTTCCATGTTCATTCCTCATTGCCCTGACATTGAATTACCGAATTCTTTGTCAGATTATGCATGCTTTTTGTTTGAGGTCATTTGGCTCCACTCAATTTATATATACCTATAACATGCATCCGCAACAGCAAAAAGATGTGGACTTAGCTCACCAAAAGCAGCTCCTTTATATTGTTCCATCATGTGGACGTCGTATAAGTGTGGCAGTCTTTGAAAAGGATTCACCGCTATTAGAATGTTGCCGGTGTAAGTCTGTTTATTCCAGGACTCATCATCAGTTTTGTTGTTTTGCACAAGAATGTTAATGTAATTTAGTTTTCATTGGGCTACGTGACTCACATATATCTCATTGAGAGAAAACCGAGAAGCAAGATTGCACAGGACTCCCGGCTCATGCAGGTAAGCTAACTTGGTCATGTCATCAACCCCTGCTGGTGGTGCTTCTGTGTCTTTTGGGTATATGCTAGTGATGTCTGCAACTATCTGCATATGTTCAGGGAGCTAATGCTTAGTTTGGATATAGATTTACAAGACATTTGGCATATATTAATCCTCCAGCATTGGTGATTTTCCTATAAGAGAGAAATATAGAAACCAATTTAGGGGACAGTTGGACACAACTTTTTTGGAACTCAGAAACAAATTTTGCGGTTTAATATGAAAGGAATAATCTCTTTGTCCAACTGATTGAAACAATCGCTGAAACATCATCAGCTATTGAAACCTGCATAATACTTAAAAAACAATTAATCATGGACAAATCAGTGATAGATTTTTAATACGACACTTCCCTACCAAGCTTGCGAAGCTGGAATTTAGGTTTGCTTCTGTACTATTGCATTTTATTCAGCTTTTGGATAGCTTTTGGTTTTTGAAGACTTTGTATGTCTTTATGTCAAAAAATGAACAGCACATATATTGCCATCAAAGCCATTTACTATAGCATTTAGGTTCTGATAAGGTTTATTGAGAAGGCAAGGACAATACTGTCAGTATTGCTTAATTCAAAATCTTCATGCTATTGTGGGGTTTTAACTTCATGCTGTAATGATTTCTTCAACCCTAGTGGATCTCATAATCCGAGTGGTTTTATCAATTGTATATAGCTGGTTTCAAAAAATATATAAGCTCTAAGAGTATCTTACAGTTCTCCCATTTGTTGCAACTATGGTGGCATCTGTGCCTTTGATTTCTATCACCTCTCCGTCGATCCATGCAACTTCAGGATCTTCAGCCCACACATGTGATCCAACTATGATGTTTACAGGAGTTCCCTGGATCATTGGAGAATCACAAAAAGGATATGTGACTGTTTGATTACAGAGAAAAAGATTGACCAAAGTTATTGGAAAATGAAACTGATGAACCCGTAAACAACAGAAAAGCTTACCATGATTGTGATTGTTATATGATCTTCAAATGCAGAATGGCCGTGCAGAGAAGCCAATGGACTTCTGTTGTCCAGAGAGAGAGAGAGAGAGAGGTGTGAGGAGAATGATGGTGCTATTTGCAGAAATAAAAAGTAGACGGAAGTTTGAAAAGGAATGTTTCAACGAAACGAAAAGCAGTAGCAAATGCCGGTGGTGGTAACTCAAAAAGAAAAGGCAGGCAGCCACCCCTCACCTCCCTCCCCCACCTGCTGTCACCTTTTTTGATCATTCCACCTTGCATGCTGACCTGGCTCCATAAGCAGCCTCAAGATATAAACTTGTATCACTTCCAGGTGGACCCGTCGTTGCGTGAGCAATACCAGGAATTTATGTCCAGTTGATTCAGGTGCTATTTTTTTATATTTTGATTCTGATTGCAGCCATTTGATGAGGGGACCCACTGCTTTGCCATTGTTAAGGTCAGTGTGTTGCTAATTATGTTCATTTTCAGGCCACAGTGGGGTTCACTAGCTGTAATGGTGTGTTAAAAAATTATGAAAGTGTCCTTTGATTAATTTTTGCCTTTACTTTCTCTTAAATCAATAGGACTAAAGATAGCCCGTTATGACCTTTGCTAATCAAAGGGACTGCGTGCCTGTATTGCCCCCATGTATTGCTTTTCCATTTTCTGGACCTTTTTTTGGGCTATTATTATGCCAATTTGCAGGTGCATACTGGAGCAACTGGAAGTGTTTGAGCTCGAAGGCTATGCAGATTGGATGACAGGAGTATTGCTCTTAGTCTTTCGGCTCTATCTTCTATGTTTTAACTTTGACCTTCATAAAGCATGTTCATGAATGTATCATGCTTAACAGTTTGACACAATAAACAACTTGAGATTTGTTTGATATTGGACTTTCTAGAAATGAAATTAAGGAACCGTGCTCACATTCTTTTGGAAAAAAAAAACCCAATAGTGATGGTTTTTTGGAGTATTAACACTTTGCATCCGTAGAAAGTAACCCGTTGCGGCAATATCTTGCAGTTCCAAAAAGTTGTCGTAAACTCCATTTTCTTTTCCAATAATTTTCTCTTTAAATTCAAAATTAGAGAGTGCATTAATGTAATCTGCGATTGTCTACCAGATTTGGAAATGAAAATTCTATTAACCCAACGTTCTAAATAACAAATCTGCACAAAAGGTTGATGTGATATTGTTGATTAATAGTTGTGAAACATAAGCTGACTCATGCTAATAAACATCACATGTTGCGTATATTATTGTGCAAATGGCTGTGTTGATAGCATTTATCTATGGAGAAACTTTGGGCAACTGTTGGCAGAAGAATCTCTTTGGGATTATATTTTTCTGTGTCCAAAACCATTGTTATTTTAGAATGTTTTCCTTTTCTCTACGGTAAGAAACAGCCTTGGCTTTTGTTGCCAGCTCCTACGTACCCCAAAGAAATAGTTTAGAATTTCTCAGATCAAAAGGTGTACTTAAATTTTAGAGGCACAAAAGGACATCCCTATATTAAAAGTCGGTAGAATATTAGAGTATCAGCTGGTGATCCTATTGGCAAAAGTGCAAATGGGATGGCATCATCTTTCTTTGGGTTCTAGGTTAGTAACTAATCAGCAAACAGCAATACGAGGCATTGTCACATGGTGCTTTAATATTTTTTTTCATCAAGATCTACGCATTTAGCATTGGCTTGACAGAAATGCGTGGTGAAAGGAGTAATTATTCAGTAGTGTCCCAATATACTTCTTCACCATAAATTCGGCGTTCATACAGTTAGTTCAGGGGCCCACATGAATGTAGTGTAGAAAAATGTTAAGGGTACCACGTGATGGTGCTGCAAAACCATATAATAATTTTTTGTGGAAAACGATGTTGAGATACAACGTGACGTTGTCCAAGACCATCTAATTATTTTTTTGAAAATAATAGCACATACTCTAAATTTGGACCATTCATTTTCTTTCACAGACACTCTCATGAACCAGTTTCATGTATGGTACAGGGGCACCTGTAAAGTTATCAACCTTCGGTGGGCCCCCCACCTTCAAATTCTTCTCCATTCCACCAACCTTTGGTGTGGTCGTATGGGGCTGTTGGGTGGCTTTGAATTGAAATCTGATTTCTTTTTATTTTTGGGCGGTGCATAGGGTGGGCTTGGAATTGAAATCTTATTGGTGAATTTCCGTTCACATGGGAAAAGTTTTTGTGCAGTAGGACCCATAAAAAGGCTTCTCTCTTACTTGCTTTCCAACCAAGCTTTCTTCATTCTTCTTTTCTTTTATAACAATTCTTATGTGTTAACTAATTCATTATATCATTTTTCATTTTTTAATTTATGTTAAGTGAGATAATTAATGGTGTAATTGCCTGTAAGGCTGTTTAATCAAAAGCTAGCATACATGCATGTGACCTCTACAGTTTTGTCTCTGCCATCTAGAACACACTAAAAATCTTGCACCTTTTCAAATTTAAGATGACTTTTTTTCTTTGATCCGTATAATTTTGTTAGAATAATGGGAAGAAATTAGAAATTTCGACCAAATGAAGTGTACCAAATGCGAAAATTTGGAGAAAGTATTTTGGAAGAGTTGTTTACACCAATCCAAAAAGACAAAAAAACGATGCAAAAGAATATAATGATGAATCTACAGAGTTGAACACATTGGTTCGAATCTAACAAGTGCCGTAATCGTAGAAATGAATTTATTGATGCTAAAAGCTACTGCGTACAAATTTATTGATGTACTGTTTACAAAGTTGAATTCCGAAGGCAAAGAAAAAGAAGAGCAGCCTGGAAACGAAACGAAAAAGAAAACCAATGAGAAAGCTAAGGAAAAAGAAGAACAATTATTTTGAGAAATTTTTTTTTTGGTCCGATATTTTGAGATTCATTTTCATTTCGTTTGGATAACCATACCAAAGCTGCAAGCATCTTCATTTTCTCTCCTTTTCTTTTTCCCTAGTGAACTGCGTTTATTGGAATGAATTCCTGTTTTGTTTTACCAGGCAGTTGAAACAAAAACGGACCCAAAGTGCTAACCAAACAATCTTCGTGCCCGATCAACTTGGGAGCCTTAAGATACAACGGGTACGTATTTTCTTGTTTGTGGAGGGGACAAGTGCAAAAAACTGCCCATAGACTTTTCCCTCTACTGTGTCTTCTGAGTCAAATAAACAATTTTATTATATATCTTCTTTTGTTTCTTCTCTCTCTCTCTCTCTCTCTCTCTCTCTCTCTCTCTCTCTCTCTCTCCTAACAACCACGTCAAAAAACTGAGCCTTGTTGACATAAGGGCCGGTAGGCCTATCCATCAAGCCGGTGTCCAAGCCCAGTTATTTGAAGCCTTTTTTTCCCTTTGATGAAGCCCAGTTGATTGAATTTTCTTTTCCTTGATTCGTTTTCATACATGCAACCAAACAAAAATTTTAACATTGCCCCACAGGAAGCCAATTTTTGACCAATCCAGAACCCAATGCATTGGCCCTCATTGCCCAAAAGGAATACGTACGTTCCTAAAATCTAAACAAGTCAAAATTAATTGTACCATATCTTTAGCTGGCTCACCAGAGTTCCAACTCTGCCTAAAAACAAGAAATGAGGAGTATCTCATTGATCCTGATCCCTTTTCGCCTAAAATACAATACAAAAAAAACCCCTCTACTAAAAAAGCTTTTCGAATGCATTAGAATCCATCATTTGTTGTTTTAGCATTGCTGGTTATAGTTCATCGATGGACGACAATAAAGTGCAAGTGGCAGCGGCGCTGATGGCAATCTCTTGTTATGTGCTCTGGTGGTGGCTGTTCAAGCGGAGAGAAGAGGAGGCGCGCGCGAAATGCAAGCTATGAATTGCACATGGAATTGTTTCTTTGAATGTGTGGGAATTAATGAGGCTTTTCACGTGGACTGAATGCATGCAAGATCGAGCACGCCTACGGTTGTGAAATCGCTCCCGTTGACATGGCGAAAAGAAGATATATACGGTAGAAAAGGACGGCGGTCATAGATTATTAATCTTGAAAGGAATTGTTGTGGTGTTTTATATATCGTTAACATACTCCATCCAGTAGGGGATCGGTGTAATGATGCGAATATTTGTTGAATTCTATCTCACCATTTGCGGAGTGATCATCAACATTAATTATTGAAACACTTAATAGCAATGGTCTCAAAGAATTTGAGAGCGGTAGAGTATCTGTCGGCTGTAGCAAACGTAAATTAAATTCTGAATTAGATAGGAATCGATGTGTGGTGTGAATTTGCCAAAACATGCACGTGCAATTAATAAATACTCCCTCCGTCCCGATTTGTTTGTCCCCTTTTTGACTTTTTGAGAGCGTTTGACCTCTCAAAGAATTGGCTATAATTTTCAATTCGTAATGTTTTTAATATGCAATATGGATCTTGTTTGATAGATCTCAATTAGTTTTATTATACAAAATCTTCAAAATAAAAAAAAATATTATAAAATGTAAGATATAAGTATATTTTTGAAAGACACGGTTTTCGACTATAAGACAAACAAACCGGGACGGAGGGAGTATCAGAGTGTAATGATGTTGGAGCCAACCAATACGATGATGAAATTTAGAACCTTAATTGGAATGGAGTCAATGGACACATAGCTAGGCGGCTTCACACATATAAATCAGAAAAATATAAAATCATGACTTTCACACAAATTTTTTTTTGAAATATTCAAGAAAAACCAAGAAAGCCAGCTTTTTAGTTTTTTCTTAGATATTTCACAAAAAATTCGGGCAAAAGTCAAAAAAAATATACTTTTCTGATTTCTCTGGTCGAAATGAAGTAATAATACGTAAAAGCTTGGCATAGACTTAACAAATGCAAAAAAAATTTAAATAACGACAAAACAAAAAAGTTTGTAGTCTTCAACTTGTTGATCATTAGTGGAAACACCTTGAATACCCTGAGGTAATTTTATTTTAGGGTTTTTTTTAACACTTAGTCCTATATTATTAACATGCATTAATCTAGGAAATTAATTTATAATTATAACACCTAATAGAGTAGCCTAAAACAAGTTACACACTCTTAAGTGACAAAAACATAGAACATCATCTTATAATGTAGTTTGGTCGTATTACTAGCACTAGTATATTTAAGTAGAGTTAAGATAATTCTTGAACACCCAAGTAAAAATTTATGTTCTAAACTTAACGCATTTTACCATTTCATTTCCACTAACAAAAAAGTTTCAGCATTTTACCATCTCGTTTCTACTAACAAAAAAATTGTCAACAAAAACTCTTTTTGCTACAGTAATTAATTCTACTCATGAATCCGTCAACAACTTATTCACTACCGAAAACACCTAACAACTTTTCAACTATAAATAAAAATTTACAAAATTTTCACTACTGAAAACACCCCTGAATAGACAAATTCATGCATTCTTCACTTAATTGCTATTGAAACGTTGATACTTGATAGTAGCATATCACAGTGACAGCAAATTCTGAGGGAGACATGCAGCTAGCTCTACCACAGGTTCTACCGTCAAATAGCGTACTCCGACTATACGTAGGAAACTTGAGATTAAATGCACCAAGAAACATGTACATCAACGCAAACATCGTTATTGATTAGCCTGTGGGATTTATGATTGAAACAAACTGGACCTATGACATGTTCTCAGAGATTCAAAAAGTCAGACAATCATTTATAGTCAATGGGGTCAGCATTTATGAATGGTATTCTTTCTGTATTATTGGATGTCTGGACTATCTTGCGAGCATTTTCACTGATTTTGGATCTTCTAAAGTTAAACGGTCTAGCTGATACGAAATAAATTCGGAATACTAAATCAATTGTGAGAGTCCATAAGACAACCAACCATAACAAGTCAATCGATTCAAGATATAAACCCGTTATATGGTAGAAACAAAGAAATAAAGAAAAGCCCTCTAAGGAAAGAATACTCACACGCATGTGGAAAGAATCGAACTCCAGACCTCTTAGTGAGATGCAAGAGTCTTGACCAACTGAACTAGCCTTAGTTGGTAAGACTAGGGGTGAGCATGGTCCGGTTTGGTTCGGTTTTATAGTAAACCAAGAACCAAACCAATACCTACGGATTATAAATTTCGAGAACCAAACCAAGACACAAAACGCATAGAACCAAACCAATCCAATCCATTAGACTACGGTTCGGTTTCGGTTTTAACCACAGTTTGCTTTGAACTAAGCTATCATCTCCAAAAAAATATTTGAAGTACTTAAAATTACGAAGATAAATTTAAAAAAAACTTATATTAAAATCAATTTCATTCCGCAGTTGACATCTAACAAGAAAAGACAGAAGAAAAAAGTTAGGATCAAATAAAATATTGTTTATCTGGAAAAAAAATAGTAACACAAAAAATCAAAGCAAGAACATAATTTGTTTTTCCTTACATTCACGGAAGCCATGCAAATTGCAAAGAGAACTATGGGTAGAGAAGATAGATGGCTTATTGTGGCTGAGTAAGAGATGGATGCTACGTTAGTATATTAGGTTGATGTAGTATAGGGATAGATTTTCTTATATAGAAAGTTAGAGTAATTTGTCTTGATATTGGTAGTAGAGTAATTATAGGAATAGGAATTGGAAACTAAATATTGGTGGATTTAATAGGATCGATAAATTAGGAAAGTAGGCTTCTATATTTATTTGGTGAATCATAATTAAAATATATATAACTATACATATTATATATATATATATAT
>BPLS01000596.1:223443-266451 GCA_019656275.1 Rhododendron kiyosumense
CAGCAGCCTAATGAGTTCAGCTTGTCTCAGCTATGGGTCTTGGGAGGTTCTTTTGCTTCAGATCTCAACAGCATTGAAGCTGGTTGGCAGGTACTTTGAACCCTAGTTCTCAATACTACTATCTTACATTCTGTTGTTATGAGTAATAATGCAGAACACAAGCTTGTTCAACAAAAAGTCATATACATAATGATTTGCCTTTTGAAGTACGTCTTGTTTTAAACCCATAATCAATCATTGTGTTTAATAATTTCGAAACAGTTATGCTGCACAGAAAGTAGAATTCTCGTTCAGAACGATGCGGTCATTTTATTTCCAACGAAAATACTCATCGCATAGCTCATAATTTCACGATTCGAGATCGATTTTACAAGCGAAAGCTGGGTTGAACACTGATCACATAGCTGATTTCTCCCTCCCTTCTCTGAAAAATAAACAGGTTAGCCCAGACTTGTATGGAGATAGCAACGCCAGACTTTTCACCTACTGGACTGTAAGCAGTACATGATGTTTCAAATTTTGTTTTAGGGTTAATATTATGTCTATAGTCTTCCCATATCTTAAAATGGTAAAAGAGCAATGCTTCGCAAAGAACTTTCCAACACAACTCCGAACACTACAATGTTCGAGACCATTCGATGCACATGGATTTACGTCTATTGAACTGCTTTAGACACAGTTGCATTCGGAATTACCCTTGTTTTAAAGTTGTTTGCTTAGGCTTTTTGATGGTCAAATGGGTAGATTTGAAAAAGTGGGCCTAAATGACAGAGCGACGCATATCAAGCGACAGGATGCTACAACCTCCTCTGTTCGGGCTTTATTCAAATCAACAATGAAATAGCAATGGGGGCCAGCATCTCCCCTGTATCAGCCTATCGTGGCTCCCAATACGACATCACCATACTTGTCTGGAAGGTAAATACTCATTCATATCGAGGGTGAGTGTGGCCAAAAGTAAATGGCATTGTTCGTTTGATAACTTTGGATATTTTATGCCTTGTTTCCTTTTCTTTTCAAAAAGAATTTTTCAAAAAGTTCCCTCTAGATTCTCCTTAGATTCTTTCTACTTCTAATATTTCTCTCTCTATCTCTCTTCACTTATTACCCCTACAATTTTTCAAAAAAAATTTCAAAACACTAACCAAACAAAACATATTGATAGTGAATAGAGAGAAATAGGATAATGAGTAGAAAAAGATAGAGAGAGAAAGGAGAATAATGATTGAAGAAATAGAGAAGATTGAAGAAAGATATAGGGTAATGATTGGAAAACAAGTTAAAACACATTAAAGTATCTAAACGAACAAGGCCAATATTTTTTTTCCCTTTTTATTCTTTGAATTTTTGTAGTTCGCGTCAATTTTTTAGAAAAATCTGGAAAGCCAAAAATTCTGATAAAAAGTTGACGAGAATTAAGTAAAAACAGAAATGATTCGGAAAACAATCACTTTGTTTGGTCGAGGTTTTAGAAAGTTATTTTTGAGAGTTGAGTGATAATGAGTAGGGAGAGATAGAGAGAGAAATTTATTAAAAACTGTATCGAGAGTAAAAATTACTCTCAAAATGGTGAACCAAGCGGAGTGAATAGTCTTTGCCTTTAATTTTTGTACGAACGCCAACTATCTTACTAGACTGTCACTGGGGTGCACACCAGGGACCCCGTTCCCTCATGGACATGAGGCCCACATTCAGTGAGAGGGTTTGAGGTTCAGTATGATTAGAAATTATCCAGTTGTTTGGGATTAATGGTTTAGGGTAAGGGGATGAATGGTTTAGGGTAATTGCAGTCATATGGGTCTCACATAGTCAATAGCCTGTCTCTTGGCATTGTGTGAACGTAAGGTGTCGTTCCGCTTTCTTTTTAAACCTTTATTTTCAAAAAGAAAATAATTTCAAATTCAAATATAATGAAAATGAAAATGAAAAAAAAAATTTCAATTTTTTTTGCACCGTTTAAAAGATTTCAATGAAATCTATCAAATAAAATCAATATTGGTAGAAAAATTATTTGCGTAAATATATGATTTCTGAACTTGAACTTGCCTTCATTTTGAAGTTTCTTTTCTAAGAAATCGAAACAGAGCCTAAGACGTTCTGAACCATTGATCTTTCGGCCCGAGATCCTCTGTGCTGAAAAATAGTGTGCCATTGTGCCGAGTGCATTTGGGCCGTTAGATTGTGTGATTTTTTTATGTTTTAAATTTTTTGTGTGATCTAACGGCCGAAATTGCACTTAGCACAAAGGCACACCATTTTTCGGCATAGAAGATGTCGGGCCTGATCTTTAACCCTTGAATAAAATCTCCTTTTCTCTTGATAAAAAAAACAAAAAAGAAACCTACGTTCTCTTGTTGAGAAGTTGAAACTTGAAAGAATAGTAAACATAGTACTACAAAGAAGCCTTGTAATGTGGACCTCAAAGATATATGGATTAGGACCATGATACACCCACCGCAGGATTATGTGTACATTGTAGAGTAGTACTAGTAGTAGCTGATTCCAGAAAGATGCAGAGAATCTCTGACATATGCTCATGTGTGCATGTCTATCTGTTTCTATGCTACACATGTTTCTTTATCAACTTTTTCCTAATAATGTGTGTTTTTTTGTGAATTTGGTAGGACCCAAAAGAGGGAAACTGGTGGATGCAATTTGGGAATGACTATGTGCTGGGTTACTGGCCAGGCTTCTTGTTTTCATACCTAGCTGATAGTGCAACCATGATTGAGTGGGGAGGAGAGGTGGTGAACTCAGCCTCAGATGGGCAGCACACCACCACCCAGATGGGCAGTGGCCATTTCCCTGAGGAAGGTTTTGGTAAATCCAGTTATTTCAGGAACATTCAGATTGTTGATGGGTCCAACAACCTTAGGGCTCCCAAAGACGTCGACACTTTCACTGAGCAATCAGAGTGCTACGATGTCCAACTTGGAAAGACAGGCGATTGGGGCAACTACTTTTACTATGGCGGTCCTGGTAGAAACCCTAATTGCCCATGAGACCCTGATCGAATAGGGTAATGTTTTATTAGCAAAAGTTTTTACAGAATTCTCACGTAGAATGATGTGGTGGAACTTCTCCGTGACAACCACTGGTTGTGTCGTAATTTAATAAATGCTACTGCCACATCATTCTCGATGAGTTTTCTATTAGTAATTGTTTTTAGGTTCTTTTGAAGAACATAAGTCTCTAGTCAAAACCCTTGGATTTATTAGGATAGGCAAGTATTCTATGTATAGGAACATGTGAATCTTCTTTGAAGTTTAGACTTTCTTTATTAGGGTCTTCTTCAGATGAGTAGTTGGAGGCAAGAGAGGTAGTCAAAGTTTCTTCTAACCCAAAAGAAACAGGCACCTTTCCTACTCTCTCTCTATATGTAATTGCTCTTGTGCTCCTCTCTTTGGAGCAGTAGTTTGTCAATTGATGAATTAGATTCTTATGTTAAGCTCTGCAGCGTTAGTATGTGGATCGGATTTCCCTTTTCTAATCTTCTTCCTTTTTTCTTTAATAAATTTTGGCTGTTGGATTAATGCGGTCTTGATTTGTAGGCCAGGCTGATGGGTTTTAGACTTGTTTTTACCGATGTACAATCAAACCAAATTTTGAAAGTTCTTCAAATATATCGAAGCTTGCACAATGAACGACTCAGATCATCAAATGGGTCCATGTAGGTTTCATTTATTAAAATCACAAAATTACCTGAATGATCAGCTCAAGGGAGGATCTTGATTCTTGTGAAGTGGCCGGGTTTGTTAATTGGACAAAAAGAGGGGAAGAATTGAGCTAGGAATTTTAACCCGAATGACTGGCTTTTAGTTGCTTTGGGAGATTTTTTTTTAAGTCACAGGCAAAGTACTGCCTCAATTTAAAGTTATTCTGAAGGTTATTTAACGGGGAGTATTATCTATTGCACAAGGGTTTGTTTTCGTCATTTTTTAAAATTTTCATAACTCATGTGTCCGTCCAACTTACACAAATCTCACGGGTTGGTTGTTAAAGTCGGAGCAAAACTCCGCATAAATTGGCCTAAAAAAAGTTGATAACACTTTGGAGATTTCAAACTTGAGATCTTAAAAAGGGACCAAACTCCAAAGTTTCAAGCCTAAACTACCATGCCAACGGAGTTTGGCTTTCTTTTCATGTGGACCAGCCAATGACTAGAGATCTTAAAAATGCCATGAAAATTTTGGTAGACTTGACATCGGAAGCTGCATAAACATAGTGTTCTATATTACTCACCAGATATGAGAAAACACTTTTATTCGATACAAATATAGCCTGAAGCAAGTGATAGTAAGGAACTAGTGAGGAAAAACTGAGGAACTGCATAAGTAGATCCTGGTTTATTTTACAGAGGTAGATTATGCTTCGACTGGAAGCATCTCACATCCTCCATCTCTAGACGGCTTCAAGTTCAGCGGATCCTGCAAAGCACAAGTGCAAGAGAAAAATTTAAGTAAAATTGGTTAACGCACGTCCCGTTACAAACAAAATAAAAAATTGTATGCGATAACAAGATGATTTCGATCTGCGCAATCAATTTGGTGAGGAAAAAAAAGAGACAGACAACAAACAGTAGATACAAATGGTTCGGCAAGTTGCCTATGTCCGGTGGCTTCGTCTACTGCTCCCTCAGTCATAGGCCATAGTTGAAAGGAAAAAAAAAACCTTGGCCTTCAGCCTTTGGACTCGGTACTTCGATTTTGTAGCAATCCCTACACAATAACTCTGAGAGTCCAATATCATACAAGACACCTCTCAACACAAGCATATCTATACATACGCATGCTCATGTGTGCTGGTAAAGAACAGTTTTGAGTGAAATAGCAAGTTGAAATACATACGTAGAGCAATCGATGTTGGGGTCAACAGGGAAACCCAAGTTGATTTTACAGTTCCCTGGAAGTGCCTTTACGAGCGCAGGATTCACATTCATGCTCCTGGATGCAGTCTTGAGACAGCCACAAGCAGTCTGCCTGTCAGCAGTGGTGGTGCAAGAATCAGCAACAGCTTTCGCTCCAGCACAGCAAGGCGGCGGTGGCATCCCACTGCCGCCCATCAGGTAGCTCACGCAAGGGCTGATTTTATTGAGCACATCACCGCAAGTAACCGCAGCCACTGAGGAAGGGGAAACCAAGAGAACAAGCATAAGAATAGCCATGAGGGGGACTGCTTGGCTCGAAGACTTCATTGTGAAGCGTACAGGTTTGCTTGGAGTAACTAGAATTTGATCTCATAGTATAATGTTGCTCTGGATTTTATAGTAGAGTTGTGAAGATTGCTCACAATTGCAAGAAAAAACGATGGCAAATTTCAAAAATTTAATCATTGTTCGTAAGTGATGGAGTACAAGAAAGAGGGAAAGATTTCCTTGCTCTGGCTATCTTTTTTTATACACCTGTTTGGCAAAAGTCAAGGTTAGGTGGAGTAATTACTCTGCAGAAAAACACATCAACCACAGAACCGGCCACAGAAAGTGCATGAATGGCCATTCTTAAGTGAGCGGGTTTCCACCGAGTAATTTTATAGCACGTTTTGTGGTCGGTTTCTGTGCCTGCACAATTTTTTATGATTAACAAGGCTAATGTAGCTGTGCTCATTAACCTAGAAGCCATAGGGAGAATGAGCATGCAAAGCAGAACCATGCACCCGAAGCTAATGCATAAATCACAATGTGCCCGACTCAGTTAGAATCATTCTTGAAAAACAGAAAATAACGATGGTGGTATGGTACAAGGAGTGGGAGGGGTAGGCAGACAGGCTGGTTCCTGCGACTTAAACCCTTGTCACAACACTCACTCACTGTAGCTCAAGGTCAAGGCCTCTAAGAAGCTTCCCTCAATAAGGAAAGATTTGTAAAAAGCAAATCCGATTATGTCTCTTCCTAGTCCTAAATGAAATGTACAGATCCATAAAGAAACATAGTATCTATTTCGATACGCTCGACTAACCCTTCTCATAATGAGAATGTATATCTCTATTCCAATCTGGTCCAGTAGGGAATGAACTTATAATCATGAAATCAACTCGATGATCAGATTATAGATTATAAGTTTATAACCCTGCCCATTCCCATTTTGGACAGAACAGATCTACTAATTCTTTGATTCCAGTTAGTAAGACGGATCTTGAACTAAGAAATAGACCCTAGAAGCTAAAAAAAGGGTATCTTGAGCAATTGAAATACTCGAAGCTTCAAGTCCTAAACCAGAAGTGGTCCCAAGTCCCAACACCCAGCTTGCTCATATAATCAGTTAATTGGGCAACCATGTGGAAAATTCAAACTAAACTGATTCAAGATACATAGTATTAAACAAGAAAACTGCTTTTGAGAACATAACCAGTTGGCACTTTTCTAATATGGGTTGTTCAATTCCTTGAGAAGACGGCCACCTTAATCAATACTCCAAATACAGGCCCCATGAATGGACATCCCAACCATGTAGTATAGAAGCCTATATAATAAGCAATTGATTTCTAAAGTTATTTGAAATGTAAAACATAGTTGGCCGGGACCCATGCTATACATGGACTATGGAGTCTGGAATCATCTAATTTCCATCCCAAGGCCATAGGGATACTCTACATTGATCCCACTTTGAATATTTCTGTTATTTCCTCGGATAAATTATGCTACAAAGTACCTTAGGGTATTCCTTGCATAATATAGGAGTTTTACGTATAATTGACGGCACAGTCGGATTGAAACATAAACTTGCTAGATGAATGTCCAACCAAAAATGTCTGAAATGAATTCCAAACTCTTATTGGAGTTTTGAGTGTCCGACATGTGTATTTTAGTCATTTAGATGAATCCTGTAACAATGACCGGGACTAAAGATAAATAAGAATTTTGTTCCAAACTTGTGCCGGGTACAGAATGGTTGGTGAAGTTTACTGATTTGATGAGAGGGCAAATCTTATCTTCACCTTATCTTCTTTTACTTTGGGTAAGAATTTAGACAAGTTCATTCTCTGTGTGTGATTGTTTGGGAAATTAAGTTTGAAATTTTTTATTAAGTTGGAGAGACTGTTATTCCATCTATTAAGATCATCTTAAAACAAAATTAGATGTACCATCATAATCAGAAAATTAGGTACATGTCAGATGCAATTTTCCCCACTTCAGGATTTTATATTTTTGGTTATTCTTCACAAGAATAGGTCTTCCAATCATTCGCGCCATGAAGTGATTTTGTGTTACGCGTTTCCTGTTAGAACAAATAAACTAGTTATCATAATAAAATAAAAAAAATCACTACCTTCTACCCCCGCAATGCAGGCTACTGGATAGTGAGTGTCCCAATTGGGTGTCTTTTATTCACCAGTTCATAGTTTCTCTGTCAATGGAACAATCTCCTCACATCTTGTAGCTGGATTTCTGAAATCTGACAGTGAAAAGAAACGATTCAGCATTGTATTTTCAGGTTACGGTTAAAATCTACTTCATTTTCGCAGGAATGCTGACTACAAATATGAGGATGCAAGGATGTGTTTCTGTTCTACCACTAAAGCAACTAAAGGCCAGCAAGTTCATAGATCAGTTCATTCGGGTCACAACATTAAAATAACGGAAATGGGAAAAAAAAAGGAAGGGATACACCGTCTGAAGGCAGAACAACCAAAGTAACAGACAAGAATGAGGGAAAGAAATGCAAAATGTGACAAAAATGTCACTCGTCGATCACAGTGCATGACTGGCAACTACTCTCAGGACCATCTCATACTTCTTGTGGTATATTAACTTCTTCTCTAATTGATTCCGGGGGCAAAGAATGGACTTCTAATAAGATCTGGGCTTGGCAATAGAGAAATTTGGTCGACTAATCGGGCTCTTAACCACTACTAAAAGGTCAAAAATAGAATAGAATCCCCTTGGCCCTATTAAGGCAATTAGCTTTCCCTGAGGCCGTCTATTCAAGTATTTTGGTCGGCTAACTCATTGTGAAATATGGCAACAAACATATATCCCATGCAACTCACCACGTTTCTGAAAGTGAAGACAAAAGAGAGGCCCGCACACACACAATAGGAGAAAGAAAACACAACACAACAGCAAAGAAAAGGAAGTGATCATTACCCAATGTTCTGCCTATCCTTAAGTGAGGGGGCATGTCAGCCAACAAAGCCGGTAATGATTCAAGAAGTTTCCATCCTTGCCTGCGCTAAACCCCATGTACAATATCAGAAAGTACGATGATATCTGAATAGAGGTTCACCAAAAGTGAGAGTTACTCACATTGACACGCTCAGCAACTTCTAAAAATTTCCTTAGCTGCTGGCTTTGGGAACTCACTTGATCTCATCTCCTTCTTTGTGGTATAGCCGAACATGTACAAGAGAAATAACTTGAAAAGTTGAAATCACCTTTATGTAATAAATCACGAAGAAGCTTGCTAGAGATGGCAAATATTTTACAACATGTTAGACAAACATTTGCAAATATTAGTACTGATCTACCTAAAATCCATTTGCCAGATCTTGTTACGAGAAAATTGAAACTTGGCTAACATATCGACGAGGCAAAATATTAGGGCTTGATGCCTCACAATACCAGCCAAACTAATCAAGTGGCACTTTCTTCTATTGCATCAGTGCAGCAGTAGAGGGATTACAGAAGTACGAAAATAGAGGGAAAACATGACCTTATAGATTGCCAATGTGGTCTTCCTCAGTTAAGATAAATTGTTGCCTAGTGTGTTAGCATCAATCAAGACGCAAGGTGTGCTTAATGTTGAGAAAAGCTGGCCAATCATTTCTTTGCTTGTTAGAACAACAGTAAAACATGAATGCCAGTATGGAACTGAGAGGGGTACTTTGTCTATGAATATCGTTGGGTTGCAGCACCTTTACTACTCTTCTAATGGTGAAGTTTTACTACCTGAATAGGCAAGTTTTCCAAAAAGTTGGGGCATCTTCATGGCAGATAGCAAATAACAGCATGGCCCAAGATATGAATATTCTCCTGCTGTCTCAAAACTGGAAATTGCTCTTTGCATTTTGCCTAGTAGTCTTAATACCCTTGTTATAGGCGTATATATACGTGACTTTCAGTTGTAGACATTTTTGAGAGAAGTCCTTAATCCTGATTATAAAATGCAAAAAGCTGAGATAACACACTGTGCATTAAGTCCTAGAGTTGAATTTTGTACCGCATAAGATCCAACCACAATGAAACCATTCTAATTCTGGGGAAGAGATGAAATCTGTCTTTATAGGAAATTTGGATTTCTGGGGAATCTGTGCTTACTAAGCCTTTGTTTGAAGGACCGGTCTGAAAGTGCAAGACTAGCTGGAATCGCCAAATTAAATGCAACGATACAACGGAACATTATGAAAATAACCAAGTGGATGAAAGTGCTGCCACCTACAACTTGCCCACAGCTGAGAAGACCACAATACGATGCTTCAAACAACTGCTGTATCATTCTCAATACATTCCAGCAACTATGAACTTATCTCTCAAGAGTGTAATAAAAGTTTATACATCCATCTACAATCACATTATTGAAGTTGAAAACTTCCTTTTGTCAGATTCAAGTTAGCCATGTTTTCAAATTCTTTGGGCATCAACATTTTGGGATGCATCCAACTCCATGTTTCATGAAAGACTGAATCTATTCCAACTCCATGTTTCATGAAAGACTGAATCTATTCCAACTCCATTTAAAAAAAAACTCCATACGTTTTCCAACTTCAGTTTGAAAAATGGAAAACAAAAATGGCTGTCACATACAAACAAACAAGATAACTAAATTGGCTGAGCATTACACATGCCGGGGTTTTTCACACACCACAATGGTTGAATGGGTTCAGCTCTAACTCCCCTGGAAACCATTCTCTGTCTCCACTCGTTTAACCTATCTGTAGCCTCTGCATACCTCTTCATTCCTGCTTCATCACGGTTCCCTGACCACAACGCCTCTGCCATGGCTGAGGCTCTCGGCCATATCTGTGGGTCCAGAACTGTTGGGTCAGCTTGCTCAGACCACAGTGCCACCTCACCACCTAAGACCAATTTTGCTTCCTCCTCACTCAATCCATATGTTATATCGTAGTTATATATGGTCTGCCATGTCTTGAAAGGTGCACACCATGACCCACCATTACCTTGGTCAGTACCCGGTGGCTGATCATAAATACTATCATTGCCGAGCCAGCCTCCATGTCCGCAATCCAAATAATAGAAATCAGAGGATGATACGATGGCGCGGTAACCAGACGAAACAATCTTTTTAGTGTTATCTGGGCCGTTGTTCCAGGTTTGCAAAATGATATTCTCGGGGGGAAGAACAGAGGCGCTCACGTTGACAGTGGCATCCAACAAAACATCTTCCCAGTAGACCACCGTACGATTATGGGAAACAATGTAAGGGAGGGTAGAGTTGACAAATATCTCAAGAAGTTGACCGAGGGTTCCATTATTTGCTAGGAAGGTTTGAATGGATGGGTCAGCTTTCCAGCAACCTGAGACGACCTCATCTGCCCCTGCATGGTAGAATGGTTCAGGGAACATAGCGGCAACATCGTGAATGACATTCTTTATGACTTCATACGTCTTTGGATTTAAGGGGTTGAGTTGGCCAGTTCCGGGTTCAGATGCAAGGCGGTCAGCCCATGCATATCCAGTAGGCCACCAAAACATATGTGCACATGTCACAATCTCTGGGTAAGCTTCAGCCCATGATCCTGAATGTGCTGCAAATACAAGAAAATATCAAAATTAGCACTGCCATCATATATATGGGAAGGGGAAGACAACATTGGTCTGAAGGGTTTCTTCACTTGCTTTGTTTATTTTTTTCTTTTTTTGACACGTTACTTGCTTTCTTTTAGTTAGGGTTCCTTTACTTGCTTTAAGTTAGTTGAAGAAAGAAGACGACCGTGATGGTAAACTTTCATTCACGATGAATAACCATCTCCTATGCTTCCTCTATTTGGTTTTCTTTCTTACTCCAATTAAAGCCCTAAGAGGTTTGGTGTTCACTTGTTGAAGGTACGTCACATCTTTCATCATACAAAATTGCCCCCAATCTCTTTCCACCAAATAAATATGCAATATGTAGTACTCTCGCACTCCGAAGTTATCTATCAATGTAAGACAATTCGCAACTGCAACTCTTCCACAAGCAACCAATCATGTCATCTATTCGCAAATTCTAGGCACTAGCATATGCTTGACTTAGTCTTGTTTAGTCTACGAATTTCTGTTTCTTCTTTCCCTTTTCCCTTTGAGAATTCACATAGGACCATCCCTCTTTAACGTTCAAAAATCACACCCCGTGAAGATCATCCAAGAAAAAAAATTATAGCAGGTACTCAATCGGACCACAATTGCTTCAAGTGTAACGAAACAAATCTAAAAAAGATATACTTAAATCATACTAGCTACACAATCAGATCATAATTGTTCTAAGTGCAAAGAACAAGTCTTAAAAATATCCTTCTGGTCGAGGCAAATGTGGTTGGTGGCAACCCAACTTCGATCAACATATTTCTACATGGATGACTTTCTCAACAAGTTCTACAAGACGAAAATCCATAGAAACACCGATTGGACCTACCCAAACCAATTTTAGTTTCAACATTAGAAAAGTCAAGTTGTTAAATTTACTAGTACTAGAGAAGAGAGAATCAGGTTGGCCCGGCGGTCAAGGTTTATAGTTCTTAGTCCTAAGTTCTATCAACTACTTTGCCGCTAGTCTACGTAGGAATGTGCTCCGGCTTCAATTGCACCCCACTAATGGACATGGTAACTGGTCTCAGGATTAGTCGACACTACTAGTTAGTGAATAGTGGAATTGGTCCCAGGATCACTTTTGAGGCGAGCCTAAGCTGGTTCTGACAAATAAATTCAGATAATTTATAGAAGAAAAAAATCAGGAGAGGAGAGAGAGGAGGGTTCTAACTCACCAGGCATATCGATCTCGGGCAAAACCCTAACCCCGTGCTCCAACCCAAACTCCACCACTCTCCTCACATCCTCCGCCGAGTACTGCATTCCCTCCCCGTAACTCCCTTTCAGAGCCAACTCCGGCTCCGACGGCACCACAATCGGAAACGAATGCGAGTCCGTGATATGCCAATGGAACACATTCATCTTATTCCAACTCATCGCCCCGATTGTCCTCAATATATCCTCCACCTCGTAGTAATTCCTCGACGTGTCCAGCAACACCCCCCGGTGCCCGAATATCGGAGCATCCCACACGAAGACGCCCGCCGCGATCCGGATCGGGTCGCCCCACACGAGCTGGGAAAAAGTCTCGAGCCCCCTCATGGCGCCCCACACCGTCTCCGCCGTGATCACGGCGGTGGCGGCGGCGGCCCCGCCGGCGGGGACGGTGAGGGTGTAGGACTCGTTGACGCCGTGGTGGAGCGGCGCGCGGAGGTCTCGGACGGTTAGGTTGAGGGCCTTGAGAGACGGAGTGAAGGTGGGGTTGACGCCGGGGGGGTTGACGTGATGGTGTTTTTCCGTAAGGATTTGACGGCGGTAACGGGTGACGGCGGGGGTCAGGTACTTGTGTTTGGGGGAGGAAATGGTGAGGAGCGAGGAAACGAGGATCGAGTGCGGGTGAGGCCAGGAGAAGGTGCGGGGTTTGGGCCAGACGTTGATCGATGATGAGATCGGGAGGACGAGGAGGAGGAGAGAGAGTGTGAAGAGAGAGAGAATGTGGGGAGGCATGCGAATTTGATTGCCCATATTTTTTCCCTTGGACGTTAGGTACTGTGTTGTGTTATTAATAAAGTCCTAGACTTTGTTTGATAGTGATTTTAAACTTTATGTTTGACTTGGCTGTGATGCTCGCAAGCACCCGCTTATCTCGACAATCGACGTTTTGAATCTATTAATTAAATTAAGATTTGAGCTGTCGATTACCGAAATGAGTTGTCAGATAGGTCGTTCGGCCCATGCTTGGCAGCACCTCAGCCAAGTCAAACGTAAAATTTTCTAGTAGTATAAGTTAACGTAAAGAATGTTCTATTTGAAAAAGAACTTAATTCGTCACTCCATCTGTCTAGAATTCTAGGTATAGAATTTTCAATTCAATAATATAATGTTGTAATTTGTTTGTTGGATTAGCCTATTCAACATAATAGTAGTTAGAGAAATCACGAAGATTAGTCCAATCAAGTAAATTGGTCAATTTGTTTAATTAGAAGAAGACGTATAGTTTATTTGTTGCCATGACGATTCTGAAAATAGTGGCAGGAATAAGTATACTCGGAACGGACACAATGTTTATACAAGACGTGAGCAAATTTGTACCCAATAAAATTGTGTGACGAACATATTTATCGAACTTGTATCTTCGAAACAAATAAATATATTAACCTCGGACGGACGAACTTTTTTATAATAGTCGAATTGTTTTTAAAACTTAATTTAGTGGTCACCAGTCGGCAATTGCCTTTGTCCATCCGCTTGTTGGTCCATCTTTGAATATACTATTGCTTAATTTTCACGTCATACATAACAATATATGTAACTTTTAAAACAGTTAATCTGGAAGGAGGAATGAACTTTGTGTAAAAATATTGTAGGCAATTGAAACAAAAGAAATATATTAATGAACAAACAAAAAGAGACGGAGAGAGTAACAAACAAAATCTGGAGTGGGCTCGCCGGCTAACTATACACCGGATGAATAGTGCTAGATTAGTCATCAGGGAGAGGACCTTGCATTAGTTAAATTGGTTTAATTACATCAGAAAAACTTTTTTTGCGGAGGTTACTGTAAATAAGCATTTACGAAGTTGAATTGCGTCCAAAAGTATTTTGAACAGTCCGAAAGAAGAGTTTTTTTAAAATCAAAACCGACCATTGATTGATTGCTGAAACAGACGGGTAAGATTTGTCGCTTCCCTTAATAAGTTTTTTCTCTAATACTAATTACATAGAGAGGATGATACCTATCAATAATGTTCTCCACTATTGGTGAAAGTAGACCAGACAAAACCAGACTCGACAAAATCACGTGATGGGTGACGGGCCCCTACGAGTCCATAATGTGGGCACTAAAAATATCTTTGTGAAAACGCATCAAGGCTCAGCTTCTTTCCAACTAACTCGAGTCCAAATTTTGTTAGGTGTCCAGTAAACCACATCTTGCTGGTGGGCCTACAGTGGCCCTCCTTAGGCTTTAAGATCCGGTCCAACAAGTGAGAAGCCGAACCATATTCAGAATTTCAGATCCATGAGTTGTAGTAATAACGAATACGGGTTACCCGTATTCCCATGGTCTCCGTGTCTCACCATTCAATTTTCTTAAGAACATGCTAAGAATATTTGTTAATGAACAAAATATCATTGACGGGTATTAATTATCAAAGCACGTTTGGCCGTCATTTTCCCTTTTCTTTCTCCAGTAAAGTAGCCGGAGTATTTCCAATCTCTCTCTCCTCCCTCTAGTAGTGGGTTTGGATTGAAAAGTAGGGTGACTTATTTTTTTGTCTTTATTTAAATTTTTTTTGCATTTGTTCGTTTTGCGTCAAATTTTTGTAACTTAATGTTCATCTCAACCAAAAGAATAGGAAAAGTAAATACTTTTAATCGAAACTCATAATTTTTTGAATAAAGACAAAAATAAGTTAATAAGACAACTTTTACTTATTCTTGTTTTTTTTTTTTAATTATGAGTTTCGATTAATTTTTTTTACCTTTTCAATTCCTTTCGCTGAAACGAATCAATAAATTACAAAAATTTAACGTAAAACTAACAAATACGAAAAAAATGTATAAAAAAGAAGAGAATTACTGTATGACTTTTGAAGCCAAATGAGCCCGCTGTTAAGGACAGTGGACCACTGACTCCGATCCTCTCTCTGTCTCTCTCCTCCTTCTCTCTTTTTCTCTCTCCTCTCTCCTCTCTCCTCTCTCACTCCCACTTTGCCTTCACTACTAGTGATTACACTTGCCCACCACTAGGGCTGCAAACGAGCCGAGTCGAGCTGAGTTTTGCCTTGCTCGAGCTCGGCTCGCCTTAGTTTTCCTCAGCTCGAGCTCGAATCGAGCTGAAATATGTGAGCTCGAACTCGGCTCGAATATATATTCAAAAGCTCGAGCTCGGCTCGGCTCGGCTCGAATGGCTCGTTCGGTACATATATGAGTATTGGTATATGTATGTGTGTGTATATATATATGTATATGTAAGCTCGAGCTCGGCTCGAATGGCTCGTTTGGCTGTATATGGCAGCTCGCGAGCTCAACGAGCCGAGCATCAAGTGGCTCGAGCTCGGCTCGTTTATGAAACGAGCTGAAAATGATGGCTCGAGCTCGTTCGTTTGCTTGATGAACCGAGTTCGAACAAGCCGTTAGCGAGCCGAGTCACGAGCCGCTCGCGAGCGGCTCGGTTCGTTTGCAGCCCTACCCACCACTATGTTTTGGTAGAGTTAGCTAAGTGGAGTATTTAGCAAACTCACCGGGAAGACCAAAATGGTTTTAGCTAAGTTAGTGAGTGCCTGAGTGGGTCCTAATTTCCTGACTTTAATGCCCCTCTTAATTCAATTGGGGATGTTGTTATGCAGTGGTGTGTACACATCCGAGTCGTTGGATTATACATCTGATGGTTCGAATTTCATTTCGGCAATGAACGACTCTCGATCGTTAATTACTGAGATAAAATTTGAGCCGTCGAATGCACAATCCGACAGCTCGAAGGGGCGCAACATAGTCACTCACTGCATAGCACCAACATGCACTAGAGATGCTCTTATGCATTACAGGATGCAATATGTATTGGTAGGCTTCATTGAGATTTTATTATCATGATTTGAATTATTCACAGAGCCTGTCTTGATTTTTCAAGAGCAAAAATAAAAAATAGAGTCTCTTTTGTTAAGCTATAATAAGTGATAAAAAAGTGGAAGAGACTCTTACAATTCAAAATATTTTGGAGGCCTAAAACATCCGTAACACAAGTTTTAGCTCAAAACCGGCTTGGATTTCAATATGTAGAGTTTTTGCTCTACATTACATTTGTACGAAGAATGAAGTTAATCAAATATTAATAACTATGTGATCATGATAGATTTGTGTTAACGTTTATTATTTAAATTGTATTGTCCACCCTATATTATAAGGAAAATGATATTGGCACTTTAAAAATTGATGCAGGCACTCCAAACAACAAAGAAAAATGACTTCGGAATTATCCTGATTTTGGAATGCCTGCATCAATTTTTGGAGTGCCAACATCATTTCCCTATTATAAACTCCCTCCATTCTTAAATGGTTTAGATTTTATACTTGGTGTCAAATGAATTAAAAAATTATGCACAAAAGTATTTATATTTTAATTTAAAAATCGGTTCTTCTATAATCAGCCCATTGGGCATATGGAGAGAGAAACCAATTAATAGCTGTTTGAATAAAAAGAGTTCATGTGTAAAGTCTAAGCTTTCTTTTCCGTAGGCCTTCTCAGTTGTTTGATGTGAAAGTCTTCTATCTTCATTAGATGACGAATTTGACCTTAAGCTTAAGGTTTGCTCCTCAGTAACGAAAATGTATTGCTCCCACAGTCCCACCCACTCTTTTGTTTCACTTTTAATTAAGTGTTTCAATTTTTAATTCATTTGATTGTTCTTATTAAAAAAAAATTGCGTTTGTTAGTTTGCAATAAATTTTTATAAATTATTAATTTATCTCGACGAATGGGATCGAAAAAGTAAAAATTTATGACTTCCATCCAAATATTTTGAAAATATCTAAGATAAAGTCCAAAAAGTCGATTTTTGGGGCTTTATCTTAGATATTACAAAAAATAAAAAAATAAAAAAATTTATTTTTTTGATTTTTTTGTCTAGACAAATAAATAATCTACAAAATTTTGTTGCAAAATTAACGCACGGGGAATTTTTTTTGAAGGAGATCAAAACGAAAAAAACCCAAGAAACCAAAAAACTCCTCGGCGGAATTTACCGGGCTGTTTTCAGCAATAAAAAATTTATAGATTTTTATTTGTAGTCGAGAAGTTGTTAGATGTTTCTGATAGTAAATAAGTTATTGAAAAATGTCAAGTTGTTTCTGATAGTGAATAAGTTGTTGATGGATTATAAGTAAAGTTGCTATAGCAATTATAATATCTAAGTTTTTTAAACTCATAGGGGTGTTTGGTTTTCGGCTCAAAGGGTGTCCTTGATTGGCTGCTTGCCAATCGTAGGTTTTGAGGTCTTTGATTGGGCTAGATTTTGGGTCTCGGATGGGGCAGATGATTGTTCCTTGAGCATGATGTTATTTTCTTGCTCCATGACTTGTGACAATTTCAAGATTAATGAAATTTTTTTGCTATTAAAATGAAAGTTATTATAGCAAAAAAGTGTTTGTTGACAACTTTTTTATTTGTGGAAACGAGATAGTAAAATGCTAAAAAAAATTTGCTAGTGAAAACGAGATGGTAAAATGCGTTAAATTTTTATTATTTTTTTGTTAATGAAAATGGGACCTTATTTACATTTACAAAAGAAAAAAGAGGGAAAGTTGCTTTGGAAAAAGTGGTCGTCATTTGGTAGTAAAAGTCCCAGCATGCTAGTTTTGTCATTAAAGGGAGGAGAGGGGTTAATTTTTCCTCATTTTCATTCATACTCCGTACAATCTATGCACCTTTTACCAGCCACATTTTCAGAGGACACGTACAAAATTTTAAAGTTGCGGGCCCACTTATAATCAGCCCTATGGGCCGACAGTAAATTTTGCCTTTGAAAATTACACGTAAAAACACACTGAACAACGATTTAAAAGAACGAAAGGAGTAACAAAGATCCTACGACTAAGAAGCTAATCATGGTCGGCTCTAGGCTAAAGGCAATGAGGCTCAAGTCTTAAATCGTCCCAAAATGTTTAAAAATTATGGTCTTCATTTTTTTAGTACCTAGTATATATGTGTTGGCCAAGTAAAAAATGGAACGGAGGATAAAACAAAAAACGAGAATAAAATTAGAACGTTAAGTGATAAGATATTAAGGATCTCATTTATTAAGATTATCTTGGATTTCCAAAATCTCAAAATCGATCCTGAAACTAATCATGATCCACTTTATTTTTTCCGAGACAGCATAGATCATGGTGAAGCCCACCAAAGCACATTACACTTCCATAGTGCACTACTGAAATAATCGCATGATTGTGAAAAATGCCTTTCAAAAACACCTTAAATTAGTGAAATCTGTGAGATAAAAAATTGTGATCATAATCGTACATCAAAGATTGATAGCGAAATCGTAGAAATACTGAGAGCGGGAGCAAAAAATATTACTACAAAAAAGATGAACCCAGCTATGAGTACCGACTCCCATTGTACCGAGCGAGTACAAGTGTGGTTCACTGTGGGGTTCCACACGTATGATCTGAGCCGTTCATTAAATTTAAAATTATTTTCTAAGCTGCTATGAGAAAAATTAATCCAATCGCATAATTAAATTGTAAGTGTTTAATCCAATGTTTTATTTTTCATACAGAATTCATTACCTTGAATTTTGAATGAACTCTAAAGAAAAGTAAAACAGTTGGATCAAGTATCTTCAATTACTCAATTGCACTAGGCGATTCAAAATTTTATTTTAATTTTAATGAACAACTTGTATCGTATGCGTGAAACTCCGGAATGGGCGCCACTTAACGCCATGTCTACACCATCCATATAATGGGCGTCGGTGCTCGTTATGGCAACCAAGTATTTTCTTATCAAACGTAGGTGAGAAGTGAGAACATCCTAATTTATTAGCTGTGGTCCAGCTCCTGCTGCTAATTTTGTGCGGATGCTTGGCGCGTATCCATCGAGGTCCGTTGCAATAATTATTTCCTCGGGTAGCGTGGCAACTCTATCTCCCCTATATCTCGCTTTCGAGTATACCTACTCACAAATAAACTATGTGAATGATTCTATGGTTCTGTGGGAATCTGCCAATAATTCTTGACGATCTTGATTGATAACGTGCCGCAGCTTCCAATCTCCTTCACCAAAATAAACGCTTACTTCTTGCTTGATGAAATGCCCGTGTCAGAACTTTTTAGTGTACTGATTGGTAATTTTTAGTGAGCACTCTTCAAACAACGATTTTAATAAATTAAACGGTTTCGATCATTTTGCGTGGGATTCCAATGAATTCCACCTAATCCGGTGTATGCCAAATAGTTTACGCATAGGATTTTTGTTGCACTATATCAGGCCCCGTTCCACTTTCCCTTCCTTTTCAAAAAGTTCTTTTTTCCCAAATTTCAAACTCAAATATAATGCAAATGAAAAATAATTTTTTAATTTTTTTTGCACCGTATAAAAGATCTCAATGAGATCTATCAAACAAGATCCATATTAGTAGAAAAATTATTTGCGTAAATACATGATTTTTGACCTTGAAATTTACCTTCCTTTTCTAAAACCCACTTTTTCTAAAACCGGAACGGCATCTTTCAACATAAGTATTATTTTTCCCTGAACTCTTTTGGGTTTTTTTCTTTACCTTTTTTTTTTTTGGAGTGTTGGAAATATAACATTCGTATATCTAATGAATCTAATGAGGGTTACGACAATAATTTCGTACATTATTTATGTAAGGATTCGCAAACATAGTCCTACACAAGTTGTGTAAGAATTTACAAAAACTAAAATTAAACACAAATCGTATGGTAGTCTCGTGGGTAGGGCTGCAAACGAACCGAGCCGCTCGCGAGCGGCTCGCAACTCGGCTCGTTAGTGGCTCGTTCAAGCTCGGCTCGAAAGTTAAACGAACAAGCTCGAGCCGATTTTTTCAGCTCGTTTCATAAACGAGCCGAGCTCGAGCTAGGATAAGCTCGGCTCGAGTCGGCTCGCGAGCTCGGATATATATACTTAAGTTTAGGATTTTTATTGTTATTTCATAATTTATTCTTTCCGTTTTCACTTTCTAGTCAACCAAGAGAGGTTAGAGCACACGCACGCCAGTACACCCTTGGTCCATAGGAAAATGAAAGATATCTGTATTCACAATCAAAATATTTTTTGTTGTATTAGACCTATGCGAAGATATATATACATTTTTCGTTGGTTTGTTAAGGCTCGTGAACAAGCTCGAGCTCGAGTCAAGCCAAGGCCCGCTCGGCTCGAGCTCGACTCGTTAAGTTTTCATTCAGCTCGAGCTCGAGCTCGTGTTCGTTAAAAATTTAATAAACAAGCTTGAACATTGTAAAACTCGGCTCGGCTCGGCTCGTTTGCAGCCCTACTCGTGGGAAAAGAAAGAAATAAATCAACAAAGAAAACTCCTATAAAGGAGAAATAATAATGGACTTTTGACTTTGGAAAATTTGACCGTATCTCTTAATTGACAGTATACTAGGGTGGCTATTTTTGAAAGTCTATTCTTTGGATGCACTAAGTAAGGGAAAATGCATGTTGTTTTAAACGAAAAACTTTTACGAAAATATAATTTTTTGATGTGTTACGTTTCCTCAAAATAGACGAACCCTCAGTAAAATCTTGTTTGTGAGTGTTGTATGCCTTTTTGGTTTGTCATTTAGATCAACCTTATCGAGCTAGGTGCGGATGCTTTAGCCTTTAAGTAAGAAATATCTCGAGAAATAGGCGCAAAGAAAATTAAGAGCAAATACACAAGTATATACACATATTTACTGCTTGTAACTTTGTAAGTACTCCGTATAATCACAATGTATGGATAGAACTATCAAAGGGACAAGTTTGAGATGGACAGAGATTATGACCAAATTGGAACAAGATTCTCATTCTTAGCCCAAGTTTGAACAAGATTTTCTTTCAGTAATCTTGACCCAACTAATTGAACCGAAGTATCAGTAATTAATCTTCCATGACTGTTATGTTTGATGTACTACATTGGCCGTTACATATAAATTGTGATTCTCAGACTCTGTTTCCGATTCTTTTTCCCTTTTGTGGGGGGATTGTAAAATTGTGTTCGAATCGGGCAAATTTTTTCTTCTCGATTGCGATTCGGGTTGGAAATCAATTATCCACGTAAAATCAGTCAACCGGAGGTTGACACTGGTATTTATTAATGGGCTGACAGTTCTTTCACCATCTTCCCAAGGCATATATGATATATCCATTTACTTGTTTCTGGTACAGAACCACTGGTTGTGTCATTGTGTGCTTTTCAAGCCATTGAATTTGCTGCAATGGCAAATGGCTTTTTTCCTACCATGATTTTGTTTTCCCAACTCCTCTACTTCCTTGCTGTTACTATCTTTTTCGCACTGGGAACTTGTCAAAATTCATCTTCTCCCCTAACAAGTTTCTCTGAGAAAAACAACAGCCCTCTACCGATCGAAACCATTTTCAAGCTTCCTTCTCCATTGCCAACTTGGCCATCAGGTACTTTCTCTCAACAATCATCATCATCTTCAATGGCAATGTGAAAGAACTTGATTTTGATTTTGTTTCGTACTGATGTGTGTATAAAATGATTGTGTTTTGATCACAGGTGGAGGTTTTGCAAGCGGGAAGATCGATCTAGGAGGATTAGAAGTGTGTCAAATCTCATCTTTCACCAAAATCTGGGCAACGCTTGAAGGTGGGCCGAATAATCTCGGAGCAACATTTTTCGACCCGTCCCAGATACCAGAAGGATTCTTCATGCTTGGTTCCTATGCCCAACCGAACGATAGGGCTCTGTTCGGTGGGGTTTTGGCTGGAAAAGATACCACAGGTGACCCATCAAATGGGACTCTAAAGCAGCCAACTGACTACACTCTAGTTTGGAGCAGTGAGTCTGCCAACATTGCCCAAGATGGCAATGGCTATATCTGGCTCCCAACTCCTCCCGACGGCTATAAGGCCGTCGGTCATGTTGTGACTAACTCGCCTGATAAACCTTCCCTTGACAAAGTCCGGTGTGTTCGGTCTGATTTCACGGATCTATCCGAAAACGATGCGTTGATTTGGGGTAAAGATAACGGGATCAATGTATACGGTTTTAGGCCGAGTACTAGAGGGGTTCAAGCTCTAGGGGTCCCTATCGGTACTTTTTTGGCTTTGACTTCTGGGGCTGTTACGGCATCCCTACCTTGTTTGAAGAATGTGAAGGCTAATCTGTCTTCAATGCCAAACCCAAGCCAAGTTCAGGCATTGATCCAATCTTACTCTCCTTGGATTTACCTCCATCCAGATGAAGAGTACCTCCCTTCTTCGGTGAGCTGGTTTTTCAAGAATGGGGCACTTCTGTACAAGAAAGGAGACGAATCGAATCCGGTTTCTATCGACCCCTTGGGCTCGAACCTACCACAAGACGGCTCGAACGACGGTGCCTATTGGTTGGACCTCCCGAGCGATCAAGCAGCCAAACAACAGGTCAAGAAAGGGAATTTAACAGACGCAGGGGTTTATTTACACGTAAAACCCATGCTCGGCGCGACAGTCACCGATGTTGCCATTTGGGTATTCTATCCCTTCAACGGGGCAGCAAAGGCTAAAGTCGAGATAATTAACGTCTCGTTAGGCAAAATTGGGGAGCATATTGGCGATTGGGAACATTTGACGCTGAGGGTAAGCAATTTCAACGGAGAGTTAACCAGCGTTTACTTTTCGCAGCACAGTGGAGGGGTATGGCTGAGCGCATCAGAGCTCGAGTTTCAAGGAGGTAACAAGCCGGTTACCTATTCCGCGTTACATAGTCATGCCTTTAGTCCGATTGCAGGACTTGTATTGGACGGGTCAGGGGGGATAGGTATAAGGATGGATACGGCGAAGGGTGAGGCGGTGATGGACACCGGGGCGAGATTTTTGGAGGTGGCGGCGGAGTATTTTGATTCAGCGGTGGTTGAACCACCATGGTTGAACTATACCAGGGAATGGGGCCCAAAAATTGACTATAACGTTGTAGATGAAACCAATAAAGTGGCGAAAGTGTTGCCATGGTTTTTGAGACAGAAGTTTAGAAAATTCGTTAGTAGTCTTCCTAATGAAGTGTTAGGTGAGGAAGGGCCTACTGGTCCAAAAATGAAAGATAGCTGGAGTGGAGATGAAAGGACATGATTCATTATTATTATGATGAAAATATTTGGCATCCTAGATTGTATAAATCATTGTTTACTGTGGATATTTTGTTTTTCATTCCTTGACTTTTGAAAGGCGATCATCGGTTGGGATATGTTTGGCAAAT
This sequence comes from Rhododendron kiyosumense, assembly GCA_019656275.1. Classification (NCBI taxonomy): domain Eukaryota; kingdom Viridiplantae; phylum Streptophyta; class Magnoliopsida; order Ericales; family Ericaceae; genus Rhododendron; species Rhododendron kiyosumense. The sequence goes on from BPLS01000596.1 coordinate 246,553, forward strand.
TATTTTGAAAAATGATTTATTTTTTTGGGTCATACTTTAGAAGAAGCTGTACTACTCTTCAACCACGTACACCCCGACCCATCAACTATAGTATCAATATCATTTCTATAAGAGTTGAACTCATAATCTCACTGTACTTATTTAAGTATAGTTACACAACTATTTGAAAAATGACTGGGACACAAATTTTCGTGTTTTGAGTTGTTGGATGTGTATGGGCTCACATGTACTTAGTGGGATTTACGTGCATCGAACGGATCTGAAAACCTCTCTGAGAATAATATTGCTCAATTATCTTGGTGCGTGCAATGTGAACTATTTTTTTGTGCTTATCTGTGTGAAATCTTGAATTCCTGAATTTAAGCTTTTTGACAGAAGCAATCCGATTTAAAAGCTCTTTAAAGTTTGAAGAATTCAACTATATTTATCCTTTTGCCAAAAAAGAAAAGGAAAAAGAATTATATTTCTCAATTAGAATATATAAAAAGTTTGAAATTACAATCAACTCTGGGCCCATGAATTCTTTTGGGCCTTTGGGCTCCCGTCCCTCTCCTGATGAGATTTAGGCCTGGGCCTGGGCCGTTATTTTCCCCTTGGTTTAGGCTACGTGAGTGTGTAAGGTTATGGGCCAGTTGACCCATGTGACACATCAATGAAAGACGTTATGGGCCATGTGACATATCAATGAAAGACGTTGGAAATGTATTTAAAAACGTATTTTTCTATCTTTGCTAAATAGTTTTTGCTCTAGGCCTACATTTTACTTTTCAAATTTATCTCTTCAAGAGGAATGATTAATCAATAAACGTCGGCAAAAAGTATAAAAATTCAGGAAAGACAAACAAAATGATACATGAAATTGAGGAGAAACGCAGCCTTATTTACCTCGCCACTGGACTGGTATGCTGAAGGTAATCTGACTGGCTAATTTTTTATTTATTTAGTTAATCTCTTGCATTTTAAAATTTATTTTTGTTAATTTATAAGGTATTCAAATGTTATTTAGAATAATGATCAGTAGCTTATGAGGAATTAAGCCTTAGAGGCCAGTGCACTGCTTTCGGAGACAAATACGGATCCTTTCGATGGGCCTGATCTGGTTTGATGGGCCTGATATGTTCGATTGCGAAGCTGGATCTCTTGGGCCAGCATGTTGTTCACCACACTATTTGATGATTTTAGGGAAAATGACGGTCCATGACGTGTTTTGATAATTAATATCTGCTAAAGATATGCTGAGAACATTTGTTAATGCTGAAAATATCCTTGACGGTTACTGTATTAATTATCAAAACACGCCATTGGCTATCATTTTCCCATGATTTTAAAATGCTTTCAGCAATAAAAGTAAAACTATTTGAAGATATTTAACAGCAAAAATTAATTATAACCAAATTGAAGTACGTGATTAAGTTTTTCAAAATATCCTTACAACTTCAAATTTCAAATGCTTGTGTGAAGAAATGATAGAGCCACTAAAGGAGCTTTAGCCAGGGCTCAACAACTTCTTCCTAGGTGATGGGCGTGTCATTTTGGACATACAACTCATTAGCTCCGTCTTTGACTCCTAGCATTTGAATAGTAGAGTAACACAGTAATGTGACTACGTGAGCAAAATGACGCCAAGTAGATAAACTCTTACCATTCTTACCCTTACATTACATAATAATGAGTAAATTGAACAAGTTTATATCATGTGAATTCAATTGATGGTTCTCTCTGATCAGTGTTGAGTGATGAGTTTGTATTAGACCGAGCAAAGAGAAAAATGTTAGTGTGAAAAGATTAGATTTCTTCTCCTCTTGATCAGGCTGACCTTGTGGGAACATTAAAAGCAATTGACAACATGAAATATATCGACACTAAATTAATGAAAGAAACAGCATCCTTCGAGAAATCAAGAAACAGTATGCTTACCTAGCTGTCCCATAAATGGGGGATGCTGCCAAAAGCACTCATGCAAAGCAGGTGCGGAGCGATTGATTCGGCCGTTTATCTCGGCAATCGACGACTCAGATTTTTATGCGCTCATATTCAATCTGAGTCGTTCGTGTCGAGATTGGATCGGCCGTTCGGCGCCGGATCATAAACTAGTTGCATACTCTCATGTGCGAAAAAAAATTGATATAGCTTCAAAAAAAAAAAGAGTTAGATGCGGTGTTATAATTAAAATTCATTATAAAGAAATTCAATTTGGGACGGTAAAACGCCTATGGTTAGTGGCCTTAATTTAAGCACAAGTTATGGCCACGACGTACGATTGAGTAATTAATAGTAGTATTTAATTCGTTAAAAATAACACCGCATAATTAATTCTAGGATTTTTAATGTATGAAGGAGCTAGGTCTAGTTACAACTACAAGACCTGTCTTTCTTGAAGTCTGTATTAATCGGCAACCAACCCAGCTGCCACGTGTCTTTTTAAAACATTTTTTTTTTGGTGCAAATATATATTCATAACATAGTATTTAAATTTCAGATTCTACATAAATTTCGTGCATTTTAAGCTACGCATTTGGGATTTTTAAATCTACGGATACTTAACCGTATCACCCCATATATATATATATATATATATATATATATAAAATTGAGAAAAAGCTTGCTTGGTCTTGTTTTCCAAACGAAGCATATCTACTTAATTAGCAAGCTTGATAAGATTTATTTTTAATTACTCAGGTGTCCAAACCGCATTTCAACTAATTTCTGGGGACTAGTCTCTCCCCAATTTTGCAGATGTTTCAATTAAAACGAGAGCAAAGCATACCGTCAAATTTGTGGTTCTCATTTGTTGAACTGGTAAAATAGACATCAATGCCGAGGTTTCGACAACCACTAACATGCTAACCTATCACTGCGGTCATAACAATAAATATTAGAACTTCACTTTGTTACCTCACTTTCATAACTTACACCTCACCTCATGCATAACCTTCAAATTAGACATTACTCTGTTCGGTTTCGGTTTTAATGGAGGTTTTTGATAATAATAAGTGAAGAGAGATAGATAGAAAAAATTTATCGAAAACCGTGTCCATAAGAGAGAGAAGGGGTTCAAGTGTGTTTTACCATTTTGCTTACCTAAATGATGTCGTTTGGTGGGGCTGCAAAGTGCAGGGCGTTACCCTCACTGCAGGGACTTCGCGTTCCTACCCCCGTTAGCAAGACGGCATGTATTAGAAATTGTCAAGTGAGCGACATGACGACATAGACATGGAGTATTGGTTGGCTATATATACATTTCGGTTGGCTAGTTCTTATTCAGTACTTATGTCATTTTTGCCTCACTTGAAACGGCATCTTTGGATGTACTGCATAGGTTCTCCCTCAAACACCTCTCTCTCTCTCTCTCTCTCTCTCTCTCTCTCTCTCTCTCTCTCTCTCTCTCTCTCCTGCATTAGTGGATACATACTGCTGCAGAGAGATGATGGATTTCATGGGCACTGAAGATAAGGGTACGTAAGAGGATCATGATTTATTTAGTTTGATTGTCACAATTGTATAAGCTACCAATTATATATACTTCTCTACGTTATTGTTCTGATCACATTTTTCAAGTACGTAGTTTACTTTTAATTTTCAAGTTTTCCACGCTAAGATTTTCTAGCTTCTCCCTTCTTCTTTCTTGAGAGGCAACAAAATTTTATTAAAATTCAACAAATTTCAATGGTTATGTAATATACGAGATATGGGATTCTCTGTCTCTAAATATCTCACGTACGTGATAATCGATGCAATTGGGTAGTGCCTTAGAATACAATATTTATCTCGTCACTGAGATCAATAAGTACTTAATTTCTTACAATTTGTTTCATGAATATTTTGTGGGTTTACCAATTTGATACCTAGGCCTTTCATTTGATGACTAACTAAGAACTATACTCACTCAAGATTTCTATGTAAAGCAATTTACTTATCCCCCCGTTCCTTTTTGTTAGTTCATAACTGGACCCATTTTTATTTGGTCGTCACATTTGCAAGTCCATTTTGAGAAAGAAATCAACAATCAATAATTGTTACGTAGGATTTTCCTTTGATCCTAAGTAATTAAAGAATGAAATTTATCATTGAATTCTCCTATAGTGCAATAATTATGTGTGTTTAAAACTTAGATTGTCTAAGCTGGACATGCAAAAAATGGGAGCAGGAATTAAAACATACGTATAAATTTGAAACTAGGCCAATTAATTAATTTGTAGGGTTTCAGAATAATAATTTAAGTCAAAACTTTCGAACGAATTATTCAAGTTCTATATTGAATTTGGCCTTCCGGCCAGAAATTGCAGAATAGTTGAAGGGAACAGAGTGGTATTCTGTATTCACAGGGATAATTGGTACACCATGGAATTCACTCGTGAGGAGTTGGAGCTTATCAAAAAACGGATTGCTACAAGGTCAGACATCCCTCTTAAACCATTTTTAATTCTGTCAATATTTTGTATTCATATGTACTGTTTGAGTGGCTGGCTGGCTACGATTGATTTATTTTTGAGAAATGTTCGATCAAGGACGTAGTGAAGCCGGTATAATATATAGTAATATTCCATGTACATATTTACTATCTCATCGTTAATTTCAGGGTCTGAGAACTATTTGAGATGTGCATAAATTGATCCAGCCACCCAATTGCAAAAGAAGTGTTGATGTTTTTTTGTGTTGGTTCTTTGTCTCTATTAAGTAGTAATTTGAAAGATTAGCTAACCCTAGACTGCCAATATTATTCTGAATATATTAATTGTTTCACAAACTTTATTTTTTAAGTGAAAAATTTAGTGAATTAGGTCACCCAACCTCTACTTCATGTTGTCTGTATTCAAGTGCATTGAGTACGTTTGAAGACTTTTTTGATACCTCTCAGATCATTTCTAGGTGTGTTGTCAATAAATTCTTCCAAAAATAAGGAGAAAAGGACTAATTAATGAAATGGTTATTATTTGCTCAATTGCTCTTATAAAGGAGCACATTACGATATTTGCTATTGCGTTCTTTCCACTCCACTTGCAATTGTTTCAGTCCACTCCTTACACATTGAACCAAGCTCTTATTCTCCTTTTTGCTTTTTTCGAAGCGAACACATTGAATCAAGCTGAAATGTCACTTTAATTTGCATTAATAATTTGTTTCAAGAAAGTTAATGGAATTGACATGTTTGCCTGTTTGGGCGCCACAATATACAAAATGGCTAGAGGGGCAAAATGGGAATATATTAGTGAAAGTATATAGGGGACCAAAGAATTATTGTTCCACTTTAATTTGCAAGGCATTCTTAGTTGGACTGCCATTCTTCAATCTCTCAATGTTGAGGAGGTCATGGGTTCAAGCCTCATGATACGGAGTGAAAGTGATTGAGGATAATCCCTTTCTCTTTTTTGGAAAAAATTCTTTAAATGAAATAATAAAGCAAAAGGTATCACGATGTCAATTTTTATGAGACTGTCTTACAAATGACGGATGGGCGCAATACTGACAATTCAACTTGTGTATTATCGACGTCCTCTTTAATTGCAATAGATTTATAAAATGAGAATAAATTCTATTCATCACCGATGTAAAACCCCACTTTTTCACCACCATCAATTATGGACTCTATCGAGTGTCTATTCTTGTGATCTGAATCGTTCATATTTTAAGACCCACAGTATAATATTGCCATGAAAAAAATCAGATTGATCGGAAGTTGATAGATATATCAAAATTTGAGTTTTGGTTTATAAATTGGACAATCTGATTTCTGCTAATAATAATAAAGATAAACTGTCCATTTTACAAAGCAAAATTCAATTTTGATACTCTTATCGATATTCGATCAAGTTTATTTTTTGCATTGATACACTACTATGTGGGGCTTACAAGATAAACGGTTCAGATCAACAATAAACAAACAGTAGGACCAAAAAAGATGGTGGTGAAAAAGTGGAATTTTTCAAGTGAAAAGAATTTAATCTCTTATAAAATTTGCATAAATATTTGTGGTGAGGACTTCGAGGAGCTCAATGGTGCCCCCCGCCTCTCTCTAGAATTTTAATTCCATCGATTGGCAGTTTGGTTGTCAGATTTGTATCTTTCAATTTGTCTTTTGGTTTTAGGATTGTTTTCTTTTGTTTTGGTTTTGGACTGTTGATTGTTTTGCGGCTTCCATGCTTCTTGTGGTATTTTTGGTTGACTTCTTGTCTTCCTATGGGTGTGGTTCCCGGGTGACTTTTGCCGGTGTTTTCATGATCCTTTTAATCTTTGTTATCATCTTCAAAAATTAATAAAATCTTCTTTTTGCAGATTAAAAAAAAAATAAAATTAAACGTGTGGATAACATTTCATAATAGATGGATGACATGGTTTTCTTCTCTTATATAAGTAAGTAGCTTCTTGCTAGACCTAGACGCGGGACTATTCGCTACATCCGTCTGGATGCGGACGAAATATGGTGACCAAAACAAAAGACCAATTAACCGTTTTATTAATCTTACTTTCAAGGATACATATATGTCATATATCTCTTCGCTGATGCCACCATATATATATGGTAGAATATCTAGATTTCAAAATCATTTTCTCGTCTCGTTTATGAAATCCCGCGTACTGAAATATATATAGGTGTCACATGGAATTTTTCGTAAGATGTAGTATTCAAATGTGATCACGATAAATGATCGACCCTCTTCTTTTTCTTCTCAATTTTCTGCAGAACCAAATAATACAACTTTTTTGGGTGCGTGTATGTTTGGATAGACCGCCAGACTATTTTTTTTGTGAATTTATTTCTTGAAATGGAAAAAGACATGGTCAAAAAGTTGCCTATAATAACCCATAACAAAATACGTTAAGCATATCGCGGGAAATCTGAGATAAAATTCTCACAGGTGGCCAAGTTCCCCCTATAAACTTTCCTATAAAATCTGCTCACCAAATGCTATACTACTCTCTCTCTCTCTCTCTCTCTCTCTCTCTCTCTGTTACATAGAAGAAAGTAAGAATTTAGCTGATCTCTAAATCCAATCATCCTTTTGATAAGCGTAAGTAACTTTTTATTTAATTCATTACCTGTTGTACTTGCTTTAGGCCTGCAAATTAAAGTGTTGTAAATGTTTTTACTTTTTAAATAGATCACACCCTTTTGGCTTTTCCTAGAGCAGGCCGGCATAGACAGAGATTTGTTTTCTTCGTTAAATTAATGGGTTTTTGTACATTTTCATAACATAAATTGAATATTCTACGCTGTCTAAAAAGAAGAGCACTGTGTTTCTTTGTTGTTTGGTGGTGCATGTGTGGCATTTTGTGGGCAGAAAAATGGAAGCTCAATGTGGTGGTGGTGGTGCGAGTGGAGAAATGAGAAAAATTCACATAATCTATTTTCTCAGCCGAAAGGGTCGGACCGAACACCCCCATCTCATCAAAGTTCATCATCTCTCCAGAAATGGCGTCCGTCTGCGCGGTATGTAAACGATCGGTTTGTTAGTTCACTGCGATCGGTGTTTTTGCTCGTAGCGTTATTATTATATGATGAATTTGACTATGGATATATAATTATATATACACACACATAGCTTCATATGGATTTTTAAGTTGATGGGTTTTGGTTAATTTCTGTGGCGAAACAAAAGATGTCAAGAGATGGCTTTCGGAATTGCGAGGAAAAGACATGCCTGAATCATTTGCTTGGTCTTACAAAAGGTTGGTTCATGTTAATTAATTTTGTTTTCCATGCGATTAATTATTCTTTCAACCTTGTGATTGTGTAATAATTGATCTCTCGTAGTATTTATTTTCGTTTTTTATATCTTCATGCTGATTCTCTTCTTCAGTTTCTAAAAGGGATTGAAGAAGGACCACATCAACCATTGAAACTAGAAAGTAGGAAGATGCGTAGTGAAACGATTTCAACCAACAATTTGAATCAGTGAGACGGACCAAGATCGATATGTACACTTCTATCCAACACGTAAATGGGAAATGCATTATTTCTCGCACTATCTTTTGAGAAGTGCTACGTACAGATTAAGTTAGATAGTTAGATGCATGTTCAGAACTATCCAATACACTGGGTCCCACATGCCATACAAAAGACTCATTGGACTGTCCGGACTCATTGGACCGTTCGGCATCTGTGTCTCAAGTATTTTCCTTATGTTTCTTTTTGTGGTTGACAATATTCCCCTACAACATATACATGGTTAGTATTATATAAGCACGTACATGGAGTATAAGGAAATTGTTTGGGTGCATGCAGGAGGTACAAGACTGGTTATTTATGGCAAGACTTGCTGGATGAGGATCTCATTACTCCAATCTCGGACAATGAATACGTCCTCAAAGGATCCGAAATTCCCTCCCTCGATCTTTGTACGTAATAACTAGTAATACTAATTGCTTGTTTCTTTATGGAAATTTCCATTTTTTTGGGTTAATTAAGTACTAACAAACAAATACAAATTTGATTTCTTGATTTACTCCACTCCACTCCTTTGAGAAAACCAATTTGCTAAAAACTTAAGGTACTACTAATTAATTTGGTTTCCATTTTGAAATTATGAGAAAAACAAAACTCAGAACCGATAGTTGTAGGTCATTTCAATTGACACAAATATAATTATGAATAATATTCTTATTTTTTAAATTACAGGTCATCGTATTATGAAAGAATAATTTATTTCGTAAAATAAAAAATAAGTACTTTAAAAATACAGGCTGAACAAAGCATTAGTCTTGTATATATAGCTTTTCCTACGTAACTCTTGTACATTTCTCAACTTGTAATGCTTTTCACAACAGATCTTCGTTCACCTAGTAAAAGCAGAGCCTCCTTTCAAGAAGATGAAATTCAAGAACACCGCAAATCAACAATGGAAGCCCCGAAAAACTCAACGTGCGAAATCGAAGAAGAATCGCCTACGTTCGGCTCTGAGGCCTCCACGGTGACCGATGATTCAACAAAGCTCGAAGAGGAGAAGAATATTTCGGGAGAAAACAAACCGGAAACACCGAGAAAAAGCGACAAGATCGATAATTCCTCCTCGTTTTATTCAAGTCTATTGAACAAAAACAATTCCAAGAAGACCAAGAAAAATGACGCTTCTAACCCTACTAGCACACCGGCTCCACCACCACCAACGCCGCGGTCATCACAGTTCACCAAGAGCAAGAGCTACTCCGCCAACGTGTTCCGGAACTTGCTCACGTGCGGCGCCGTGGACGCGAACGAAACGGCGATGGTGACGATCAACAGGCGCGAAAAGAACTCTTGCCACATTATTCCCCCGAAGAAGCCCGCGGATGTCGAAAACATTGCTGGCTATGGGAATGCAGCCAGGATTTGCAGAGGAGACAAGTTGGGAGGGTCTGAGAGGGTATTTAGGACATCTTGGCACCATGAACAGAAAACACATACCGATGCAAGGTAGTAATTTGAAATCATATGATTGATTATTAATTAATTAGCAGACAATTAGAGTCTCAGTTTTATTCTTATTATTATTATTATCATTATTACAACACAAATGCATGCGCATGCGCAGCTTTATTAATTATTTTTAAATGCTTGATTATATAGTATTTGCATGTATTAAGGTCTGTTTGGTAATAACAAGAACTTGATAGCAGGAAAAGCTGTGATGGGGGGAAGAGTTCAAGCAATAGTACGAAGGGTGAATTCAATAGTCTGAAGCCAGTTTCTGCTTACAAACCAATCAATGGCCCGAATTGCTCGTAAGTTAATCTAACGAACTCCGAAATTGCATTTTTTTTTGGGTATATACCTTTAGTAATTGAGTAATGACTGATCACTTGTACCCAAAAAAAATAATATAGTATTACGTCGCTATCTTTACCAATTGTCTTTCTCTCATAGAAAATGTGTCGGAAAAGACGGAAATCGAAACTTTTTTCAATTTCCTCTTTTATTTTGTTTGTTAGTGTACGTTGATTGACTTGTAAATCCTCTTATGTGCTTGGCATAAGATGAATCATATTTTGTGCCCAATCCTCTTCCCCTTTCAAGCGAATGGCTAATTTGTATATTTGTATAAGTAGATCTGTATAATAATATGCTAGAGACAGAGATAGAAGTATACAGATTTAGACACACATGTGTCTCAAACCACTCGATATGTGTGAGCTTCACCTCTGTGGGACCCACGTGTGCACACATCTGAATTTGGATCTATGTACTTATGCCCATATTTGTAGCATTCCCCATATGTATTTCCTTAGCAGGGCAAAATGCTTGGTAATTCAAAAAAAAAAAATTTATTTAAAAAAAGGCTTGGAAGTGTAAGGGGCTATGGTCAATCCAAACCACTTTTTTATCCAAACCTTTTTTTTTTTTGTTTTTTTTTCGTTTTACTAGTAATACTTTTACTTGTTCACCATTAGTATTTCTGTCATCTATGGTTCTCTCTATTTTGGGTAGACAAATTTGAGGCTAGAAATTTGATTTTCCAATTAATTAATTGATCAACCTAAAATCAGTTATGCATTTTCCTAAGATCAGAATATTTCAGACATTTTCCAGATTCGCGAACGCGAAGGAGTGATCAAAACATGCATGATAATAACATGATGCAGGCAATGCGGGAAGATGTTTAAGCCAGAGAAATTGCACAAGCACATGAAGTCGTGTAGAGGGATGAAATCCTTGGCCAAGGGTGCAACTTCAGCTTCTGTTTTGGAGACAAGAAGATCGTCGGTGGATTCCGCTTGCCAAGAATCGGTTTCAGGCTATTTCTTGACTGATGGAAGTGAATTTCAGTAGAAAACTAGAAACTACTGATGATTTTTCCCAGGTCATTTTTGTGCACAAAGAAATAGTATTTCACCATTTTTCTTTTACTTTCCCTCTTTCATTGCTTTCTCGCGATGTGAAGTTCAAAGTAGGAAGGTTTATGCAGTTGATGATCTTGGAAATACAAAATTTGTTTCTCATTTTTTCTGGTCTAATGCTGGAGGGATTTGAGGAGGAGAAAAAACCGTAAAGCGAACAGAGTTAAAAAAAAAGAAAGAACAAGAAGTCATAAGTTCCTCCACAAATCTGTTGTGATCAATACAAAACCCCGGATTCCATAGTACAGAAGATAAAAACAAAATATCGTCGTGCAGATAAATGTAGAATCATATCGAGGAAGAGCCATTAATATTCAAGCAAAAAAAGAGAGAAGAAGATATATGAGAAAAACGGAAAATTATTCCTCTGGTCTGATGTATAATATTGTCTACTAATACCAAGGACTGCAAAACCTTTCAAACCAAGTTACAAGATGAAGAGGTCAAGATGACTAGGGTGAAAAAAATGAGCTCAGCAGGTAAGGAGAGTCATCAAAAGGAACCAAATGAACTATATATACTTTGTGAAACTTTTTTTTTTGGCTCGGCGAAAGTCATCGTTAGTTGCAGTCGGTGAGGTTCAAACCTCTGTCAAATGCATGGGGGTATATGGTATCTACCACTTGGCTACTGGTCCACTTGCAAACTCTGTGAAACTTGTTTTCCTTGAACATACAATGTTGAATGTTTGGTATGTGTATGTGGGTGTGGGCTATTTCACCAAACAAAGGGTCAGTGTCAACGGCAGTGAGGAGGCTAATATGGTAAAGGGTCATACTGTGCTTTATGGTGCAACAGAAGGAAGGTCCTTTTGACAAAGCTAGTTCAGCAATATAAACATGGGTTTGAAATTTTGTACCTTATGAATCTATGGTAGACTTCCAGAGAGGGTGGATGAGTTTGGATCATCTGTTTTCTTCCATCGTCTGTCTAATGCCTTTCTTATACTCTCGCTTTGCCCACGTCCTGATTTTGCCGCGTGGCAGTAAGATGGGGCACATGATAGAAGACTCATCAAGGAGCGAGAGTCAGAATCTCATACTCGGTCTGATTCAAAATCAGTACCAAACCAAACAACAGATCTGAAACAATATTCTTGTACCAATTAGGAACACTTGGAAAAGAAATTGCTTTCAAAACTCAAATGGTAACGACTTGAAGGCATCAATATAACCTACCTAAAAGGAGGTGGCCAGTCTAGCAGAATCACACAACAAGAGTAGCCTCAAGCAATAGAGATGGGTAAACCATCAAAATAGACATTCCACCTTTTCAATGACTCAAAAAATTACACTCATTAATTGAACAATATCAGAAGCACCTCTTGAAAACCCAACATTCATTCTCTGGATGATTTCATTCTTTGCCTTCATTCTTCTTTTGTGATTCCCACATACAAAGTTTCAAGAAAAAGTATACATCTTGCTAAACAAATGGGAAGTGAGCGTGGCAATCCAAACAAACCTCCTTATGATATTACCATGTCAAAGAGAACTAGAAAGCCATTGAATCTCCAAACGGAAGCTGATCCGATCCTCCCAAAAGCCGCATCTCTGGAGAATGAAATCCTTACAAAAGCCATCAAAAAAGAAGAAGAGAAGTCTTCTAGTGAAGGAGAAGAGAGTGATCACAAAAGCTTGAAACAACTTATCAAAACCAGGAGTCCTCTTGGCCAGCACTTCACTGAAGAGAAGCAGCTTCCATTGGTTGTTAAGCATCAAGAAGATGACTTAAATGGAGTGAAGTTCAAAGGATTGGTGAGCCGGTACGCAAGAGTTCTGAGTCGTTTGATCAAAATCAAGCGGGACTCCCATTTAAGGCCCGGAAAAAAACCAACCCTCCGATTGACACCCAAACAGTTGGTTTGATCAAGTGGGTGTGGATCTTTTTCATCTGCTACAACTATGATATAATGTGGCTTGTAATAGCCTGTATGCTACATGCTTCACCGTATGTGCCCTTATATTTGGCTACACCTACATTGGTCTTAATTAAACTTGTCAATATTGTTGGTGTGATGAAATATTAATATGAACTGGAACTGCAATTGTTCACGTGAATGCAGGGATATTAATCCAGTCATTCCATTATACGAAAACTCTTTGTTTTCTATCATAATAATTGGAATTCCTCATTTCCTCTTTGTACTCGGTTGATTTGGTAGAGTGGAAGGAATTGATTGGGCAATTTTCAAACACCTAATGGGCAATCCTAAAACAATGCTCAAAAAACACAGTTATGCAGTTAGCTACGTAGATCTACCTTTTTGACAAAACATATATAACTAGATCCTTAATCGAAGGTATCAATTTTTTGTACACTCGGAATTTTCAAAGCGTGAGACCCAATAATTTACTCTTTCCATCACTGCCTGTTGGTCCCTCGTTCCATCCTAACTAGAAAGAAAATTGGTTGTATTTTTCAATTGGTTACTTTTTTTTATGTGCAATATAAATCTTAGTATTTGATACTATATCTCAAGTAGTTCTACTTCTATTAAACAAAAAGATTTCAAAATCAAATAAAATATTATAAATTGTAAGCTATAAGTAATTAAAAAGCGACAATGAATCTAAAAAAAACTAACAAATTGCGACTGTGAGGAAAGGAAAAACGGAGGCAAAAAGAAGAAAAAAAACTTAGCCCCGCGATACTTCTATTACTCCTATTTTCTTCTCGCCAAATCTCTATATACTTTAGGAATCCAGAAAAGGATTCGAACAAATTTGTCCGGAACGAGGAATTTTTGGGTACTGGGTGGTTACCACGGCCGTGCTCGCTCGATGTATTTGGGCTGTCCAAAAGTGTGTTAGATGGCCAAGATTGGAACTCTCTCTCTCCAAATCCGAACTATCCAAAACCGAAATAGACGACCCGGATGCGCCGAGTGGGCACCACGTGATACCCACCAAAAATTTCTCATCCGGGACCGTTCGATGCGTAAGAGTTTGCACAGTTGAAACTCGTGTGCGTAGGGGTGTCAAATGGGCCAGGTCGGCACGTTTGAAGGCGGCACGGCACAGCACGACACAAGCACGATTTAATCCTGGCACAGCACGGTACGACATGATCTTAGTGGGCACGCGGCACAACATAGGCATGGAAGTGAGCGAAAACGACATGGGCACAACACAGAAGTTGGCCTGGCACGGCACAGCACGACACGGTCTTAGATGGGCACGGCACGGAAATGGGACGGGGCACAAGTCACGACACGGTTCTAGCCAAACACGGCACAAGGACAGACACGAGCACGAAAGTAGCACGGGCACGGCACGACACAACACGATTCTCGTCGGGCACGTCAAGGCATAGCACGACACAACACGGTTCTAATCGGATACAGCACGGCACAGGCATGACACAACACGATTCTCATCGCGCACGTCAAGGCATAGCACGGCACGGCACGAGATATGAAAAAATCAAAAAAAAAATGTTATTAAATAAACAAGGAATTTCATATTATACTTTACTTTATTTCTATGTATTTTTTGATAATTCAATAATTTATTAATCTTTTCCTTTTATTTAACTAAAATAAGTTTTTAAAATACTTTTATACCAATTACCACACATATTGATATACATTGCGTTTGATAGTGTTAGCAATTTTTGGTTGATGAGTTCATAGGTGTTGATATGGATTGTCTTTCTTCAAATGTCTGCATAGGGGAAACTTGCCATGTCATTCCCAGCCACAGACACAACATGACACACGATTAAGTAAAGGGCAAATTTTCGTAGTCGTCCATGTAGTTTTACGGTTGTCTCATTTTCATCCCTCTAGTTTCAAAGTGCTCTAATTTCGTCCCTGTAGTTTGTTTTAGGTTCCAAATTGGTAAAATCGTTAACACCGTTAACGAAACTAACGGGAAAAAAAATAAGTGTTCCAATTTTCAATCCGTTTGAACCGGTGCGAAGATCTTATTTTTTTGATCATTTTATTCTAAATGGTCGTAATGAATTTTTGGCTCTAAGACCTTTCAACGAGCACCCGAAGACTCCTTATTTAGTTTGAGGGCTCTCTTAAGGTGCTCATTGAAAGGGCTTAGAGCCAAAAATCCATTATGACCATTTAAGATAAAATGATCAGAAAAATAAGATATTTGCACCGGTTCAAACAGATTGAAAATTGGAACACTTTTTTTTTTTCCCGTTAGTTTCGTTAACGGTGTTAATGATTTTACCAATTTGGAACGTAAAACAAACTATAGGGACGAAATTGAAGCACTTTGAAACTAGAGGGACGAAAGTGAGACAACTGTAAAATCGTATGACTACGAAAATTTGCTCTTAAGTAAATGGGCCGGCACGGCATGATTCAAAAAAGCACAGCACGACATGATTCTATAAAAAAGGCACGGCACAACACGATACGACAAAAAAGGCGTGGCACAACACGTCACGTCACGTCACGATTAATTAATCGGGCACAACACGATTTTAAAAAGGCACGGCCCAACACGGCATGATAAAGTAAAATGGCCTAGCAAGGCACACTTAAAGCACGGCACGGCACGGCACGAAGCACGATTAGCACGGAAGTTGAATGGCACGGCACAGCACGATAAGCATGTTTGACACCTCTACATGTGCGTGGTCAATATCCAAATTTGTATCTGGACATTCGTGTGTCTTTAGAACTGCAGCTGGGAATTACTACTAGCAAGGTTTCTCGGGCGTGCTAGTTAGGAAATTTCCTACTATAAGTTTGGATCGCATCAGATCAGAGAGAAACCCTATACGTTTGCATGATCTCAATCGCATAAAATTTATAGGAACTGGACTGTACGTGTTGCCCTTTGCATGATCTCAATCGTCCACTAAGCGTTTTCAATGGTCCAGATTTGCAGAGACTAGATTGTCAAGATGAACGGTTGTGATTGAATAGCGTTGCAGTCAACTGCAAAAGAAACCCAGTCCAATTGATATTAGGAAAGCATCAGGAATTAGGAAACCCTTGTCTTGTAGGACTTGAATAGATTCATTCGGTCAATCTTCTCTATATAAAGAGCAAGGGACGGAATGAATTAAAGTCCATTCCATCGAAACATCAATTGCTTTCGGGTGCTTATAATACTTCGATTCTCCTTCCGCAACTGCCGCCTCAAATTCTTAAATTGTTTGCCTGGGTGTTTGGTGGTGGTGGAATAATGGCTGCTGCTGCTGCTTTTGGTTCGTCATTGGGAACCATCTGTGCTGATTACTTCGGGGATGAATTGGGTTTGCCTCTCCCTCTCCTCCCTGCCAACAAGATGAATGCCAAAAACGTGGATCTGATGAAAAACAAGATCAAGAACGGCAGTAAAAAGAGCACCGCAACAGCAGGAGTCATGGCAGAATCCCGCAAGCAAGTCACCCTGGCGTTCACACCCTGCTTCGATGGAGTTCAACCTTTCGACATGCTTCTCTTCCACTGATGAAAGCAGCATATTTTTATTTTTATCGTAATCAAAGCACTATTTAGTTCGTCAATTTATTTAAGATCATGGACGTATACTAAATCGCACTGTACTATCTATTTGGGTTAATGATGAATTCTAGAAAATTACCTTATTCGGACAATGCTTGTTGCATACAAAAACATTCATACACACACACATCCCACCCACACCCAGGAGTAATCAAGATTGTATCATGTAGCCCGTGCGCTTTGCACAAGAATCATAGATACAGGTATATATGATTCAGAATGGAGGTCCAGTTATGGAAGGAAACCTAAATTGGAATGAGGAAACAGTAGAACCTTCAGCAAATCTGCATGCTGCTGCATGAGCGAGATTCATCATCACTAAATCACACAGATACCTCGGCTAAAAACGAGAACAAAAATCTCATAGCAACAAAAAGGTAGAGAGCATCTATCATCTGAATCATTCAGTCAAGTCAGTAACACAAAAAAAGCAAAGAACTCGGGAGCAATGCCACATACATTAAATTTTGTATCCCCTATTCATCACCTCAAACCCCAAACAACACAATTGAAGAAAGAGAAACCAAAATATATTTTGAAGAAAAAAACAAACCAAAAAAAGAACACGAGTTTGTTGTACATGTAATACTACATTACAGCATCACCCAGCCGGCTGCCCAAGTCCTAGGAAATCTAACTCAGGTTAGAACATAATTTAAACCCAATGAGGCCCCTAGGTTTGCAATAGGCCTCTTACCAATAATCTTGAATCCAACCACCATGGACTTGACCTGCTACCGCACTATCGTGCCCAGAATGCCGACGCTGACATCAGCAACCCAATGTGCTGCATTATAAGAAATAATCTGGCGTTCTTCTGGTAACATCAGGTTCTCCTCGCCTAGGAGCTGGCTCAAACTGAAACGCACAAAGTCACGAATAACATTAAGGCTTTGTTTGTTTCAACGTAAAATGTTTTACACCTGAAAATGTTTTCCATGTAAAATGATTTTTACAAAAATAAAGTTTTTGTATTTGTTTTCCAATGTTTGGTTGGTAGCTGTAAATTACTTTTCCAATACAATTATTTTTACCCCAATCGATTAATGGGAGGGTTTGGGCTTTGGAGTAGTTTTTTTAATCCATACTCTATAGTAAAGGATATTGCCAATTCGTACGAGAGAGAGAGAGAGAGAGAGAGAAGTCAAACGCAGAGAACTTATCTCTGATTGGCATCAGGTGAAGAAAGTGAAAGGATGGGAGAGAGGTAATTTATGTGAGAGAGGGAGGGGAACGAAATTGGAGAGAGAGGGAGAGGAGATCGACGGAAACGGTAAAATAACTTACGGAGGTTTTGCTGGCAAGTCATTTTACTCATATTTTGTGCAATCAAACACTGAAAAATGAGTATAACATTTTACCGAAAAATATTTTACGTTCAAACAAATGAAGCCTAAAACTTTTTTTCAACTCCATTAGCCATTTATTCATCCTTGATGCCAAGAGAATTTTGGAAAACAAACTCCTTCGAAAATGATCTTTGTAAGAAAAAGAGGAAATTTGCTGAATCCAAGTACTAGAAAAATTATGGAGTTCTGGGAAAGGAAAGCGTAGGACGATGAAAGATTAAACTTACTGTGATTAAATATATAAAAATACACGTGTGTGAGCTATGGAGAGAGAGAGAGAGAGAGAGACCTGGATAAATGTATGTCCTTTGCAGTCATCAACCTCCAAAATAGAAGCCATATTTCCACAGCGGTAACAATAATTAGGAGCACTAAAGATAGTGACAACCTTTTGATCCTGTTGCAGAAACACCAGTCAAATACGCAAAACCCAACTTTCTGAATGACAGCATAAATAGGAAGTCAACTGAATAGATTCAAACAAATAGTTACATGTCCCCAGTTATATCCCTCCATAACCAGCTGATGAGCTCTAGCAATCAGTTTTAAGTTGTTGGTATGGTTGAATTGCTCCGATATGTCCTGTAAAAGAAACATAAGACACAATAAGGGAGCAATTTCATTGACAGAATAAAACACAAAAGAGGTAGCTGAAGAACAATACAGAAACGTACCTGGCCAAAAGTGTATCCTGCACCACGTGGAGAGATTCCCCAACCACAACGGTCATCAGGGTCGGACCACAACAGATCACACATGGGACCTTCATGTGGCACTTCTTGAACACGATCAAAATTACGAATGTTATCGAGAGTGTCAATGGAGGGGGACAGTCCACCATGTAGACAAAATATCTCTGATTCGACCTACAATATTATAGCTCAAAAATCAACTTGACATAGAGAACAGAACGACAAGTAATAGTCCACACAGCTGCTAAACACCAAAACAGAGCTAGAGACCAAGTGTTAGGCCACAGATAATGCTGTTAATTAGGTGGCTGTGTCGACCACAGTATCCATGTTAGACACCACAATAAAGCAAGAAGACATGAGTTAGCCAATAATGCATGCTCAAGTCTGTGAAGTTACTCATGCTTCATTTAATTCCTCGGAATAATGAAAACAGATCAACAGAACCAAAATCTTCCATCCCATCTCTTAGTTCCTCTGATAAGCATACATTTTTTTAACTTTGCTTGCAATGCATTTCTATGGCAGAAAAAAATGCTCAAAAAAATCAAATCGCTTCGCTACACATACACTTGAATAGCTAAAAGTTGCTACTAAGGATCTCCCTTCCAAGATTGATAGTGCTTCCTGATGCATGGAGTTCATTACTACACCTATTCAGTCGAGAAATGAAGCCATTCAAAAAATGAACACGTGTGTATAAGTACATAGTCTGCTTTAAATGTATATAAAACCCACCATTAAATAAGCTATACATCAGATCGCTAAAAACAGCCGAGAGGCCCCCACACTAAGGAATGCACCCTAAATTACAAAATGAGTATGGGACTACAAGGGACACAAATGAATAGGAGGATTTTGCAGAATATAAAGTTGACTCTTTTGGATTCTCAGGTGGCATTTGGTCCCTATGGAGGGGTGACATTAAATCAGTGGAGGTGCTCTCCACACAGACAGTAAGAAGTGTCTTGCCGTCCCTGTGGAGGGGTGACATTAAATCAGTGGAGGTGCTCTCCACACAGACAGTAAGAAGTGTCTTGCCGTCAAGTTTTCAAACAAAGAAACATAAAGACTGCAAAATAAGCATAAAAGGAAGAGTAATCCATCAATAAGATGTGATAATCCAACTTACCAGGGCAGTGAGTGGGAAAAAGTCAAAAAGATCTGTAAATATTTTCCAAACATTGGCATTGCCGTACCTATACAAAGAAAAATAGCAAGCGTCGGCAAAGATATGCAAAGAAAAAGGACCATTTTACTGCCCAATTACATGTGTAAAACCAATTAAAAATTTAACATGTAACGAGATAGAAGCAGGTTGTGACATGACAACTACTTTTAGACTGGAAAATTTGATTTTTAAATGGGAATGAAGTCATCTATTCCGTAATGAAGTCAGAATAGCATGTCAAATTCCAATCTTTTATCTCCATTAACACTAGGCATCAACATTGTTTAAAAAATATGGAGGTTCTGTGCCTCATTTTTTTAGCTTCCTACGAGAGAGAGAGAGAGAGAGAGAGAGAGAGAGAGAGAGAGAGAGAGAGAGATGCAATTGCCACTGCAAAAA
>BPLS01000596.1:266461-346767 GCA_019656275.1 Rhododendron kiyosumense
TGAAAGCTTTTGAGGGACTCACTTCCGTAGGCATTCATCATAGAACCCATAGACTTGAGTTATCTGCACAAACACGGTAATGTTTGTCAAGACAATCGATTTACCACAGGTCCACAAGATTCAGCTAAAAAAGAGAAAGCATCGTGTAGGCTAAAGCTGGATCTGAAACAATATGGAAAAGCAACATCTTCCCCTCATAGAAGGCAGAGAAGATGAATTGAGCTGATAGAAACCTTTAAACCAATAACTTCCATTAATTGGCCTTAAAAGATACAAGGGAGAACCATATAGAGAAGTCAAAAAGGCACCAACCCATAATCAATAACGATAATTGAGAGAAATATTTACATCATTGTCATGAAGATTAAGTTTAACATGAAAAATCGAAACGAAACAATGAAATACCTGTCGACTTTCATGATTTCCTCGAAGAATAGTGATCCGTTGAGGATAACGCACTTTCAATGCCACCAGAAGCTGAATAATACGAGAAAATTAGGATCATCGATAATTCTAAAATCCGTGTCAAATACCAGGATAAGAGCACACTTAACATGTTCAATCTCATTGTGTTATTCTATTACTAGTCATAGTTCACCTTGCATTCATCTCTTAAGATGAAAAAGCAGCCTTCAATGTTTGCATAGCAATGAGCATTCAAACAGCATAACGAAAGCAACTATCAAACAGGCTCGTATAAGCGTATTCAAGTAGTTCATAGGATGATGCAAAGACATAACAAGACAAAAGTGTTTGGACAAGTAAGCTGACAATCAATGACTATGCCAAGAAATCACACAAATTGTAAGAGTGTAAGCACGTAAACCTATAAATGTATCAAATAGATAGAAGTACTCAAGTACATTGTAGATACATAGGCAGACAGAGAGGGAGATTACTCCATCGTCCAAGAAGTACTTACTGTGACGGTTTCAACAGAATAATAACCTCGGTCAACATAATCTCCCATGAATAAGTAATTTGTATCTGGGCACTGCAAACAAGAAAAAGAAAAAAGAAACCTGTTATGATAGCATACTGCCACTTCCTCCTTAAAGGAGAAAAATGTATATTGGAATGATAGATGACTGATGATATATTGTTATGTTATAGCCAGAACAAATACCTTCCCTCCAATACGAAAAAGTTCCGCAAGATCATGAAACTGTCCATGAATGTCACCACAAATGGTCACAGGGCTTTTTACAGGCTACATGGCAGCAGAGAAGATACAGTCAATTAACCATTCCCGTGGAACGCACTATGAATTTTAGCAAATAAGCAACTCAGAGAAAAGTTAATAACAATCAGAGAAACCGAAATGAATTATTGGATGTGCTCTGTGACTCAAGGCATGGTGATCTTGTAGACACTGAGCATACAAATAATAACATCAGAAACCAGAAGCATTCCTTGAAACCTAGGCTCCTTGTGATACACTCGACAATTGCCCACATAGCATAACAGCATTAAACAAACAAAAGCTCATAAGACCTAAAATACAAGGCCCACTAAAAATCTTGATCAGATAAAGCTGAAACCCACCAAACAAATCAAAACATGCTCAGAGAATGTCCAAATTTGAGTTTACAATTATATCTTCCTACTTAAAGTAAAACACTATCATCAACCCAACACCCTCCCATCACCCAACATACAAAACAAAACACAGAAGAGGCAAGCTTTGTCCAAGTTATCCAATAAGGAACAACCCTAACAATCAAAGAATGGTCATTGTCGGAGAGTGAGGCAGTATAGATCATGCTCCTTCAATCAGGGTATATGTATATGATACCAGATCACAACACTTTTCTCTAATATCAGAACAACAGCAACATAAAATTGTACCTGAACATTACTTTCTTCCATGAGTATCTCTTTAGCCTTGTCACACAGTGCCCTTACCTAAATCCAACACAGGAAGAATGGCCATAATTAGTTTAGTTCTACAAGAGAGTAAGGACAAACATATGTTAAATGCAACAAGGTATCTAATAGAGACACTTCCATTGCCTTCCAATAAATGGAAAGAGATATGCTGGAGATAAGCATATAGCATATTGATTAATGGCTGCTCCTTAAACTGGAGAGATTTACAGTACAATAACAGAACTAAACAAATACGCATTTTATGCCTAAAGATTCAATTACCATAGAGCACGCACATAACCCAAAACCTCAAGAAAGGAGCATTTACGATTATTACTTCCTAGTTTGAATGTCCCCGAAAAATGATCAATTTACAGCTTTATGGCACATGGGAGGTTATGATCAATTGACCAACGTAAAATGTCATAACTTACAGCAGCAAGGTCTTCACGTGTTCCAATGAGCATACATTAAAAGATTTCAAGACCATAAACTAGGATGCACAAAGCAACTTAGAACAATGCAAGATCCTCAAACAGAAGTCCTGCTAGGCATGACTTACAAAGGAACAAACAACGTTCTCTAGACCATCAAGGTTCAGCCCCAGAACATTGACATGCTCCTGGACCTACCCCTTAAGTTGCTCTAACCTCCAATAAGTAAAAGCAAATGAAACCTTCGCTATCATGTACAAAGACAGGCTTATCCGTGCTCTTCTTCAGTAAAAAATCTCAAATTTAACCTATCTCCTATTACACCATCTCTCATGCCCTCGAAAGGAATTACAACACAGGACCTTTCAACATCCGTGTTCTTCAGTAAAAAATCTCAAATTTAACCTATCCCCTATTACACCATCTCTCATGCCCTCGAAAGGAATTACAACACAGGACCTCTCAACATTCCTCACCTTTTTTTTTTTTGGTAATGCAAGGTGCCTCGGGCCAGCTTGTGCGCAACTGCGCACCTTGGACTATTCCCTACAGCCCCTCCCACAGCCATTTCACATGCCCCAAAAAGTAGTTGGAAAAGAGATTACAGAAATTCTAATCACAAGGAAGATTTGTAGAGAACCACGGAAGGAAAAACGCGTTTGGACTCATTCCGAATCCCACTAAAATCTAGAAAAATATCTGTAAATATTTGAATATTATTTTATAGGGCCCTATAAAAAATCAACTCCAACGGACATCGGTAAGTATTACTTTTAGATTCATAGGGGCGAAACGAGCTGATTTTTTACCGGGCCCCATAAAATAATATTAAAAAATTTATGAATATTTTTCTAGATTTTTGTGGAACCCAGAATGGGCCCAAACACATTTTTCCTTGCGTGGTTCCCTGCAAATCTTCCTTGCGAATAGCTGGGCTCGAGAATAAACCCTAGGAATGAGCAAACTCCCAAGTCCCCTTGGGGTTAACATTTCTCACCTTTATAGTTTATAGCACCACATTCTTCCATTCAATGTCAATAGGCCTTTCCTTCCCCTCCCACAGCATTTCCATTACGAATACCCATGCCGACTTTCTTTTAATCAGATAGTTGCTCCAAAAGCGATTTCAAACCCCATTTTCACAAGTCCATGAACAGAAAAAATCTACAGCACAACCCCAAAGATTCTGCACTGTTTATTATTCATAGATCCCTCGCATAAATAAAATAAAAAAACCCCCCCAATATGACGAATATACGCGCATACAGGTATGTAAAAGTACATATACGAATCGTGCGAAAAGCATTTCGGTAGGAAACGCGTACACCGAACGAACGACGATACAGATCCGTCAAATAAAACGCAATTGAAGAATTCGTAAACACCATACGGAGATATGCGCGTATTGAGAGAGGAGGAGAGAGAAAGAGAAGGACCTCGGGCTCGGACAAGGGCTTGCACTGCATGAGCTGACCAATCTGCTCGTCGACGTTGCCATGCGTGCTCGAGGCCGCCAGATCCACGCTCATCTTCTTGTTGTTCTGACGTCAGCGCCCCGGGAAATGGCGTCTGAAACCCTAACCCTAGATTTTGGCTCGCAGCTTTCGAGCGACAGAGAGAGAGAGGGCTCGCAAGAACGCGAGCGACAGATTTGGCAAAAAACCAAAAGAGAGAGAAACTCGAGAGGTTTTCCGATCTGCTTTTAAGCCACGGTGTCTAAAAACTACTGCTCCGTACAGTACTATTTTTAATTGCCAAAACCAGCTGGATTCAAGTTTTTATTTAACTGAAAATTCCAACTTCTTTGAGAAAAAATGGAAATGCTACATTAGGGCAAGTTTCTCTAATCTAAAAAAATTAAAAAAGCACTTGGTCTTTATTAAAAAAAAATTATGCATTTGTTAGCTTTGCGTTAAACTTTTCTAGATTATTAATTTGTCTCGATGAGGAAAATCGAAAAAGTATATAATAACAATATGAAAGAAATTCATGTTTTCCAAAGATTAGTTTTTTAGACTTTTTTTTGAATTTGGTCATAATTTTTTAATTTTCTGATTCTTTTGGTCAAGACAAACCAATATGGAGTAATTCAAAAAAAAAATTAGCTCAAAACTAAAAAACATGGTTTTTTTTAAATTAAAACAAAAGGCCAAGATGAATTTTTTAGGAAACCTCAGCCTTAAAGTATTTATGTATATATTTTTATAACATCAACTTAAATTTATAATATTTCGATGTTATGAGTTTTTGTTTTTCTATATAAATAGACCACTGTTATAACTCGGTAGTTATTACACCTTGCTAAATCGCGTAATTTATGAAAATGGCAAAAAGGTTAGAAAGGGTGTGAAGAAGAAAATTAAAACCATTTAGAGGCATTATCTAACTCCATGGCAAGTGTTATTCGACATAATTTTGTTGCACAGGTTTGAGTTATTGAGAATCAAAATTTCTACGTGTTGTCTCGCCCTGTACAGATTAATCAAAATATCTTCATTTCTACTGCACATTAACAGTGGATGATGTGCAAAGTTCTACAGATTAATGATTGATATCTCCATTGACAACAAGAGAATCAAAGATCAAGCGCGCGACAATGCTTCATTGAAAATAAAATCTGCAAATATCAGTAATCAACTGAGTAATGGAAAATTTTCAAGCTCGAACAAACACCAGGCCCCATAGCGAAAATAGGAGTGAGATAGCTAACTCACTATCACAACAATATATATTCCGAGTCTCGAGAGTATGATTTTCTGCTATTCCTCAACAATCTGTTGAAGTTGTTTCTGCTATCTATCAGATCAAATGAATGATTGTTCTATTATCTAATTACAACGCTAGTTGTGTAAACATTAACTTTCTTCTAATACAATGACTTTAGAAGAAAGAAAGGAGGAAAAAAAAAGTTCCAGAAAAGAGAGAGAGAATATAAGAGGCTATACAGAAGAAGCAAAAAAGATCATTTACCGAAAAGAAAAAGAAGAGGAGGAGGTCTGTTGTGGCTCTGTTAAATCCCATTTACTCTGTCAATCTATGTTTCAAGTTGATTCTTGATGTGGAGCTGTTCTTCCAATGTGATAATGCTGATTCGAAAAGAAAAACTGTGTTCCCTCTTGTCACTATGCTAATAGGGGCTCCATTAAAGGTTTTGGAGTGGAGTTAAGCTCCATGGTGAATGTAACAAGCACCCCACCAAGTGCACAAATTGCTGGAATCAGACCCAAGCCGCTTCTTGAAACTGAAAAACAGGAAATCATTGAACTACATCCCTGCAAGTTTGGAAAGGTATCTGCATAAAAAAAGTGAAACTATGTCAAGTGAAAAACATTGTTGACAAACCAACATCAGGTTTATGAGATTCTTCATGCCAACAAAAATCTGATAGCAGGATAGTTTGTCTAAAACACGTCTACACATTTCAAAGCTGCCCTTTTATGCATTGCATTCTTCATATAAGACTGCAACCTCACCGCAAATCAAAATAAATAAAACTGATGATCATGGTGTTCTATTTAATTCTTTGAAAGTGGGTCTCTTTACTGGTTGAATGCGACCTAAGCTGTGACGTACTCTGATATGATTCAAGAATGAACAAGGCGATCCCACATGAGATTTTGTCCATGAAGCTCAATGATCCATATACAAAAGCACATCCATTAAGATCTTGACCAACTAGAATGCTTTGCATGCTTACGGCAGTCACCTGCATTCAAACAAGCAAAAAAGTTTAAGCAATAAGCTCATTATAACTGAAAATAAAATACAAAAATTGTACGAAGATCATATGAACACATAAAGAAACTTTTTTATGCCAGCTGTCAGTTAACAATCTCATGGCTACAAGATTCATATCTCCACTATTGCAATTCTTGCAACAGATAAAGCCCCCCTTTCCTCAGCCCCAAGCAGGTCATATTCCCACCTTACAACATAAGGTTCTAATCGTGAACTAGGCATTATTCTGATGTAATTTCTCATTATTTACATTTTAGTATAGATTCTTCCCAGATCTAATTCCAAATTCCAAAATTTTGAGTATTGACCTGACCTGAGAATGGCTAAAAACTACAATAGATTGTGGAATGTCAACTTTAGGCAGAATTATATTCGTTCAAGTTCTACTAAGATCGGATAAACATAGTTTCCATCAATTATATGTAATAACAGAATAAGTTACCAACAATGTGCCAGAGAGAGTTGAATCTCCCCATTAGGCAGTTCTAACAATTTACATTGTCATGACTCATGACTGGTACAATAATGTCAAATACGCAAAAGTAAAAAGACTAAGGACTATCCAATGAAATTGCTCCATCAGCAGTAGAAAGATTGCAATGTCAGTCTTTATAATACACTTGAAGCTATAATTTACCTAAATGCCATTAAGATTTCCACTCAAAATGATACTGACTTATAATTGCTATCTAAGCCAAATTGATCCATATGATGATAGAAGATAGAATGAAAGCACAATTTCTACCATACCATCATAAGAGCGTTTGCTATGCCAATCACTATGGACAAAAAGTACATAACAGCATGAATATTCCTCGGTAAAAAGAGGAACCCAGAACCACAAAATATCCAAAGAATGCCTCCAGCAGAATAAAACAACTTCAAGCGTTTGCCAGTCCATGCAATCTCCTACAGGGTAGACAAATGGTTATTTGCGAATGAAGGAAACAATGTATTCGCGTCATGCAAGATATTCTCAGACACAACCAAATTCGAAAGGGAACCTGTAAAAGGACCCAGTTCGGGGGAAAAGAAAAACCTGTAGAAGGACTGAGACAATGAAGCTGGAAATGTAGATGATTGCTGGGACCTGCCACATTGGTCAAACTCAGATGTGTTCCATGGGAAATGCATTATATAACTTTGCTGTTAAATAAGTGCTATTTATGCCAAAAATGTCATTGTTGACAAGGTATGTGCAACAGTGCAAGTACCACAGCCTTAGATGATTGAGCCATTTGCAGATCATTGATGACATAGAATGCAAGAAATGCCTGAAAGATAAACAGAAAGGAACATAAGACAACTTGCTTTAAACAAATAAGGTTCGAACAATACAATTCATATATTTTTCAGTGCAAGTTCAAACCAGAAGGAAATAATATTGTACAGGTAGCCAATATCACAGTGACGATTCGACAGATAATTCCTAGTAGGGAAACCTGCCTTTTGAACAAATCCGCTGTATCCACGGAAATTCCTAAAGATAAGTTGTTATTGAAAATAAAATGAACACCAATGCTGTACTGATTGTGAGAAAACATACAGACCTGTGAAACATTGGTCACTAGTCTAGTAAGCACATAAACAAGCGCAACTTGATAGTATAGAACTTTTTTAAACCAGTAAGCCCAAGATATCCTTGCACAACTTTTTCCTTGAACTCCTTGCTTCAATCTACACAAGAAATGTAAATCCTCTGAAAAATGAAAACTTTCAAGATTTGAAATCGTCAGAACCGAGTAGCTCAAATGCATAGAGAGAGAGAGAGAGAGAGAGAGAGCGCATGTGGCATGCAAACCTTGGCTCTGTGGTACCAAGATAAAATACACCCACGAAGCAGCAGCCGATAAAGATTGACGAATATGCTATCCAGCGGTACTGCACATTTATAAACAAGGCAAGAGAACAGATAAAATAAAATTTTGAACAATTAAAAAAATACCACTTCTAAGTAAAAAAAAAATACCTGGTTTTCTACGTCTACAACTGTATTTGATTTCTTGACATTGAAGACTACGAAAGCAACTCCATACAGGCTGAGGTTGGCAACCTTAAGAAAAGGATTTCATCCATCCAAATCAGGGCATGAAAGTGTAAACACCTCTTTCAATGATGTCGAATAGTTACACAAAACCGTATTCAGATATCAACTAACCATGGTGAAGGCATTGCGGCAGCTAGCCAACACCACTCTACTTGTTGAATTGAGTGTGATACAATTCACCATAGACCTACAATGAATAAGAGGTAAACAACATATGTTAATTATTTTGAAGTAAAGACTGAATTAAAGAATGATTGCAAAATATGGACATTCAGGCATTACTAGTTAACCAACTTTCTGTATTGATCCAATCTTGGATAATCATCAAATGCAAGTGAATCCAAATTATGAATCGAAGTATCTGGACTGACAACCAATCCACATTGAACTGGTCAGAGGAAGTCATTACATGTGTGAGACTTGAGTAGCAGCCCAGCCCACATTGAAGATTGCTGCAAACGTGCTGTACCCAATAGTTTGCAGAGTAGATGAATTGGAACCAAGGATTTTGCAAGGAATACATCCCCCAAAAACTGATGAAAATGAAACAGCAACCAATGCAGATCCTGCACCATGCCATATTTTGAAATGTCCAAACCTGTCTATCTACCAATTAAACAAATAACACAGAATTATTTCCAGTGTGCAAGAGGTCCCCAACATGCACCAAAAAGAAAGCATTAATTCTTGAAAACTAAAACAAAACATTGACTACAGACAATTGTGGGGTCACTAAGTGAAAGACAAGTATTACTAACTTCCAGAGTTTCATACATATGAAGCAATCACTGAACCTTGATCCAGCAACTCGCTTCGAGATAGAAGTTAGGGTCCAACCAAGTGGATTTAGATAACTCTATCTGCTTGACAATCATTTCAGTTTGCTTTATTCAAAAGATTTCTAAGGGTCAGGATAAATGAAATGTAGTCCATGGGCATGAAGTCAAGATAAAAGGAAAAAATTATAAGTTTTGCAGCTGTAAAGTATTGGGGAAAAAACAGTATGAATTTGATTACAAGCATTTTATCAAAGACACCTGACTAAGTAAACTCCTCCACCTAGACCGAGCATACTACAAATCCAGTGCCACTCCTAAGATAAGCTTTCATTTCTTAGAAGATTAAACAACAAAAATTACTCCATCGGTCCCTATACCGCGAGGTTCAGTTCAAGGACTTGCGCTGGAGTTCTTCACAATGGGTAGGACATGTCAAAATACAAATCATAAAGTGACTAAGAACAACTATGGTAATGCCATGTCTAACTTGGGGAATACCAGTTCACCAGCAAATATAGTTGTGAATCCATCAGCTATCTGACCAGAAAGCATGACCGCAGCAGCATCCCTGTAATCAGAACGAGGAGTGTATTGAAACAAGTGGATCACAAAAGCAATATTTTGGACCCCTAATTATTTTTCAGGAGAGAAAGAAAAACCCCAACTAAACAACTGATTTCCAATTCATCCAGATCAATAAGTCAGTGTACGTGCACAACATCCTACAATCTTAAACCAGTGGCTCAACAACAGCAACCAGAGGTGAATGTCCTCGGCTTTATTTGTAAAAATGACAAGAGATGAATCATAATAATTCACAACTAAAACCCTGAACTTCCAACAAAAGGAAGACACCACCAATACTAAAGGCAAATGCTAGGGTGATATTGTGCAATCATACAGTTTATATTTCATACCATGAGAGCTAGGTAGGTTGGTTTATCATGCAAGGATCTATAATACAAATCATGAGCAAACAGGGGTCTAGATTCCAGGTTGAAATGTGTGAAATTGAAAATATGGACGACAAGAAATAATGGGTAGAATAAAGGGAAGAAAAACATCTGGAAAGCTCACTAAAAGGATGGTCCACTAAGAACCCATTGTCGGGAAAGGAAAGCACAAAGTTTCCAAGAAAGCACAGGGTTTGTACATTAATGTGCTAACCGTAGAAGGGCAGTTATGGAGCATAGAATCCTCCTATAACTTTACAAGTTTTGATTAACCTTCAAATTGCTCTAAACCTGCAGTGGTACCTTCTTTATTATGGGCAACTGGAGTCAAAGATGTCACATGGAACTAAGGAAGTTATATGAAACATACCGAGGAATGGACAACCATCCCATTCGAAGCAAAGAACAGTTTGTTTCTAATACAGCAAAGTTCATGGTTAAGTAATCGAAGACCAATGCATGATAAAGGAACATAATATGAATTATAAAGAGAAATACTTTGGATTGTAAGTGTCCACAACTACATACTATCCTAAGCTCTTTAAGTCAATGTTCACACTTCCACAATTACAATAAGCTCAGCTGAGGACTCAAATAACTTATTGAAAACTCGAACCTTAGAGGTACACATATCCATGTGCAGAAATTGTGTCCTGGGTTCAACTGCATGTAGTGAAGAGAATCCATCAAGGTTTTGATTATTTGAAATGAGTCATGCGCAATATCAGTCAGCTAACCATCTAATGCCTCAAAATGAGGCATAAAAAAGGCAACCAAGTAATCATAATCTCAGCTCCATCAAGAAATACAAGTGATGAACTGCTTGAACTACCAAGGAGTGGTCAAGTGAGAAATACTGCACATCTGCAATGAATTGCAAGCTAGGCTCGTGCCGGAGGCTTCATTAAATGAAAATTATCTTTGTCTTCTGTAAAAGTTCTTGAAAATTTCGTACTAAACATTATGAAGGGCAAATATGTAGCCACAGAGATAGACCACCCGATTCTAGAACTATTGAATAATTGCCTAAAACTGCTGTATTCACATCAATGTGAACCATTTTCTTCACCCAACAACCCCCAAAAATCTTCAATGTTGGAGTTCGGATGACTCATAATTCACACAAATAGCACTTCTCTCTTTGCTCTATCATCTTTTCTTTTTCTCAATTTGGGGTTGCCGAGAGTGTGCCAAGGGAGAATAAAGTGAAGCAAACAGTAATAGTCTACTGCTTGAACCAATGGTAAAGGCTTTGTTCTCAAATGCGAGAAAGTTTATAGTCTAAGGCCAACAGCTTCATCTGAATAGAATAAAAAGCTAACTTTCACCCAAACGCCTTCTAATAACTTCTCAAGTTGATGAGACAGTGATTGAGTAAGGACCTTCCATAATGTTGAATCTTTGATACCATCAAACAACCGAACTCACTCTGATTGAACATTGTTGTGGCCTTTCACCAACTAGAGAAAATGTACGTTCCTATTACCAAATGCAACGGCATCCATTCATGAATCATTGTATTTCAGGTACACTATGTGCCGAATCCAAAAAAAGACATTCTTAAATGAATAGAAGGTAAAAAAGAAACAAACATTATTACATTTGTTGCAACCAAAATCTAAGTTGAAACCAGGAGTGAAAGTGTACCTTGGGGACAATCCAATGTCTGTCAAGAACACTAGGAGATAAGTGAACCAGCAAGCAGATGTTATGTCATTGAGCATGTGTCCCACGCCATAAAAAATGACAGACCACCTTCGAAGGGGCTTGGTGCATGATTCCTCATCCCCCATATCATTAATCATTACTTCGTGAAACACTAACTATCGGATTCCCCCTAGAAATGGGAACCCTGAAAATTCTGAACTGAGATTCAGAAGGATAAAAAGAGAAATTGTAATTTTGTCATCAATCCCGAAAATGAACTTGCAAACTAAATATTTCCAAGCATGATAATTGAGTCATACATAAAACACCATATGCATACGTTCATGTCCAACAGAATAACATTTAGCTTAACAGAAACATGTAGTATGTTTCCAAGCACGTGATCCACTGCAATTAAGGATAAAACAATACAAGTAGCTTTTGAGTTTAGGGAGAGACAGACAGTGATTGAGGGGAAGCAATATGCGAAATGGAAAAGTTAGAAACCCATCAGTCACATTCTTGCATTCCTATTTCTTGAATTTGGGCACATTTTCAATTTTCACCGGTTTGGCAACTGAAAGATGAAACCCACATGAAAGCAAGCATTAGTAAGTGTCGACGGAGAACTGGGAATGCATTTCTTGCAACGGCAGGAAAATGGACTTCAGCCATTCGTACAAGAAAAAGGGGAAATGTGGGGGAAGGGAAATTCTAACATCAAGAATTTGTCATTTGCAGCAATCCTGATTCAGTGGTAAAAACGCAATAGCACATTTCTCTTCATCATAAGCTCTTCAACTAAACTCCCCACTCCCTATCCATCTTGACAACCAGGTCCACAGTTGAGAAGAAGTCGAAGAAGTGACAAAAAGACTCTTCGTGGGGTACTTAGGGAAAAGAAAGAAGTCTCATTTGGTGAATTAGGAAACTATTTGTTCTCCCAATTCCTGAAATACTCAAAGAACAAAATTCCAAAAATATTTTCATGGTTCTCTGACTGCGTGCCCCTCTCTTTTCAATAAAATTATATACAATCTTGGGAAAGACTACAATACACACCCCTTAAAAGGGTGTACCATATGCACCTATTTTATTGTTCATTCATAACATTTTAGTATGTTTCGTAACTTTTTATTCTGGAATTCATAACTTTTTAGCAGTACGATTCGTAACATTTTCATTATGATTCATAACATTTCGATGTATCTCGTAACCTTTGTACGATTCGTAATTTTTTAGCAATACAATTCGTAACATTTTCTCTATAGTTCATAACATTTTGAGGGGTGCATATGATACACACCCAAATAAGGGGTTTGTATTGTAGCATTTCCCTACAATCTTACCCATCAATCAGCTATTCACTTTTTCTTTTCTCATATCTTTCCTAACTTAACTAAAACTATGCAAGAACACAATTCTGCAGATCAAAAGAAATTATCCCAAGATTTAAACTACGTTTTTTTTTTTTTTTTTTGATCCGCAGATTTAAACTGCGTTGAACTCCACCAACCCACCAAATTTTCATGTGTACACAAAAAAACAGCCTCCTAACCCAAAGCATTCAATCAAGTAAATTTCTGGGCACAATCCAATTGGCTGATAACCCAAAATTAGGGTATTCGCAACACCCACAAATCAATCCTAGCTATCCACATATTGCACTTCTACCCAAAGAAAGAGAGGGAAAAGAAAAGGGAAAAAAATACTAAATTCTTCCATTAGAAATTAGAATGCATACCTCTCTTACTTCCTCTGAAAACCGTTCTCTAGAGAGAGAGAGAGAGAGACTTGGGAAGGTTCAAAGACTATTGCGTGAAGTAATACTTTTTTCTACTCCATTTGGTTCTTGCTTTGCTCTCGCTCTCTGAGAAAATTGTACATGTATGCTACTATTACCAGGGCAAATACTGGCTTTCTCCAAAGCCACGTAGCGTTACAAAATGGCCAAGCGAGAGCCTTGGAAGAAATTTCCGTTTGACCAAAAAATATCTCTATATACTCCTATAAAAGAGAGCCTTGGATGCAACAGAAAGTTGTACTTCATTCTGGTAAAAGTAATGTTGTTGCACTCTACAAAATACGTACAAATTACAAAAACCGTATCTGTCTTTTCATCCTAATTTTAGGAGTCATGTAAAATTACGGGATATACGGTTTATTAATACTAACCACTGTCTGATCTGATTCTGATTATTGTAATCATATGACAGAATACCTAAGATGGAAAGACAGTTTAGTCCCGCTATCCTCGGCGTCACCGCTCTGTGTTTACACTCTCAATCCTTACACTCACGAAATTCTCAATCCTCACACTCACAAAATTAATTGTTTGAGAGGTTTTTTAAAAATATTTTCACATTTGTGCTCCCGGACCCGCACCCGCCCGTAGATTGTGTAACTTTAGCTGCACCTGCAATACCTTTCTACTAGGTTTTAACGGATAGGAGGGCAGAACGGTACTTGGACAATAAAATGTGGGCCTGGGCTGAGATCGTCTGTTTTGTCCTTATGTCACCCAGTTGACATTTGTGTCTGAGTAGTTAGCACTCCTGCTTGTTAGGGTTAGTGGGTCCATTTCGTTAAACCGATCATAACTAACGGCCAATGACGCATACGGCAGGCACACCAAAACAAAGTACTAGAATGGAAGATGGTCTTAATTGCCCTAATTATTACTCGGAAAATTTATATAAATGGTCATCTTAGTTTAATTATTATTTGAGTCTCATTTTCTGTCTTTATTGACCAAACAAAAACATATTGGTCCTTCCATTTAGCAAAATGTATCTCACAATTATTTGTCTGCTTCATTTTTCTTCCATTTTTCTTGCGACTTAAATGTATGATTTACACAAATATTACACCATATTGGGGTCATGATTATGATCTAAAACATCTAATTACTTTGGCGAGTGTTGTAGGAAAAAATATCATATAGAACCATAAAATTCACGAACTGGGGGTACAGAGGAATATATTTAGACCTGCGAAGGGATTATGGAGATTTAAATTCAAGATAAGGAACTCCAAGTACATTCCTGTTAAACTTACAATTACATAATATACTGATCATGACTTGTTATCTTCTCTTTCTTTAATTAAGGAACAATTATCATATACTAGTGTCGAGGGGGTAGTCGCAGTGGTTAACCGACTAGTCACGGAGGTTGTAGCCTCGCAGGGTCAATTCCCCTTGGTAGCGATTTGTCATTGGGGCCATCTCACCTCACACAAATGTGTGGAAAAGACTGCGGGAGGGACTTGAGAGATTAGTCTAGTTGACAATCTTCATTACTAAATAAATATATACACTAATGACTTTTTATGTATCGAATTCCTATAAGAGAGGAAAGTTGAGAGTCCATCCTCGGATCATTTCACCATTCAACAATTGCGGCCAACTTTATCAGTATTTTTGGGCTTTAAATGAATTATGAACATCACCAATTTTGACTACATGTGTATTCACAGACAAGACCACCACCGCTTTGTGCATCACCATCCAAGTCACATACAATTGCATTGTGCAGGTGCGAGAGCGTGAGAGTGAAAATATTTTTCAAAAACCTCTCAAACATCTACAATTCTTGAGTGCAAAAATTGAAAGCGCGAGCGCAGAGCGAGAATAGAGGACGCGAGCGAAGACCATTTTAAAGGATTATGTGAATACGATCACCATGGGTTGCTTGGGTATAACCGTATTTCGAATCCCATTCCCTGTTATTTCAGTAAAGTACTTGGTGCAGATAGAATTCGAAGATTATTTGAAAGAAGGGGGAAAAAGAGAGAACAAGAGTGAAAATGAAGTGGCTTTTGCGACCAAAATAAGGTTGTGAAGTCTCTCAATTACCAAGCATTTTAAACTTTGGAGCTATTGAAAGTTTGTTTGATTGTTAATTTTAGAGACCGATAATAGTTAAGATGCGCGTAAGTTAGTCCGGATCCATCGTCATAAATTCAGTCAAACTGTGGTTAAGAAAATGTAATGTTTAAGTTGATTTTGAACTTAATAATCCTAAGGAGTTGGGGCGATGGTATTGTGCATGGGTGGAGCTAAATAGAGGGGGGAGTGGCATGGGCCACCCCCAATTTTGTAAATAGTGTTAGTATTTTTTACTTATAGATAGATTACACACTTTTTGGTATCCAAACAACTTGATTTTTTGTAGGTTTAAAGGCCGAATGGTTCATATCATAAAAAAATTGTCTCAATGGCTTTCATTTAAAAACCACACGATAATTGAATCAAGTCTTTATTTGTTATAACAAAAACCCAAATATAAATATATTATATTCAACATTTCCCAACACATTTTTGTGAACAAAGATTTAACAATACAAGTTGAGCCTCGTTAACCAGCGACACCCCGGAATATAAATCATGGCTCGGCTACTGCCCATTGGTACTAGGGCAATGATTAAAAATTTTGTTCCCTATTAGCAAAGTCTTAGGCTCGAAATTTTCTGGGCACTATCAACTTGCGGGGAGTCGGGTACAGTTCATGCGGAGTTGGCGCCGCTAGTTGAGGAGCGATGGAGGACTCTCACATGTTGAAAGGAACAAAATATCTTTGAACTTTCACTTGGAATCTACTACTATTGGGAATCAGAAATCCTGGTCACCTTGTCCATACATTCCCTATCTAGAGATTGTCTGGTCAGGAAAGAGACAACAGGACAAGTACTCTATCCACAACATCCATTTTCAAGACAAATTAATAGTACCATCACCATAAACTCTGTAATTGGAATCTTGGGCAGTGTATTGGCATCAAACCAAAGAGAAAAGCTGGACTATCTGTTTGGCTCTTCTTCTTTTTTTTTGCCGGGGGGTGGGCGGGTTTGATGGTCATGGATATTCAGACTAGTTTACGTGCATCTCAATTAATCTCTTCCCCGGTCTGGTTAAAAGGCATGTTATTCATGTTGAGATTAAAGAATTCAAAATAAATTACTTTGTCACTGCATGACCCCAAGAATTAATCGAACATTGGTTAATTGTGTGGGGAATAAACCCACGAACTCGCCTAACCCTTGGGGCTTTGTTTGGACCTTTTGGCCCAGAGAGAGAGGGGGGGGGGGGGGGTGGGTGTGCAACGTCAAACAAAAATCAGTGAGTTATAGGAGTATTTAAGATGTATGCCAGTGGTGACACAGACAAAGAAATAACAGGACTTCATTTATATAAGGGACTGAATGAGGGCTCTTTGAAGTCCTATACTATGAACCAGTGTGAAGTGAATAGAAGCCACGTTAAGAGCCCACCAGCTATGACAGCTTCCAATCCGAGCCATCTCTTTCCACTCCAAGAATGGCCATCGCTCTTTTCTTGGACACCTGGTCCACTGCTGCTACCATTAGTGGCATTGGCTTTAGCTGTTCCAACAAACGCAAATACTACTATCACACACCGGTACGTATGAAATCAAAACACCTTATTATTTTTGTGAAAGAGTTGTTTAGATTACCACTAGGGGCAGGGCTGCTGGCTGGGGTACTGGCGCTGCCATTCGAGGAATGGCCGAATTGATAGAAGACCTGAGCTTCTGGTGAATTGGGATCCATGTGGAGAAGAGCTGCACCAATTTCAACAACCCACATCAAGGGCGGAATTATGCCCTAGGCTAATTTAATTTTATATGTACTAACCAAAAAGAGCCAAACTAACCAAAAAGAGCCAAACTTAGACATGTTGATTAACGGGATGTTAAAATGTCAGAAAACATAACTCCAACTCCCGTATAAAAGGAGTATCATTAAATTTGACTTTTTGAATTATAGGAGGAGGTTGCTCATAACATTGGATTGAGAAGAAGCATTACTTTCTGATTTATTCACTCTTGATTTGAAGAACGACACAAGATTTTTTCCTCCTCTTTTTTTTTTAACGATCTATAATTTAAATTTAAGAATTTAAATCTAAAAGAGTAAGGTTGTAAAAACTAATATGTTAAACCAATTTAAGCATACTAGACTACTAGTGCTCTGGAATTAACAACATTAGAACAAATCTAAGCACACTGGCCAGTAGTGCTATGCAATTAACATCAAAGCAAATCTAAGCGCACCAACTAATAGTGCCTTGCATTTAACATCAAAACAAATTTAAAAACACCAACAAGTGCTATGCATTTAACATCATCAGAGCAAATCTAAGCACACCAACCAAGACATTTACCAACATTTAAATCTAAGCATCTAAGCACACCAGCAAGTGCTCTGGATTTAACAACATAAGTATAAATCTAAGTACATCAGCTAGAGCTCTGCATAATAATAGAATACTTATGAATTTGAAGCCTCGCGGTTCAACGTACTAGAATAGTATTTCAGCACAAACGTAAAAATAAATAAACCAGAGCATTTCTTTTGCTTATAATCTTTATTTAAGAGTAATGCTCTGAAATGTTTTATATCCTCTGCCGGCGTTGATATTAAATAATGTTCCGCCGTCGAGAAAGAAGTTCTTCGCAATAAAAATGTGGGGAAAGGAGAATATTATGGAAGGAGGAGGACTGACGAGGTATTGGAAGATGAGAGGTACGAGCGGCTCTATGGCTCCCGTCGCCGGCGGATGAACCAGGCAAAGCTGGGCCAGGAGGAAGCGGTACGTGGGGGTCTGTGGATAAAGATCGTGCGGAGTAACGTCTTCTCTGCCGACTGAAGGATAGTGAATTGGGTGGAGCTGGGCTGTGGGAGATAAATGGGTTGTGCTAAAATCCTTTTGGACTAAAATCCTACATATAATTTTTTTTTTTTCATTTTTTGGAGATTAACTTGGGCTACAGCCCAACCCAGCCTGTGCACAATTCCGCCCTTGACCCACATCAACATTTTAGCCCCAAGGGTTAGGCCAGTTCGTTGCAGCTATATATGTTGTTTAACCACTACAAGCCCTTTACTCATATCGGATACAAGTATACAACTCTTGCTTATTTGATGTGACGTCGGCTCAAGTCTCAATTTTATAGTATTCTGTAACGACCTTGTAAAGTGGCTACCAATATGGCTCAAAAACTAAAGTCCAAGTTCCATATTAGTCTAAGTTGTGACCCGCATCACGCTAACTCCACACCCACTCCATAGTCCATACTCCCCATTTTCGAATATTTTCCCGAAAAAAGTTCAATATTCGCAACGATTATGGTAACTTTAAGAGTAAAAGACATACCAGGGCATAGGGAGACATTAGCAGGGGCATTGCAAATAGAAGGTAGCCCTAAAGCAAGAGTGACATTAATGGTAAGCCCAAGTTCTGGATCATTTCTGTCTCTGATAATCACACACAAACACTTCTTGTTGGTCTTGAGGACCTGCTTGAGACCACTGCAGCAATCTGGCGTTGGAGCCTTGGCGGTTCCACCAACGTAAGGCAGACACGTGGAGAGCCCCACCAACTGCTCTGTGCACTCCTCTCTGTCCTTGGCTGCATCCGAGTTTGCACAAGAAAACATCATGGAGAATACTAGAAAGATGATGGGAAGCCCCCTCAACATTGTGATGAAATGCTCATCCATTTTGGGTGTTGTGAGGTAGAGAAAGGTGTGAATTGGGGTTAGGGGCTAGGGTTTTATCATTTATGCCCGATGAGTTCCTGGCAATTTAAAGGACCAAAAGGGGAACCATAAGGGGTTTAACCGGGTGGGTATTAGGTCCCGTTCCGTTAAAATTCTTAATACGATTAAGTACTCCTAACCATAAGGGGTTAAGAGTATTTATTTTTCATTTTACGAAACATGTCATTTTCTCATAACACATCACCTTTAATTCAAACCTTAGCAGAACGGGGCCTTAGAAAAAGTTAATTAGGGTGTGTTCTACTAACTAAATACTTATTTATTTTTTGAATTAAAGGTGAAATATTCTGAAAGAATGGCTTGTCTTGTTAAGTGGAAAATAAGTACTTAACAAATAAGAATCTTAATGGAACGGGGAGTGTTTGTCATCCATGAAATCGTATGTTCAAATTCTACGTAAACCCAACATTTCAAACCTTGGAGCCATTGAAGAGTTTGTCTAGTCGTTAACTTCAAGACCCCGAAACTAGTCAATGAGCACACAAACTAGCCCGGACATCATGTTATTAAAGAACAAAAACAAAAGGAAGATGGGGTGGTGGAGGGAATGAACCATATGATTACAGGTTGGCTCAGATTAGTGGAGGGTGGACCATGTACTTGAGGGATTCTGATCCTCTCTACACATCTTCCACACCTTTTCTTCCCAAACTGACAGCACATTAATGAAATTACCGGATGGTTCAGATCAAGCCACCAATTCATATTTTAAATCTTATTATTGGACGACGTCGTTTTTGCTCTTTACTCCAAACGGTGGTTAACTCCCCGTTTACTTCCAACCATCACTCTCGTCGAAAAGAGTACGCAGATCAAAATCAAAAGAACAAAGATGCTTTCTAACCAAAGATGCTCTTCACTCCTCCATGGTCCACCCAATCGATCCGGCTACTCCAACGATTCCTGGTTCTTCATCTCCTCTGTTTAATTTATTGATGCCTCTACGGTCTGTAGTTGATTTAGTTTTATTTTTTTCCCTAAAAAGAAGAATTGGGTTTTGTTGATTTGGTTTCGTTTTGATTTCTGGTAAATGGACTAAATGTTTCGATTCTCCTCCATGTAACCGAGGAGCAGGATGTGTTCTGAAATTACACTTGATGTTGATGAAATTGGGATTTAATTTAACGCCTGGAGTTTCTAAACGGAGAAAACGGGAAAGTTAATCCACCGTTTGGAGAAAAGAGAAAAAACAACGTCGCCCAACAATAGCATTTGAAAGCTGAATTGGTGGCTTGATCTGAACCGTCCGTTGATTTTATTAATGTACTGTCACCTTGGGAAGAAAATGTGTGGAAGATGTGGAGAGAGAGAGAGGTGTTGAGAGGATTTGAATCCGTACTTGAGTGGGTAATGGGCTAAAAAAGTAAACATATGTTCTCATTTCTTTGACATTTGTCTATGGATCGGTACTGCGGACTCGACCTGGATGCTTTCAACGATATGGATTGGAGAATTGGTTTTAATAATCAATACAAAGTAGAAGTGTTAATGGAATAGAAGTGTTTATTCTCGGTAGGTGATGATGCTTAGTGAATGTGGGGATGGGGTAAGGATGTTTCACTTCACCAACCCACTGAAAGGTGTGGAAGCATAAACAAATGATGCGCAGATGCTAGCTGCTTCATTGGTTTTTGAACAAAAGAAGCAAAAGCTAGCTGCTT
Organism: Rhododendron kiyosumense; assembly: GCA_019656275.1. NCBI lineage: Eukaryota > Viridiplantae > Streptophyta > Magnoliopsida > Ericales > Ericaceae > Rhododendron > Rhododendron kiyosumense. Next base: position 287,173 of record BPLS01000596.1, read on the forward strand.
AATTGGTTATGTTTTATAATGCTAGGCTTTCCACATGTTCGTTGGATTTGATGTCATGACACCATTTGCCATCATGATGACATCATACCAAACTTCTTCGTTTTTAATAATCAGATGTTCGGGCCAGCTTACACACCTCACTAACTTCGGGTTCTAAAATAAATGACCAGGCAAACTCCTCTAGTGGTGCTGAGGACATCATCCCAAACTTCAGTCAAATCAATTAACATACCATGTTTTCTATCATCTACAAACAGGGATGGGAGTTGAAGACTCGGAACCCTACATTCCTCTTGACTTGAGTTCAATTAACCCTATGCCAATTTTGTTTTAGTAACACACTGTATCATGTTTTTGGGTCCTATCATGTGGGGCATTTTTGTAAGACTTCAATCACAATATTTAATAGATCAACGGTAAATACTTTTGAATGGTCTATGTAATGTATCACATCAACTGATATTTAATTGTGAAATGTAATTATGATAGCATAATTTGCTAGTTGTAATAGGAATTTGGGCGCGAATGTAGTGATAGCCAAGTGTAGATGCCTTATGCTCCATGCACCAGGAGGTAGTTCAAACCCCGCCGGTCCTTTTCCCTATTGACACTCCATTGAGACTTTGGTTGGTTTAGGTTTCGAAGGAGGTTTTGGGTAACAAGTGGAGAAATAAAGACAGAGAAATGAGAATAATAATTTGAGAAAAAAATTAGTACTTCTATTAAGAATTGTAATGGGAGAGAGGTGGTGGTTTTGGAAAACCAAAGCGAACAAAATCTCTCGAACAACCTATTAACTATTGGCTTATTATTTTTATTTTTTTTGAAGAATGGGAGAGTTGGGTTTGGGCTGGGCTGGGCACGTGAACTCATCAAATTAATCCACAAGGTATTTTTTGAAATTCAAATCCCAAGAGAGAGGTCCAAACCCAAATCTTTTTTACTCCTTGTGAGAGAGCAAAATAAGTTTGGAACCCATGATGAAGATTTGAACCAACCCAGCAGAAGTGGTCCATTATCGGGTAATGTCAAACCCATGTACAGCCCAGCCAGTTAACCAAATATGGACTCCATCATCACGAATAAAAAAGGAATTGAGATTTTTAAATTGGTGCGAAATACTTAAACATTGTGCACGAAAAAGTTTTTTTTTTAATCTGAAAATTGTAACAACCTAGCTAGACCTTTGCTCAAAAAATGAAAACACCCCAAACTAACGAATTTGATGTTCGTGGGAGGGCTACCCCACGTTGTGTAGCCCACCATCTCATATAAATAAATAAATGTGCTCCTTGAGATTTAAAAAAAAAAAAAAACACTATCCCCCGGTGTTATGTAATCTCATGGTATTAGCTTATTCCCATTTTGTAATCCATTTTGGCTTCATTGGTTAAGGTTAAATGATTGAACAGAAGGATTATCCGGAAGGGATTAGAGCGAGTCTAATCAGATTAGTAATCATGATTAGTGGGTCATCTCCTGGATTTGGTGGTATATTCCCACATGATTCCCATGGATAGGGAAGTGTCAGATTCAAACATGCAATATGCAAGCGTCTGTTGCTTTTACTGGGACCATAAATAGGTGATGAAATTGATTCCTAGAATTAAGGTATATTTTATTAACAATAATAAATGTTTGTTTTAAAAAAAGTACTTATTTTTTATATTAAAAATAATATATTGTGAGAAAATAACATATTTCAGAAAGCAAAAAATAAATAATAAATAATAACCTTAGCGGAACTCGACCTTAATTGATGTACATGTAAGCTACCTTGAAGTCTGAATTTTCCAAAAACTTGCAAGATGCCTAAGCCATGCACAGTGCGTTTTAGAGAGAGAGAGAGAGAGAGAGAGTGGGGAACAGCTTAAAAGATGGCCAGGATTAGTCAAGATCTAGCTATAGCTTGGTACTACATCACTTTTGACTTTTGAGAGGTAGCCATGAAGCCAGTGGAACCCCATTTTCTGAATTGAAGAGGTAGGGAGGGACCTTGCCTAAAGTAGTGTAGTAGGAGCACTAGTTTAAGCTAAACCGTTGCACACAAAATCTCCTTTAACTTCAATCATGCACAAATCAAGTCTCGTGACCTACCTCCACTTTTGCAAAGTCACTGAGACCACGCGTACGTAGCCGTTAGATTCTTCATTCAATCATCATAAAGCTCATTTAAAATATTAATCGCACCATACTTTTGTAAAGAATAATCGACATAGTAGCATACATGTGGTAATATACCATTTTACAATTGTAACCCACAATGATTTTTTGTTTTGTTTTTTTTTCTTGGCTCGATCGGAGGATATAAATTGGTTTGTATATATGGTCCATTATCTCCGTATGAACTCATCCAAAACAAGAGAGAGTGTCGGGACTCTAATTAGCCCAAAGCTTCTTGAGACAACTTGAATATGGGTACTGACCATTCTGTACCGGTGACGTACAGATGGTTGCGTGAGACCATCTAGGCGTCTCATGTAAATAACTTGAGCCATTCATTAAGAATGGTGTTTATAAAAAAATCAGTTCGATTAGATGTCATTAAGTGATTGATTTACTAATTCAATTTTTTGATCCATGAATTTGCAATGATAAAAAAACGGAATGAATTGATAAGTCCTTACGAATGTTCAATTTAACTGATTTTTTCCAAGGGTTTTTTTAGAAAATACTGTAAATTATACAAAATGAATAGCTTGGGACATTTATATGGATTTGAGTAATTATTTAGTAGTATTGGGGCAGTTGCCCCAATACTTTTTTATACTACACGTTCCTATGAGGTCCATACACTTAAAAGTAAATGCCCACGAGAAAAGGGTGTCAGAATAAAGAAATAATTTTTTCATTTACATGGGACTCTAAGATGGGTCTCATAAAACCATTTGTTCATTTGTTCACTATTGCTACAGAATGTTCGGTACTCATGCTATATTTGTTCTTGAGACCTGTGGATGCTATATAACTATCATAAAAAATGTTAGAATTCCGGAAAAGTTTCTTCGAAAATGTTCAGAAAAATGAAATTAACAATTGAGATTCACATTTTTTATAACTATCATAAAAAATGTTACAACTCAGGCAACAACCATTGATCGATCTGGATAAGGATGGTTAACCTCCTAATTTGCAAGAATGATACTCACACAACAATTCAAACACAACAACTTACACAACCTCTCACATACATGTGGGCTCCACACACACTATTATGTGTGGGCCCCACGTGTATGTGAGAGATTGTGTAAATTGTTGTGTTTGAATCGTTGTGTGAGTAGCATTATCCCCTAATTTGTCAATTTGGGTTATATGCGTGAGCAACTTACCTAATCCAATGGTGTCTAAATTCTAATAGGCTAGAAAAAGATTCCCCTAGAAAGCTTTTTTTTTTTTTTTTTTTGGGGTTTTAAAAAAAAAAAAAAAAACCTTAGTTCCTTTAATGGAAGGGGAAATGTAAAACGTACCGAGTATATTGATATCTGAAAAAAGTGTTTTGATGTTTGTGAATTAAGATGCTTTAGAAGCCGTTCCAGTTTTCCTTCTTTTTCCAAAACTTCCTTTTTTCCAAATTTCAAATTCAAATATAACGAAAATGAAAAATAATTTTTTAATTTTTTTTGCACCGTCCATAGTGAAAGGAAAATTATTTACATAAACACATGATTTTCGAGCTTGAAATTTACCTTCCTTTTCAAAAACCCACTTTTAACAAAAGTGGAACGGGATTCATGAGATGTGTATACAAATTCTAACTTGTAGACATTATATGCATATTATGCACTGAGAGATGCTACATATACTACCATCCAACAACTACACCATCCACTACATTCTTTGTAAAGTCCATCCCGGCTCCCAAAAAAATACAGAAAAATGTCCATAAATTTTAAAATAATATATCATGGGACCCTGTAAAAAATCAGCTCCAACGGATATCGGTAAGTATTATTTTATCGATTTGTAGTGACGAAACTATTTAACTGTACAGTTTCGTCCCTACGAATATAGAAATAATACTTACCAATATTTGTTGGAGCTAATTTTTTACAGGGCCCCATAATATATTATTTTAAAATTTATGGAGATTTTTTTGGGACCCAGGGTGGGCCTTATAAAGAATGTAGTGGATTGTGTAGTGATTGGATGTAGTATACTTAGACTTATTGTTATGCACTGGTGGGCGAAGTCTAGCAAAGACCCGTAAATAAATAGTACTACTTTGAAGCAAAAACAGACAAATGTGACGTGGATTAATTGGTCCCCCATCTGTACGTTCACTTTCAACAATGGATCGCCTAATCATCTAGTCTAACCTAACCTCATATAGTACACCAATAATAATTTATCTCTATAAAATAAATATTGCAAGGGTGACCTCAGTACGTGGTCCATGGTCGGTTGCACGTGTCAGCCGCTCACTTGCCGACTTTTTGTCTGAAAATGAATCTAAACCGTATAAAACTTCCACCGGCCTTTGGGATACTATCTTGGAAAAGAGAATCCCCATGCTGCTATCAAGGTTGATTCTGATGAAGAAAGTCTCTCTTTCCACTTCACCATCAATTCCTTCGCGAATACGGAAAACATCCCTCACGCGCGCCCCTCATGCTAATTGGTATCGTGCACGGAAGTAGACGGTGTCTACCATTTCACTTGCGTTAGGATTTTTGTTTTCTAAAGAAAATCCAAGAAACATTCCACTTTCGGCAATAAAACGTCAAAATAGCAAGAGAGAAGTTACAGAAAATTGAACTTACACTGAACCTTTTTAATACTAGTTCTTAGTAAGATAAAAAATAACGATGATGGTTCAATGCCTATTGCTTTTTAGCAATGTTTCTTAGTAAATTTTTTTTCCTATATAACAATATCCAAACACTATATTGAATTTTCTTAATCATTCAAAACATTGTTATCTCTTAATAATTCAGAATATCGTTATCTAACACAGATATGCTTTTTATTAATTATCTTGAAGTTTTTCAATAGAAGAATACCAATTACACAATGGATTTATAAAGAAAATAATTGCATTGAATTTGTGAGTCTTTCGGTTCAAATTTAAGGTATACACAACGTACTTTCAACTATAAAATTTTTGCCATCACTCCATTAATGTCAACCTCTAGTACAAGGCATGAACACGTCTAAAATGTGGTGTCCCCATCTTGGTGGGTTTGGAACGTCGATTGCATTTTTAAACTGCCCGAATGTGCGCATAGGGTACCACATCAGCTGTACCCAATTTGCACCAAGAATTTCTCGAGTATACAGAGTATAGTTTTCCCTCAGGCGCGTGCTAATCACACATCATGTAAAAGCGCGTGGATTTGATAACTTCTTACACCATATCCACGTAAAAAAAATGTATAGAAAAATAGCCTCCACATCTTTATAAACCATCTCCACCCGCTAGAGTTCCATCGATCTCCAAACCAAAACACTTCCAGTCAACCAAAACCTCCAATCCTTCAATAATATTCCTCCTCTCCCCACCAAAAAACCACCACCATGTCCACAGACTACTCCTACTCTCGCCCTCCTCCCTCAGCCCACCTGTGCTTCCTCCTCCTCATACTCTTCACCTTCATCACCTTCTCCTGGTACATCAACTACGAGTCCATTTTCGAAGGCCTCTTCGATCAGATCAAGCTCATCCTGATCGTCTCCCCCTTGATTCTACTCCTTGCCGTTCACTTGGTATCGAGCTTCAGAAGTAGCCGCCTGTCGCCCTTCTACCTGCCGTCGCCGGAGAGAGACTCACTTCATCGGGCCGGTGGAACTCCTTGGGGCGTTGGGTTTCTGCTTGTTCTGCTCTTCTTGATGATCTCTTACCACTCTTCCGTTCAAGAGCGCTGGTTCCCTCTTCTCGCTAAATCATGATCGAGATATGACAATACTATGGCGTATATATTGCAACCTATGTATAATTTTAGTATGATGTAATTACTGTTTTTTTTTTCTTTTTTGATCCGCTGATGAAATTACTGTATATGCCTGGCAGCTTGTGTAATTTGGTTGACGTCATGGTCAGAGGGTTTTTTTTTTTTTTTTTAAATTCTGCTAAATGGGAGTCCCACTCAGGCTGCGGGGCCATATTTAACACATCTTATGCAGTCGGGACGAAATCAGGATTTCGTAAACGGAGGACCGAATTATGAAAACTAAGCACAAGTACCATTAATTAAGTAGGTTGCTGATTTTTTAGTCTTAATCATTGACATAATTTGAAAATACTTCATAATTGTTTTGAATTCCGGATTTGAACGACATTATGCTCAAAATGCATGATTAAGCTCCATTCTTGAAAATATTAATTGTTTGAACTTCCCAGTTCCTGAAAATACTTTTCAATTGGTCATGTGAATTAACTTGACGTCTCACCCTACTAATCGATAAGGAACTCTAAGAAGGCCAGACTGAAAAGGAAAATGGAATTCGTAGTTAGGAAGAAAAAGAATGAGTATTAAAAAAAAAAACTGAAATGACACGGGAGCCTTGGACCCCATAGACTACTAGTGGTTCCATCTCAGCTGGTACGTGCCAACATGGGGTGTGCGAATTCACGTACAAGATCTCAAAATTTCATGGGTAAACCACGCAAGCTTAGGTACCTATATATTGGGTTTGTGCACAGTCGAGTAACGAGGATTTCGGGACAAACTCGACAAGTCAAACAAAGTGAATGGCGGATCAATCGGATCAAAATAATAGGCTCGATATAGACTCTGTATGGGTACACTAGTGATGAAATAAAACCACTTTTTGTGTCCCAATGATGTGGTTGTAATCTGCCATTGTCTAGTTGTGTTTCTTAACTTGTGAATGAAAGCAACACAACTTGATACATGGCCTTAAAAGTCCTGATTAGTAATCCGATCGATTACACACACATTTGGGTAACTACTCAAAAGCTATAGAGACATATTATTGGATCTGGATCCTCTATGAGGATCTCCTTGTGAGGATCGTGTGAGGATTTTCATCCAAACCGTCCTAGAGATTGGGCTCTCTGGTGAATGGAATAAAATGGGGTTGGAGCTCAAATTTAAAATAAGGGAGATGTGAGTGTTTTACCAGAAGTATTTGTTTTTTGACCACCTGAGAGTAAGATGATCATATCATTTGACGTACAAAAGGATTAGGATCTAAACGGCTTATATTAGAAAGTAGATACAACAAGCTTTTTCTAGCAATTCAAAGCACGTCCAAATTAGAGTTTGGAAGTGTTTGTGGCAAGATCGCAAAATTTAGTCATCTTAGAGAGTAAAAATAGATAAAGAAATAAAAATAATAATTGAATAAATAAATTATTAGGGACCGTGATGGAAGAGAGGGGGTGGTTTTGGAAAACAAAAGCGAAACAAAATTTCTCCAACTTTCTATTAATTAACTATTGGCATTTCTTTTAAAGAATGGGAGAATTGGGTTTGGGCTGGGCACATGAACTCAAATGAATCCACAAGATATTTTTTGAAATTCAAATCCCAAGAGAGAGGTCCAAACCCAAATCTCTTTTTACCATGGTCCGCTATCGGGTAATGTCATACCCATGCATGTACAGCCCAGCCGGTTAACCAAACATGGACTCTACTCACTCCATTCAGGATCCAGATCCTTTATGAGCCTTCTTCCTAAGACACATAATTCTAGAGAGAGAGAGAGAGAGGTCATGCTCAAAACCGCTGCAGAGGCAGAGGAGGAAGAGCAATGTATGAGGCGGGGTGAAGAATAGGAGGCTTAGTCAAAGAACAAATGAGTCGGCTGGAATGTAGTTTCGAAGAGAGTTTAAAATTGGACTTTGAGAGGAAGCGTGGGCTGGCTTACAAGCTTGGTCTGGATCCACGGCAAGTAGAAGTTTGGTTCCAGAACCGAAGGGCATGGGGGAAGAGCCAGAAACTGGACGAACAATATGCCAAGATGGAATCATGATCGGATTCTGATTACACAAACAACACACGTCAAAATTTCTCTGTTTCATGAATTATATAGTATATGTCTTTAACTGATTGAATTAGTCATTTATGTCATGGCAAATAGGCGTTTAAAAAAGAGAAATGATATTAGCACTCTAAAAATTGACGCCGGCACTTCAAAATCAGTGTAATTCCAAAGTCATTTTCTTTTGTTTTTTGGAGTGCATGCATCAATTTTTAAAGTGCCAATATCATTTCTCTTGAAGAATCTTATAAAGTTGTCTCCCAAAAAATTTGTGTTGAAACCAAAGGCAAGTAGTTTAAAATGGGTTTATCCCAAAATGTGTTTCTATGAAATACTCCAGAAAGACCCCATGAGACTAAAGTAAGACCTAAGAAAAGATTGTCAGCCCTAATTTTAGGTTTATTCCAAAATGAGTTTTATAGCTCTGACCCTCTCACAAGCATGCTTTCACTCAATGGGAAAAAAATATATATGATGCTGAAGTTTCCCCATTGATACTCTTTCATTTCTTGTGACTGCCAACTGTTTTTGCTACACCCCTACATTTCCACCCTAAGTTCCTAACAATAAAAAACAACATCAATTTTTGCCCCAAAACAAAATACGTTGTCTTCAACAGGCATGATTCTCGTGCCTTGCACAAGGCAGAACCTAGTAATATAACAAGATTGGCAAAAATGGGTTGCCAATAATGGAGAGCTAATTTACCCCCAGAAAAAAACATAACGGAGATCGAGCTTCAATGAGGGGAAAATTCATGAGGATAAAGATTGCCCGGCAAAACACTTGTTGGAGCTTGTTTTCTGAAAGTTGGCATTGATTTATGCTTTCAATTTGGTACTATGTTTTGCAACGAAGAAAAAGTGTCTTTTCTTCATATATTTTAATGTGCGAATTTCGCAATATTTAACTATGGACATTTAGCTTAGAGTAATGTAGTTTAAATTTTTATGTCTCACATGCGGTGTGGTGTATATGAAACTGATGTGGGTTTGTCAATTAACAGCCGAATCTATTTGAATTGAAGAAGAATTTGGGTCAATAATTCCTCATATAAAACAAATTTTCGAATAATTCCACGTATCTCCCCTGGACTAATAAAACATATTTAGTATTCCACGTATCTCCCCTGGACTAATAATTCCGAGACTAAGCAAATTTTCGAATTAAAAATTATTCATAAGGACGGTAAAATAACTTTGACCAAGTATGAGAGATTTTGGCTAAGTCTCTCATTATCTTACCACTTCAATCGAACCGTAAGTATATATCACTATTAATTCAAAACCTTATCCATTTCTTTATCATATCTTAACCAAACACAAACCCTTATTCACTGGGATAAAAATAATTTTAAAAAAATGTATTTGGGTCCCCAGTATTATCTTATCCCCATTTTCTAATACATCGAAACAAACAGGCCCTCAGGATCTAATGGGACATGCTTTCTTTGGATTCATTGGTTAAATGATTAAAGATGAATTCATCATCACATAAAGATTTTCCAGAAGAACCCTGCTAACCACATAGACATCTGCTTATAGATTGTGCACAAATTTTATTGTAGAACCTACCACAAGTCCCACACAAATGATTCGAGTTGTTCATTAAATGTAAAATATTTTTTTAAAGGTCTCTGTAAAAAATCAGCTCAATCTAATACATATAGGTGTTCGATCCAAATATCTAAATTTTCATTTAGATTTCTGGATAATGAAAAGTTAGATAATTAGATCGAGCACCTTTAGGTATCGAATTGAACTGATTTTTTGTGAAGACCTTTAAAAATGTTTTACATTTAATGAACGGCTCGAATCATTTGTGTGGGCCCCACAACAAAATCTGTTCACAGATTGTCTGTGTGAACAGATTTATTGTATCCGAAAGGGATCAGAGTGATCTTTAATCAGATTAGTAATCATGATTAGTGGGTCATCCCCTGAATTTTGGTGGTATATTCCCATATGATTTCCATTGATCGGGAAGTGTTATATGTAAACGTGCAATATGCCCGCAAGTGTCGGCTGCTTTAATTGGAACCCATAAATAAGCACATAGCCACATAGACGATAAAATTGGTCTCTAAAATTAATTAATATACTACGTGTAAGTGTAAGTTGTTTTGAACACTTGAATTTTCAAAGAACTTACAAAATGCCATAAGCTATGCAAACTGCGTTTTAGAGAGAGAAAGAGAGTGGGGAACAGCTTAAAAGATGTCCAGGATTAGTCATGATCTAGCTATAGCTTGGAACCGCATCAATTGAGAGCGGAACCCCATTTTCTGAGGAGCGACCTTGACTAAAGTAGTAAAAAGGATAGAATGCGATTAGGTCATAAATAGATGCCAACCAACCTACTTTTTCAAATGTCCGGAAAAAGTGAAATTAACGATTGAGATTCATTTTGATGTGTATGATACAAATATCAAAATGAATTTGAACCACTCATTTTCTCTCCTGTACATTTTTGGAAAAACTTTTCATGTACCCTAACATTACTCAACTATCATTGCACCAACCTGTATGGTAACTATCACAGTATGTACAACTCAGGCAACAACCATTGATCGATCTGGATAAGGATGGTTAACCTCTCCAAATTTATCAATTGGGATATTTGAGTGAGCAACTTACCTACTCCAGTCATATAGACACACATACTGTCTCTAAGCTAGAAAAAGATTCCCCTAGAAAGTTTACCACTACTAATCTAGAGCTAGAAAAAAAAAAAACAAAAAAAACCCATTGTTCCTTTAATGATAGGAAAAATGTCACAAGAAAGTCTGTTCACACAGAAATTTCATGTACAGATTGTGCACATAATTTTTTGTGTGGTCCACCACGGTCTCACATAAATGATTCAAGTCGTTCAGTAAATGTAAAACACTTTTTCAAGGGTTCTCGTAGAAAGTCAGCAGAAAGTCAGCTCAATTCAATACGTATAAATACTCGATCCAATCATTTAACTTTTCATTTTTCTGATCTTAATAAAAAGTTAGATGATTAGATTGAGAACCTATAGGTATCGGATTGAGTTAATTTTTCACGGAAACCCTTCAAAAAGTGTTTTAAATTTACTAAACGACTCAGATAATTGTGTGGGACCCGTCGTGGGACCCACAAAAAAAATGTGCACAATCTGTTTAGTTCGCTCCTACGAATCCAAAAGTAATACTTACCAATGTCCATTGGAGTTGTTTTTTTACATGGCCCTATAAAATAATGTTAAAAATTTATAAATATTTTTCTAGATTTTTGTAGAATCCGAAATGGGTTCAAATGGGTTCAAATGCGTTTTTACTTGCGTAATCCACTTCAAATCTTTTTTGTGATTAGAATTTTCGATATTTTTATCTCCTCTAAAATCATTGCAAGGCTGACCTCAGGTGGGGTCAATGGTCGATCGGCTGCACGTGTCAACTATCTGTTCACTTGCCGACTTGTTTTCTCTCTTTTCTAAAAATGAATCAAGCCTTTGGGATACTTCTGGTACTAGTAGTATTCTTTTCGTCTCAATTTGTTTGTACAATTTTGAGTTTTTAATTTGTTAAGAAAATTTAATTTAATTCTGATTTGAATATTTACGTCATTTATTCATTAATTTTAAAATTGGACAGTCAATTTGAAACTTATGCAAATTAAAGGAGACAAATAAATCGAGATGGACAGAGTATTTCGCAAAAGGAGAATCCCCATGCTGCAATCGAAGTTAACACGCCCAAAATGTGGTGTCCCTCCCTTAGTGGGTACATATATAGACGCGTGCTAATCACAAGTCATTTAAAAGCGCGTGTATTATTTGATAACTGCTATTAGTGCTATGCCATTTCTCCGTAAAAAATCTCTGTCTCCCTCCATCCTAATTCTATTGTAACTTTTGGAAGATTGTATCATTTTTTAATTGATTATATATTATAATTTATAATATTTTATGTAATTTTAAGAATATTATATTATAGAATAAATCAAAATCTATTATTAGATATTAAATTTATTACCAATTTAGAGAAGGGGCCGGTTCTAGAGACAATACATTTTTCAAAACCCTGCATGGGACCTTCAAACAAATGATTGGAGCCGCTCAATATATTTAAAGCATATTGTTAAGGGGTCCCATAAAAAATCGATGCATTTGAATATCGGTAAGAGCTTGATCAGCTCACTTGGTTGATTCATATCAAATTTGACATGACAAAATTGAACGAGCTGATCAACCTCTTGCCAATATCCAAATGAGTTGATTTTTTACGGGAACTCTTAAAAACATGTTTTAAACAAATTGAGCGGCTCCAATTATTCGCGTGGGGCTCCGAAAAATGTATTGTCAGAAATATTTTCTCAAATGTATTGTCTCTAGAACCAGCTATTATAAAGATATAACTAGTTTTTTTATCCAGTTAGAATAAGAATTGGGACAACTAAATTAGGACAGAGGAAGTATATTCTTAGTCATGTATCACTTTTTGTATCATTTAAGCAATTGTTTATATCTCACAATCTATAATATTTTTTACGATTTTGAAAACTTTATTCAATAAAATTATTTGAGATTTATTAAACAATTATACATATTTGATATAAAATATTATAAATTAAAAGATATAGTCAATTTTCTTAGAAGTCTCATATAGTAAACAGGACCAAAAACATGGGATGGAGGTGGGAGTAGAAAAATAAGCTCCACATCTATATAAGTAACCATCTCCACCCTAGACCACCCACAAGAGTTCCATCTCAAAACCGTAACACTTCTACTCAACCAAAACCACCACCACCATGTCCACAGAATCCTCCTACTCTCACCCTCCTCCCGCAGCCCACCTCTGCGTCCTCCTCCTCATACTCTTCAGCTTCATCACCTTCCCGTACTGGTACACCGACTACGAGTCCCCATTCGAAGGCCTCTACGATCAGATCAAGCTCATGCTGATCGTCTCCCCCTTGATTCTACTCCTTGTCGTTCACCTGGTTTCGAGGTTCGGGAGTGCCCGGTCGCCGTCCTTCTTGCCGTTTTCGGAGGGAGAATCGCTTCACCGGGCCGGTGGAATACCTTGGCGCGTTGGGTTTGTGCTTGTTCTGGTCCTCTGGATGATCTCTTACCACTCTTCCTTCAAAGAGCGCTGGTTCCCACTTCAAGCTAGATCATGATCATCGAGATATGACAATATTATAGCATATATTGCTACCTATATATGTACTAGTATGATGTACTAATTACGGGGAGTCCATGCGGGCTGCAAGGCCATATTTGACACATCGTACGTTCGTACATGCCAACATGCGGGTGTGCGAATTCACGTACGACATATCAAATTTTCCTGGCTAAACCACGCAAGGTTCCTTTTGGGTTTGTGCACAGTCGTGCAAGTACTACGTACGTAGTGATAGGAGATTTCGGGACAAACTCGACGGGCCAAACAAAGTGAACGATCAATCGGATCAAACTAGCTGATAGGCTCGATATAGCTAGGCTCTCTGTATCATGGGTACCGAGATGAAATAAATCACTCTTTTTGTGTCCCAATCTTGTGCATGGTTGTAATCTGCCGTTGTCTAGCTTTGTTTCTTAACTTGTGGATGGAAGTACACAACTCGTCGATGCATGGCCTAGCTAATATTCCCAAATTTTGATCTGAGATTACACAAACATTTGGGTAACTACTCAAATGCTATAGACACATATTATTGGCTTGATGTGTAGATTTGCCTAGTTAATGCCTTGTTTGGATAGTGATTTCAAAAAAAATTCTCAACTCAAAATATACTCATTACTTCTACTTACTTCAAATCATTACTCTTATTTCTCTATCCACTCATTACTCTATAAAATTTTTCAAAAATTTCTTAAAAACTCATCCAGACATGACATAAAGCATGTTTTCTTTTCTTTCTATAAAGGTTGCACATGTACATGAGGTTAATTAATTATACATGGAGCGACTGTCTTCTGACTTTCCCCCATGGTATATAGGGTACTTTTGTACAAAGATCAAAAGAAGGTTTCTTTTCTCCAAACACAGTGCAATGGCTAGAGATGGTGCATGGTATAAAAACGGTGTGGTACCTCTAATTTAAAATGAGGAAGCTAGATGTGAGTGTTTTGTCGAAATTATTATGTGTTTGGATTTGGATTTGAAATTTTTTTTTAAAAATAATAGAGGTAATAAGTGGAGAGAGATAGAGAGAGAAATGTTAAAAATATAAGAAATTTATGAGATATTTTTTGAAAAATGCTCTTTAAAAACAAAAGAGCACAAAGCATTGATTTTTACCATCTCTTAGGGTAAGATGATAATACATATCATTTGATGTACAAATAGATTAGGATCCAAACAACTCCGCGTTAGAAAGTCGATTGTAAAAATTTTCTAACGCGGTTCAAATCATGTCAAATCAGAGTACGGGAGTCTCTCTATCAAGAGCGCAAAATTTGGTTATTTTTTGGACTTTAGAAGATGCGCAACTATGCAATATTCTCAAACTTTACGAGCTTGTTCCGAACACTCTCGAAATCTAATTGGTACTTGGTTTGAACCGCTGGAAAGCTTGCTGAATCCACCCTTAGTTAGTTGAAAAATAAATCATTTCAGTATATTTTTGGTAAAACAATCACATTGCTCTCATTTTAAATCGGTTAAAGACTTAGGCTCCGTTCCAAAAACCTTCTTAAAAAATAAGTACTTATTTTGCCACTTCTCAAAGAAAAATAAGAAGGTTTGTACCACAAAATCCAAATAAACAGCTTATTTCACATTTTCAAACTCAAAAATAACGTAAATGAGAAATAATTTTTCAAATTTTTTTGCACTGTATTAAAGATCTCAATGAAATCTATTAAATAAGATCCATATTCATAGGAAAATTATTTACGCAAACACATGATTTTTGAACTTGAAATTGTCTTCTCAAAAAATAAGTAATTTTTCAATTTTTTGTGGAACAACCCTTTTTATTAGACAAAACATAAGAACTTAAACCCATTTTGGAACGGGCCTATTAACCCAACCCTCGAGTAAAAAGAACAGTACGTGGGCTTATTTTCGTCTGCCAATTTTATCCCTTAATTTGGCAGCAAGCAGCTTTGACCAAATAGATATTTTCACCTTTTTTCCCTCGTCAAAAATATCTCTGCCTTCTCTGATATGTGGATTGTGGACCACTTGTGGCCACGTTACCCAGATTTTCCCTTTCCAATCCAATTTGTTCACGTCTCCAAAAACGCAATTTACGGTTCGGATGCACCGAACGGGTACCAAATGGTACCCATCTGGAACTGAAAAATTTTCCGAGTTGAAGAGATCTCTCATCTTCAACTCCAAGAATTTTTCGGTGCCAGGTGGGTATATCCCACGTGGTACCCGCTTGACACATATAGGCCGTCCAATACACTTTTGGACGGCTCAAATTGAAATATTATCTCTCCTTTCACACCAACACTTTCTCTCTTCTTTTTCTCTCTCCAAATCTGAGCCGTCCTAAAACGCAATGGACGGCTCAGATGCGCCGAACAAGCACCATGTGATACTCATTCGGCACTGAAATTTTTTTCCCTCCGACAGATAATTCTTACTTTTTCTTCTGGTCCTGTGGATTACTGGATTTTCAGCGTTGTTGTATGATTTTCGTGCAGGTTTCTAGCTCTTCCACCTTCTTTCAATCTCTGCTCTGTAAAGTTTGCAGATTTTTTTTCTCAAATTTGTAAAGTCAAGTTTGTGTTGTACGGACGTACCTCAACTACGACTACCACACCTCTACCGCTACCACCGTTATTTTAATATCACATAACATCAAAAAATTGCGGATAATAATCAATAGTATTATGAGAATAAATTATTTTCACTGCTGTGTAAACATTTGTTTTCTCCAAATTAATTGTATTGCATCACGTCGCTATATTTTATTAATTAGGACCACTGTTTTGACACGTGTTGCGATTAAAGGTGGCAAACAGGCGGGTTTGGACGGGTCATGGGTCAAATATGGATGGATCGAATATTGGTCAAAAAGTAAACGGATTGAAACGGACCGGATCGAATATGGGTCAAGCCAAACCCAACCCCCCGACCCGACCCGTTTTCCTTTGTGTGTGTTTGTTTTTTGTTTCCGTTCCCCCCTCCTCACTGATGTGTTTCAATAAGGGGATTCAGAAAAATAAAATTTTATTATTAAAAAGTCAAATGATTTTTTTTGTCTCTAGTCAAATTTTTTTGTATTCGTTTGTTTTACGACAACTTTTTATCCCAATTAGTTCGTTTCGACAAGAGAATCGAAAAAGTAATTCTTTTTAACTTTTATCCTAATATTTTTTGTAATATTCAAGATAAATCCCAACAATTGGCTTTTCGGACTTTATCTTGGATGTTTTTAAAAATATTTGGGTAATAGTCATTATTTTTTACTTTTCTGATTGGAGCGAATTAAAATTGTAAAATATTTGTCGCAAAATAACAAATACGAAAAAAGTTGAATAAGGACAAAACGAAAAAAAAGCCCAAAAGAGGGAGAGGATGTAACGACCCGCTCCATCTTTGTACAATATTGTCCGCTTTGGACGCCCAAAGCCCATAGACTTTCCAATGAGGTCACCCATCCTTGGATTGCTTCCCAGGACGAGCACGCTTAACTGTAAAGTTCCTATGCGCTTTGACCCGTCCTCACGGCCTTAAAAGGCCTTGTACAAGTAGGAGGGATCTTTTCTTATAAACCATAACTTACCCCCTCCCGTCCGAACGGATCCTGCCCTTCTGCAGTACCGCCGGCTACCGGAAAGCGGGGTGTCACAATCTACCCCCCTTAGGGATGCAACGTCCTCATTGCACAAGCCCAGCAACCTTCCCCTGGCGGCCATGGTGTGGCACTTAGTTCTGTACAGCACAATCAATGTGCTCGTACCAGATTCTAGAGGTGGCCCCCACCATGTAGACCAGGGTTGTGCTCTGATACCACCTGTAACGACCCGCTCCATTTTTGTACAATATTGTCCGCTTTGCCCTTGATGTCTGCTTCACCCTCGTTTGGGTTTGGAGTTCAACCCGGATGACTACTGTATTTTGTTGTTGGCTTGAAGTCTTGTGACATCAAGCTATTTTGTTACTGCAGATTAAGTATTCCTACTTCCCTATGGAACTTGCGCACAAGGTAATTTAGTTCTTATGTTGCTAGATTTGTACAGGGCACTCATATATGCTGCATGTTAAGACATTGATTGTGCTGTACAGAACTAAGTGCCACATCATGGCCACCAGGGGAAGGTTGCTGGGCCTGTGCAACGAGGACGTTGCATCCCTAAGGGGGGTAGATTGTGACACCCCGCTTTCCGGTGCCCGGCGGTACTGCAAAAGGGCAGGCTCCGTCCGGATGAAAGGGGGTAAGTTATAGTTTATAAGAAAAGATCCCTCCTACTTGTACAAGGCCTTTTAAAGCCGTGATGGCCGGTCAAAGCGCATAGAAACTTCACAGTTAAGCGTGCTCGTCCTAGGAGCAATCCAAGGATGGGTGACCTCACTGGGAAGTCTATGGGCTTTGGGCGTCCAAAGCGGACAATATTGTACAAAGATGGAGCGGGTCGTTACAGAGGAACTCAAGGAATTGGTCTTATAATTATCTTATCACAGTTAAGAGGAGCTCAAGGGATTGGAGAGAGAGAGAAGATGTAATTATCTTATCACAGTCAAGAGGAGCTCAAGAGATTGGAGAGAGAGAACTTGTACAGAAGGCCTACTCTAGATTTTGTACAGATAAAAAAATCATACCCTTTTACAAACTCACTCTAGATTTCGCACGGATAAAAAAATCGTAAAACACAAAAAAAAAGAGTGCATTTATCGAAAAGTAGATTGCATAAATCATACCCTTTTACAATCCTTTGATGAGACTTGGGATTTGGACGAGAAAGATTAGTTTGTATAATTTTGATCATTCTTCTCTGGTCTATAACAAATTAACAATCCTAAATTATTGATAGTTTGCCTTCGGGTTTTCAATATTATATGGATTGAATCGATTTATTTAAAAAAAAAAAAAAAGACTCCATCCAATTCAAATCCGGACCACAGAGAAACAAAATAGAATCATCAACTGAGAGAGAGAGAGAGAGAGAGAGAGAGAGAGAGAGAGAGGGGCTCACTGTACAATGCTGTATTTTGCTGGAGCCGTGGAATTTTTTTCCAAAAACAACTTGCGGGGGGTTTCACATTTTAGGAGTAAAACAACTCTTGTGGAGAGAATGAGTACTCCCTCCGTCCCAAAATGGATGACAATTTTTGAAACTCGTGTCATTTTCCGTCGCTTATATTTTTCAATCTATAATATTTTTCATGAGTTTGAAAAGTTTGTATAATAGAACAATTCGAAAACTATCAAACAAGATCCATATTGAATATGTTTTGATATCCATATTGAAAGATATAAGGAATTGAAATTGGCACAGATATCAAAAATTGACATCCAATTTGGGACGGAGGGAGTATTTTGATTCCAACCCATATTGAACTAATTTTTAACCCATTTAAACCATGTATATATGTGTTTATATGGGTTCAATCTATATAAACTCATTATACAATATGAACAGGTTGAGTTGGGTTATAAGTGAGCGAGTTAAAGTAAGAAATTCTCAATTTTTTTTGTTGATGGTTGTGGTGGCGATGACAGACATAGTGATTGTGTAATGGAGAATTAAAAGAAACTGAATTGAAAAATATTATTAACCTTTTCGAATTGGCAATATTCTCAATATTAATTTGTTTGGTGGGAGAAAGATTCACCATTAACCCATTTATTTGTGAAGGCGCAATATGTTTAGCATTGATTTAAAGTTTGAGGTTCATCACAAATAGTGATATCTATATAAACTAATCATATTTTACAAGAAAAATTGACAGCCAAAAAATATCTCTCATTACTCTTTAGGCAAAAAAATAAATTTTCCAATAAAGTTTTCACGAATGTCCCTATCATCCCATGAGGGGATTACAATTCGTATTGAATGCAAACCACAAAACGTGAATGTCATCTCACACGAAACCCAACATCTTCCACTCATTTCTTTTCTTTTTTTTCTTCCAACGGATAGAGTGTCTATAACAGTTTACGTGAATTTCAACCAATTCTCATTCCTAATGTAGTTAAAGACAAATCATTCAAGTTGAGATTAAAAAAAATTTATTTTGGACGATCCGAATTAAAAAAAAGTCTACCCTAACTGCTCTTAATCTAATTATACGAAAATGTTTTAAAGAGTCCAAATTTAAGATGAATTTTTTCACTCTTCCCGGAAAGATTTTTTAAAAATCGGAATCATTAATTACTTAGATGGATGACAAGATTAAGCGTTGTGCTTGAGGAGGGATCAAACAGAGCGGTATAATGGTTTCGTTATGTTAAAAATTACGGTGCCTCCAAGATAGGCGGAGACACCGAAATTATTTCCCTGCACCTGCTCAATTCTGTGGGGGAAGACTACCGTCGCTTCCACCCTGTACATAAACCGCATAAATCCGCAAACCGCCGCTTCACAAAACCAACAATCTTAAAATACAATATCCAGAGAAAGAGAGAGAGAGATGGGGGTGGTGATAATTGACGGCTCGACGGTGCGAGATTTCGTGAGCAACGAAGAGCACTTCAACAAGAGCGTCGACGAGAAGTTCTCGTCGCTCGACCTCAACAGCGACGGCGTCCTGTCCCGATCCGAGCTGCGCAAGGCGTTCGAGTCTTTCCGGCTCCTCGAGACGCACTTCGGCGTCGACGTGGCGACGGCGCCGGAGGAGCTGGCGAAGCTCTACGACTCCATCTTCGAGAAGTTCGACTGCGACAAGAGCGAGTCCGTCGACCTGGAGGAGTTCCGGTCGGAGATGAGGAAGATCATGCTCGCGATCGCGGACGGGCTCGGATCGTCGCCCATCCAGATGGCTCTGGAAGACGACGACGAGAGCCTGCTCAAACAGGCTGCGGATCTAGAGGCTTCGAAGAATCAGTGAGCTGATGTCCAGAGATCTTCTCTGCTGCACATTTGTATGGGTTCCACCACTTTAATAATGTTTGAGACTCTATATCATATGTGTGTTTGTAAAAGCACTGAATTGTGTGTCTTTGTTTGTTTGATCCGACGGTTGTTATGTGGTCTACATGATGGAATAAAGCCTGGATATTAATAAAGTGTGTTTGGTTGGTGCCTAAAACTTTGATTGAATTACCTCTAGTATTAATCTGTTGTTTGAGAAACTGGTTTGACAGATTTGTTTTCGATGGAAGAATTTGTCAAAAATGAGTGCAGCCAATGGTTGACTGATGTAATGAAATGAGAAAAAGTTGTCAAGAATGGACCTCTTTAATAGAGAAATATGGTGGTTGGACAAAAAACTGGCCTCACAACATACTAACCATATCTTTTTCCTTCTTCTTTTCTTGTTTTTGTTTTGTTTTTGACGGTAAGGTGTTCGGGTCAGCTAAGTGCACTTCGTTTAATTCCATTCCTAATCCGTTTAAAATTGAGCCATTCATGTTACTAGTACGGAATTCACAAGAATTTTTTTTTTTTTTCTAACTTGACTCCAAGAACAGTATTGCTAATCTTACATTTAAAAACATTAATAATTACCTTAAAAGATAGGAAAATGATATTGACACTCCCAAAACCATTTTTTTTTTATTTTTTAAAGTATCTGCGTCAATTTTTTTTAGAGTATCAATATCATTTTTCTAAAGACAGTCGAAAATAACAAAAATAGTACAAAATACTAGTAGTACCAGTATTTGGCAACTCTTATCTTCAATCCAGCGTGTCATTTGTCAACCACACACGTGCCATACGGCGGGCGGGCTACAAAATTATGTGGATAACGAATCAGGCCGTGGATATTGTTGCTCTTTCAGGCTGGCTAGCCAAGCCTGACATTCCGAAAGCCCACGTAATAAGTTGGACGACTCACGACACGCCATATAACATCCTTAGCTTTCGTAATCTACTGGAATATTTGGACGAATAACATAAAACAAGTTGTCCTGATCCTTATTACGGCGGCTTAGATATAGCTGATCATGTTGTTCACGTTATCCGCCTAATTGCTGTCTAGAAGACAATTCAAAGTTTTCTTGAATGAATGTCTTTTTTTCTTTAAAAAAATTATTTGAAGTCCTCTCTTGTACAAAAGCCTGGTTCTAACCCAAGAGGTTTCGTCAAGTGATTGTGAAAAAGTAATAAGTTTTCCTTCATGAGCTCTCCCACAAAGGTTAAACATTTCAAATCTTGAGCCCATTGGGGGTTATGCCCAGTCGTTACAATCAAGGTCCCGAAATTAGTCGGAGTTCGCGCAAGTTGGTCCGGACATCCGATTATGAAATTAAAAAAAGGCCTGATTCTTGATCAGTTTGTTAGAGAAACTTCCAATGGTGTTCCTCTCACATCTCTAGAGTTTGAACTAACTTTTCATCCCCATAATTGCATGTGTCGTGACCATTTCCGTTAGCAGTCAACAGGCGACAAGTCAAAACACACCGGCGTTGCATTTTTGTTCAACTTAATCACCCTCTCCTTCCCATCTATATAACCACCTACATAACATGGGGGATGTCTTCAAAACATACCCATCCTCTCTCTCTCTCTCTCAAGGAACTGATCAGGAATTCTCGATATGGAAATAGAGACTGGTTTAGGAGATGTGTTATTGAAGGTGGTGCTGTTTGTTTTGGTCCAAGCTCTTGTTTATCTCATCCTTTCCAAATCCTCCGACATCTTCTCCAAGAACCCGGTTCGGTCCCCAAGTTTCAAGCCGGCTCCATCAGTTAATGCCCGGCGAATTATTGCCGCCCTTGCCGACATGCCTTCCGGCGGCGAGGCCTCGCCTTCTCCCAAGGATACGGTGTTGCAGAGGAAGAATGACAGAACTGCCCATGAGCACACTTCTTAGGCTCCTTTCCGCTGTCATGATTTTTTGGGGATCTTTTTCCCATTTCTTTTGAGGTCATTGGATGAATTCTTTGTGTATAGTAAGAGTGAAAAAAAAAAAAAAGAAGAGTGGGGTGGGAGAAGGGGATTGATGGGTATTCTTTTATTGATTGATTGAATGTTAGGTCTAGTTATAAGTATTTTCAACTAGGGTTGGATTGTTCTTTCATTGAATGTTAGGTCTAGTCATAAGTAGGAGTTCTACTACTTATAAGTTATCAACTAGGGTTTGATGTACCTATGAATGTGTAATATTAATATACATGAATCAATTGTTTTGAAAGTCCGATTTCGAATCAGTAGTTGATGTGGTGGTGAATTTTGAATTTTTTTGATTTTGGCGAATGACAATCTCAAACGAGTTAGTGCGTTTTTTTCATGAAGAATGCAAGGTGACATATTTGTAATTGAGACATCACTTGCCAATTAAATTTGGTAGAATATATTTGTCTCTCACCCACCAATAACTGTTACGGAGTACAACTGTTACATCCCACATATTCTCAATTATCAAATTTTACCCGATAAGGGCCCAACTGAAAATGGTGCATGTTTGGCAAGACTTATCAATAGGTGGTTGGTCTTTCCAAAATCGTTCTTCAGGCAATGTGAAAGTTTTAGGCCAAGTGAAAGTTTAAGATTAGAGGGACAAATAAGGATATCGAACCGAAGAAACTGTGAAACAAATTACTATAACACGAAAAATTAATTTCTAAATTAAGTGCAACGGTTTTTAAATTACGACATGTTTTTAAAAAGTCTGGGTTAATATACTTACTATTAATAAAACTGGTGCCTAGCTAGCACTACAAGTGATCGGTACATTGTGTCTTGATGAGGTGGAAACTCCATGGTTTCCGCTGCGGCCCATTGTGGGCCCTTTCGAGCATTTTTTTTTAATCATAGGGCCTCGCAAATTAATGTCTAGCAAAAAATTATCTTGATTGGATATCAATAGTCATGTCAAAAATTGAATTTTGATTTATAAAATGGACGGCCTGATTCCGTCACTAGTATTTTAAGTTAAATTGTCCAT
This sequence comes from Rhododendron kiyosumense, assembly GCA_019656275.1. NCBI lineage: Eukaryota > Viridiplantae > Streptophyta > Magnoliopsida > Ericales > Ericaceae > Rhododendron > Rhododendron kiyosumense. Next base: position 310,103 of record BPLS01000596.1, read on the forward strand.
GACCGTTGGTTTTATAAACTAAAATTTAAACTTTGATATAGTTTTTGTTATTTGATCAAGCTGATTTTTTATGTAGACATATAACTTTTCGGACCCTACAAGATGAACGGTTTAGATTACTACAGTAAATACTCAGTAGGGCTCACAATGAGTGGCGGAAACCATGACCTCATCCGAAAAGAATTTAATCTCATTGAGAAGAGTAATGGAAATTCAATGTTGTCATGATCCCCAAATTGGTAACAAAAACAAAAACACACTCAACATTCTGGTTGCTACTCTAAAATGGAAAAGAGATGGGCAAGTGACCAAGTGTATATAACCATGTCAAATTCATATGATCTTTGTCCAATACCATAGATCCTTGCAAATAACTCTTTGGCTATAGCCAATGGCAAGAGCTGACAAAATCAATATACTATCAGTTAACTGCAACTCTACAAGCAACTTGTTGCGGGATAGAGAGGATAAAAGATTTGCATATTTGTTGCCATCTAAAGATTGACTTCATAAAAGAACGTAAAATCAAGTCTCTCTTTGTTATGTCCGAAGGAATTTTCTCACTTCTTTAATGATACAGATGAGCGATGGAATGATGTGTCCTCCATCCATTTAAAGTCTCCCTCTTCCAACAAACAAACCAAATTCCTCTCTCTCTCTCTCTCTCTCTCTCTCTCTCTCAATGCACGATTTGAAGAACATGAAGCAGCAACACCCAAGTAGTAATTATGTGTCAACAGAGTCTAAACAGGGCATGAACAGAGATTCAAAAGTAATATCAAAGGTCAAGCCAAAGCCACGCATAACCCACATATTTGCGCCGGAAGTCATAAAGACAGATGAAGCCAATTTCAGAGATTTAGTCCAGAAACTCACTGGGAAAACTTCTGGCAGCGAAACCCGCCACGAGAAAACAAATTGCCCTCCGACTATTGAACAGAGGAGCAAATATACTCAAACGGAAAACGACGTCCACATTGGTTATGGAGAGAGAATCAAGGAGGAAAGTGAAGAAATATTTGGAGGTGAGGATTCAAGTAGTTTTGTAGACCTGATTGAACTTCCTTTGCTTCCTCTGAAGTCTTCTCACTTCAGCAGGCATAATGGGATGCCACTTTTCAAGTGAAGACCGCCTCTTCTTCTTCTTCCTTTTTTTTTTCTTTTTTTTCTCTTTGTTTCATGGAAACAAATTGGATTTTCTATGTGGAATTGGTTTTCAGGAAATCGGTTCGATTTTTTTTTTGTTCTGTTTTTTGTTGTATATATTTGTTTCTCCCGAGTAAACAGTAATTGGAGGAATATACACGGTCATGTTTTGAGACCTCAAAATGAACAAAGCGGATGCCAATATTCTTATTTTCAGGTTTATGATGTAAAATTGGCTTGGTAATGTAAAGCTCCCGGATGTCATGTACTAGTGTTATTCTGTTGTGGTTCCTTTCATTTCAAGACAAATGCCTGGTATTTGTGCCCATTTCATTTGAGCAGAGAAAAAATTTTTTCTGAAAAATAAATCAAATAGCAATTAAAACGATCTATCATTTGTGCACAACAAAGATGAATCATGAAAAGTACAAGAACACTAGATACACAGGTTTGACAATTGAGACCGCACGCATGCCACAGAAGGGGAAGGGAAATCTACGATTACACAAAAAAGATTACAACGCGCGACTTTTGTCCTCTTAATTGTGCCTTTTAGTTTCTTTTAAGTTTCTCTCCCACTCAAAACGGGCAAATATTTATGTTTTGTGTAACCAAGCCTCCGGACACAAAACGGCTGAAAGTGCGTCTGGACATCCAATATGGAAATATGGAGTTATATTTGGTTAGTTGAATATGTTTTCACAGCTGTAGTTTAGTTGTTCATTTGTAAGGCTCATCTCTACTTATGAGAGCCGTTGACAAAATCTTAATATTTTTTAGAATATAAGACTTCTACAAAGAGCAGCATATATATATATATAGCTTTCAATGAAGTCATGCAGTTACGATTTTGATGCCAAAGTGGGTCTCCAATCGGCTCTTTTATTTCCAAAATTTGCTAGATGTGAAGGTTTAGGAGCCTAAAGAATAACCCTTCACAAGCCAGCCTTGTGGTCAGAAGTCAATGCCTATGACAAATACTATATATATGGCTACATTGCAAAATATGTGAATAAAAAAAATTCATTAGACGTGCTCCAAATTCGCAAGTCCAACCTCGTGGTCATGTTTTAGATGGAATGAGGTGCACCTTCTTCTTTTTCTTGGTTCTGCAACCTTAAAGAATGTTTTGACAAGTCGCGCCCCCAAATATTTAGGTGACAGAGTCATGTATCTGTCTCATTGTATGTGGGGTTATTATATAAGCATTTTATAGGTAGAGTTCTACTAGGATTGGATCCTTAGATCTCGGGATGCAGACAAGGATGGCACGGATCGGTCTAGTGATCTTACCATTCCTGATCCCTTTAATCTCTTAAGGATTATGGATTCCTGTAGAGATAAGAGGAGGGGTAAGAGAGTCCTACTACGCCTGAAAACTCCCCTTGGGATGATTATTCTGGCCTCCGTAGTCTTTTTTTTCTTTTTATACACACACATCCCAATCACATGGCGAATTGAAAGGTAAAATTTTGATTGCCCATCTAAAGTTGACTAGGAAAATTGCGAGCATAGTTTAACATGTGGGTTGTGCCAAAAGTTCCAAAAGTAGGGTGGCTTTCATTATTCCTGCGGTATAAAAATAACGAGGCATTAGTTCCTCTTTTTGTACCTAACCTCCCTTGTTATACTTGGAGGTTGGAGCTATGTAAGTGTAACCTCAAAAAGACCACAGGATGTGTTAGAGCAAGTGCACCAATAAATAGGTAAAATGGCTATTCATAACATAGTTTTTGTACTTTACCTATTTACTTTTTGTATTGCCTCTGCAGCAATGCTCTGTACATGCTTTTTACTTTATTATAATATAGTATTTTATCATCTTAGATGAGGAGAGAGAGATGAGTATAGAGTAACTTTTTAGAGAGAGAGAGAGAGAGTACAAATCGGAAAAGTGGGTGTTAACATTAAAATAATAATTGTTAATGTTTTTGCTATGCTACAGTTGATCGCTATAACTACCGAGCTTTTTCAATCCATGTATAATACCTAAGCAAGTAGCTAGACTGGTGTAGTATGCTTTTCATGGTTTTGCTCTTCATTTTAGCTTAAAGAACCCAAATACAGAGCCTGGTGTACTTGCCCTTAGGATTGATAAATTTTAGGGAAAATTTGAGAAGTGTAAAATAGTTTTCATTTATGGGAAGGACGTCAGCAAAATAATTTTTAGTGGAGGTCCTTCAACCTTTTGAGTTTTTTAGCAATAAGGCCAAAATATGTTTAGGCAATTTCATAGGATTTTAGGGTGCACTTTCTTATTATAAGATTTTGTGATTTAGGCACTTTCATATATATGGTACCATAGGATTTTAGGCATTTTCATATATAGGGTACCTTAGGGATTTAGACACTTTCATAGAATATCATAGGGTTTTAGACACTTTCATAGGCATATTTGTCTTATGTTTGATTACAAAAGATGTTTGTTCTTAGGCTCAAAAAATGTAAATATGAAGGATTTTTTGCCAAATCTCCCTAAATTTTAATCCTTTATTCGATAAGTTGGTTTTTAATTTCTGCAATGGATATTTAATTGAACGGTTCATTTTTGCCTTTTTACTTATTCCCTTTCCATGCAGCGATTATATTCCCAAAAAAGTTTGGTTGGCAAAATAATGAATAACTAATAGCAAGAAATGCGTAATTATTCCCAAAAAAATGTGTAACTGACAAAAAAAATGATTTAACTTTTTTGGGGTTGATTCACACCGGAAAAAAACTATTAGGGGGGGTTTACCGAACACTTGTATCCATAGGATCGTAACTTCACCCGGAAAAAATGGAAAACATATGTTACCATGCACCAAAATGGTGTCATACTGCAAAACTCTATGTACACCCAAGCGTAACTAACCAAAAAATAGAGCGAACTTCACTTACACTCTTGTGGTTTAGTGTCGGTGTTGGGCCTGAAGTGCGCCCATGGATTTGATTATACAATACCACTCTTCGTGACCGCTCTAAAAATAGATTTGCGGGTGTGATGTCGAATATCATAAAAGATTTAATTGAAAGTCTTCGCTAACACCAATTGATTTTAGGAGAGATGGTGGAAAAACGGTCCGACAAATGGTATCGGAGCCAGAAAGTCATGGGTTCAAGTCGCAGGAGCAATATCGTGAGGGAGGGATTGTTGGGCCCGGAGTGCCCCATGGATTGGTTACACAATACCATTTATTGGGACCGCTCTAAAAATAGACTTGCGGGTGCGATGTTGAATGCTATAAAAAACTTAATTGAAAGTCTTCGCTAACACCAATAGGTTTTAGGAGAGATGGTGAAAAAGCGGTCCGACAAGTTATATGAGAGCCAGAACGTTATGGGTTCGAGTCGCGGAAGCATCATCGTGAGAGAAAAATTGTTGGGCCCAAAGTGTCTCCATAGATTTAGTAACACAATATCACTCCCTGCGACCGCTCTAAAAACAGACTTGCTAGTGATGCAGATACGCCCGGACTTTCAATATTCGTTGCACATGACCACCATGTGCTTTCGTTCGTGTGTGTGAATTTTTTACCAAACACCACCCTAAACCTAACAATAACTTTGATGTTTCGCACAAAACGAAAACAAAGGATTAGGAAACAATTCGACCATTGATCTCAATACGAACGGTTCAAATTAGATTTGTGCGCATATAAATCTAAACCGTTTATTATTTCATTCAGATTTAAACTATCAATTATCGAACAAAGCAACTGGATCGACCGTTCTCCACCGCTCTCCCATCCCGGAAACGATAGTAGCATGCCAAAAAAGACCGCACGAGTAATTTCGGTTGATTAACGCTCTCTCTTTAATCCTGACATACTTTTGGTCAAGATACGCAGCTTACGCGCCGTCACTATTTCCTGATCTAACAACCGTAATTCCCTCCCATCAACTCTCTCTGCATTCGTCTCGCATTTTCTCTCTCTCTAATCTGTTCGGTAACGATTCTATTGATTAGATTACTTAGTAATAATGATTTGAAGCCCTCGCAATTGATCAATTTATCGTACGGAATTCGTAGTTGATGTGTTTTTACAAATAGAATAGTTGCGAGATCTGTGGTTGAATTCTGCTTATACGTTCGATTGTGATACCGTGGTTGAATTTGGTAGTTGGATTGCTTTGAGAGCGATGGTGTTCTTCAGAGGTGTTTCGGCGCTTTCCAAGCTGCGTTCTCGTCTTGTAAGTTACATACGCACAAATCTGCGGTGTTGATTTCGTATTGTTTTTTTTGTGCTTTTCCTGTGAGTTTATTTGACATTATATATGTTTTTTGGATTTTTAGGTTCAGCAACCAAGTCTGACCAGCACTGTGAGGTGGCTTCAAATAGAAACCTCCTCTGATCTTGTAACCTCCACACCCCTCTATATCTGCTTTACACTTACGCGTAGTTATCAATTTAGCTGTATGTGTACATATAGGGAAGTTAATCAATCATACATATATCTACACTCTCTTCTGACGTAACGGTGTCATCAACAATTAACAATGTTGGAAGGAAGATTCAAGTGAAACCCTCAAGTTTATGAGTCTATGTCGAGTTGAATCTCGTAAAATTAAGTGGATATGTAACAGTAGGTATAGCATTCTGTGGGAGAAGTTATTGTCCTAGTAGTAAGTCCAATTGATGGTTTTACCTAAGATGCACAAACTGTCAAGTATACACAAGGTAGAAGGATTGAACAAGGTGAGTAGGATTCAAGGTTTAACTCTCTGCACAGCTCATTCTCAAGTATGCGCAAGGTACAACGAATGAAGGATGGAATGAGCAAGTCTAATGTGCTACCTAAATTTATCGTGGTTCCTAGTAATATGAATAGAGTTACTGATGTAGCTCATGATTGGAATAATCTATCTTCTCTGCTTTTTATGGTCCTACTTTTTTTCTTTTTCGTTTTTTAATTCTGTGCAGTTTTCAAGTTTATGGATCTTGAACTCACATGCCTTCTGGCCAAAATATGTACATCGTCCTTTTGTCTTTCAGAGATGTAGGAAACTAGGGAAGTGGGAAGCCTAGTGGAAAAAATGACAAGAAAATAATCATAATGATGATAGCATGTCACGTTTCTAGCAATTGTGAATTGTCGATAATTAAAAGGAATTGGTGTTAGTAACATTTTCTTCTAGCTCAAGTTCTCTGTAATTCTCTTACTTTTGTTTGCCGTTCTTTTTCATCTAATTTTTCCTGTCCTGTGTAGGATCTTCATTCTCAGCTGAAGGAACTAATTCCCGAACGGCAGGTACATTCAACTAAGTTTGGTATATGTATTGACAAATGACAATAAAGGAATTGTGTAATTAATTTGTGTCCTGATCTCAATCAGACTTCTTTTTCATGTTCCCTCGAATTATGGAAGTTTTCCAGTTTGGTTGGTTACAAGAATTCGGGTCATTGTTATCCAAAAAAGAATTCGGGTCATTTTTGCGGTCATTGATCACTTGACCTTGTCTTAATATAATTTTGCAACTGGAACATTTTTCTCTGTGAATGCCTGCCCACTTTTGTTGGTTTCGTGAATGTGTAAGTTGCTGGATTTCAACAGTGGAAGTTGCATTCTTTTTCTGGTTAATCTCAATTTGACTTTGGAGTCTTTGCATGCTAACATTTGTGACTTAAGTTTACTTGTGATACAATACCTGTTTTGCTGCGGAACCATACCCCAAAATCAAAGCCAAATGGCATCAGAGAGGGCAGGCCTAGAGACCCAATTCAATTTACGGCGTTGGAAAACTTGTTAAGTGTTGTTCTTTGCCAATTGTGGTCATGATAGGCTATAAATCAGATATTATTTCTATGAGTAAAACCTCATTAGTGTGGTTGATTTTGTTACAGGAGCGCCTGAAGAAACTGAAGTCAGAACATGGAAAGGTTCAACTGGGGAACATTACAGTTGATATGGTAAAACCATAAAGATGTCTTTTTCTGTTCCTCACTTGTCTAATTCAATGGCGGAGAGGATGGTTAACAGAATTTTTGAAATTCTGCTGGCTTCCAATTTCTGTGCAACCTTTCATTCTATGTTGTTTTTTCAGTTCTTTTAACTTTATTTTTAATCTGAAAGGTTCTTGGAGGAATGAGAGGAATGACAGGTTTGCTGTGGGAAACCTCATTACTTGACCCTGACGAGGTGTGTTCCCAGTTTGTGAAGGGTTTTTATGTCAATAGTGTTTTGCTTTCTGTGTTTCTGTTTGGTATAAAGTATTGGCAATGAAAAACTAACTGAATTACCCGATAAAACGATTTTTGGTTTTTATCTCTCTCCAGGGCATTCGGTTTCGGGGTTTGTCGATACCTGAATGTCAGAAAGTATTACCAGCAGCAAAGCCTGATGGAGAGCCATTGCCCGAGGGTCTGCTCTGGCTTCTTTTAACAGGAAAGGTAGGTAATCTTAGTGATTGAGATTAGAGCATACATCAAGTTATTTACAGTGGGTATTAAGGAACAACAAAAAGGAGGACAATTGAACTGAGTTGCTGGTATAAAAATATGTTCAGGCTTCATATTTATCCTTTTTTTTTCCCTGACTTTTGGGATTGGGATTTAGGTTTGTTTGGTTCAGGTTGGGCTTTTTGCCTCTGGCTAGAATATTGCCTGTTCTCTGTCATTCAAACATCATTATCCTAACGCATCCCAATCTGAGCGCTCTGTGCAGGTACCGACCAAAGGGCAAGTAGATGCATTATCTAAGGAATTACGAAGCCGTGCTGCAGTTCCAGGTTGTGTAACTTTCGATTTTGTCTTTTACCTTTTTAATGCAATCACCCATAGTGTAGCCATTTCTGAACATTATTTTTTACGATTTATTGAGCAAACCCCAAATAGTAGGAATCGACTTTGTGCGAGATCAATTTGGGTAGTTGGTTTCCTGCTGGTATAATTTTTTTTATTGTACCTTTTTAGTTGATTTTTAAAGGAAAAATGACTTGAAAATTCATTCGCCTCTATCTGCTCATAGATTCTTGCATGATAGTTTTATTGGAGCTAATTATCTTCTTTAAGGCCTTTAAGTCTTCACATTCCATATTCATGTCCTTACTGGAGGTTTAAGGGCAGCTATTAACATCACTCCGGTCTCGTTGTTCTAGTCTCATTATCAGCATTTCAAGTACTTATTCCTGACTCGTCAAAAAAAAAAGAGAAGAAAAAAGTGCTTATTCATTATGTTGTGGTTGCAGATCATGTGTATAAAGCAATTGATGCCCTTCCTGTTTCAGCTCATCCAATGACCCAGTTTACAACTGGTGTCATGGCTCTTCAGGTTGATTATCACATTTTCTAAAATTCTTTGTTTTTCTCATTTCCAGCCATTTTACGTGTTGACAGCATAATCAATTATATAACATCTAACCACATCCATGCAAAATTGAGGGGTGTTATAAATTGATTTGATTGACTCAGCTTTTGTTGTGCATTCTTGAGTCCATTTGAAGTACTAATAAACTCAATTGAATGGCTTATCTTTCAGGTTCAGAGTGAATTCCAGAAGGCGTACGAGAAGGGGATCTCCAAATCAAAGTAATTCTTCTTAATCAGATTTGTGTTGGCAATTTTCCCTTTTCTTGTTATCCAACAGCTGAAGATTATTCTGTTTTCAGGTACTGGGAACCAACGTATGAGGACTCCCTTAGTTTAATTGCTCAATTACCAGTTGTAGCTGCTTATGTCTATCGAAGGTTAGTAAAGTTGATTGCAGTCCTTGTATTCTTCTACGGATACAGAACCAGGACTAATCACTTGATTCTAAGTTCGTATGCAAGTGTTACATGTTTGTGTGGGTCATTTTGGATTGACTCTTCCTTTTTCTATGAAGGATTTACAAGAATGGCCACGTCATACCCAAGGACGATTCCCTGGATTACGGTGCCAATTTTTCCAACATGCTTGGTTTTGATAGTCCTGAAATGCATGAGCTTATGCGGCTTTACATCACCATTCACAGGTGCATTATCAGACTCTGTTCAAAATTGTTATAAGGCTAGTTCAGGGTTTCAAAATTTAATTTAAAACGTTGTAAACTATTTGTGTCCTCCATTTATTGGAGTATGATTCCCCTCAGTCAACATTCTAGAGTTTGTTACTCTGCATGTAAAAGTAACATAATTGATAGTAACCCTGATCAGCTTATGACGAACTTGTATTTCATGATGGGTTGCAGTGACCATGAAGGTGGGAATGTTAGTGCTCACACTGGTCATCTAGTAAGTTACTTCGGTTCTCTTCCATCCTAATGCACAAATTTTACAATCTACCTCTTGCATTTAAGTTCTATCTGGTATTTGCCTGCCCAGTATTCTGGATATGACCATTGAATCTGTTGATATCATGTTCACGTCAGGTTGCCAGTGCCCTTTCAGATCCTTACCTTTCGTTTGCAGCTGCATTAAATGGTTTGGCTGGACCACTCCATGGCTTGGCTAATCAGGTATTGGAATTTTTTCAGTTACATTAATTTTTTTTAAGATTTCTGAGTTTTTTCAGAAAAATTAGCTGCAAGTTTGCATTAAGGTTTAGTCAACCTGCATGGACAAGATTCACATGAATACTGAGGTACATTAATTTTCTCTATGGACCAGATATTGGGTGTCTTACTTTTGTTATGATGTGTTTACAGGAAGTTTTGCTATGGATCAAATCTGTGGTAGATGAGTGTGGTGAGAACATAACCACAGAACAATTGAAAGACTATGTTTGGAAGACACTGAACAGTGGAAAGGTATATAATAAATGCTAAAGTATTTCCAAGGCTTTTCTACCAAGAAGCTTATTACTGAAAAATCATCAATATTTGAGGCTATTGAAATGTATCTCAGAACCATGGCAACATTGATATCCAATGGTAATTTTGATGGGCTCAATAGTACTTCTGAGTTCTGACCACTGCTTTCATAATTTATGTACACTCAGATGAGGTTCCTTTGTCTGATTTTTTTTTTCCTTTCTGGGTTTACACTAACTTGGTTAGTTCCAATCGCTTCCTTCTGGATGTCCTTTTTTAGTATTGCGTATCCTGGATCTCTCTCGCTGACGTGCTGGCCTCAGTAGATGATATGCATATCCATGTTCCAGTTGTCTTGTTTGGGTTTAACAGCTGCAGTTTGATAATCTATAAATAATTCAATCTCCGAATTCTTTTCCTTTCGAGGTTTTTGGTAATATACTTTGTTCATTAGTGTCGTTGGTCCTCTTTATTCAGTTTTGCTGCTATGCTTAAGTTCTCTATCCAGTTCATCTATCTTTTGATTTTTTGGCAAATTACAGTAATTCACACATTGTACTGTTAATGCTGGGTTGCAATATTGGCATAATAAGCTGTCAGTGTCTTTCTTATGCATTCAATGTTATTTTTGCAAATTTGTAGGTTGTTCCTGGATTTGGACACGGTGTTTTACGGAAAACTGATCCAAGATATATGTGTCAGAGGGAGTTTGCATTGAAGCATCTACCTAAGGATCCACTGTTTCAGCTGGTTATCACTTAAACTATTGTGACATAATAACGATTGGCCTTTGTGTGGCAAAAACATGTGCATAGTGATATCCTGTTGATTTGATTATCTAACATCGCTTTAACCATGTAGGTGTCTAAGCTTTACGAAGTGGTGCCTCCTATTCTTACCGAGCTTGGCAAGGTAACTTGTTTTTATCTCTATATTTCTGATTAGGAGATAACTTGAAACTGAACTCTCACAAGATATACACCCGAAAGTACCCGAATTTCAGGGGAAGGAGTTACCAAAAGATCTAAAAAAATAAATTCAGAGGAGGTACAGAAAATGGAATGTGAATTATCTGGTTCGTCTCTGAAAGTCGATATATCTGCATGGAGCACTTTGAAATATGGTGATTGGCAAATAAGCTAGGAATGGGATTATAATCAAGAAGTCTCCTTTGGAGGATTTCAATAACAAAACCCTTTGTTCTTTTAATCATTGGTTTTCAGTTAGCTATCATCTCCTAAAGTTGATTAAAAAGATTATGTCAATCTATATTTCTTTTACAGTTATTCAAACATAAGATTCAAATATTTTGCTTTCTGTTTTGGATGCATGTAGGTCAAGAACCCTTGGCCTAATGTTGATGCCCACAGCGGGGTGTTACTGAATTATTATGGGTTAACTGAAGCAAGGTATGAAATTTTATGTACTCTTTTTATCTTCTACTACTATTTGTTTCCCTCAACCGCTTATTACAAGTACCAATGAGTTCGTTTGGTTCACTTGCAACTGTATTGATAATACGATCACACCCTTGAAATAAATTATCCACAGATACTTTACTGTTCTTTTCGGTGTATCGAGGTCTATTGGCATCTGCTCTCAGGTTCTTTCTGCCTCATTATAGTCCTTCAAATTATTCCTTTTGTTTCTTTGATCTTATCCACCTTTGTTTTCGTTGTTTCGTTGATCATGTCTGACTTTGGTTTTTGTTGATTTAGCTAATATGGGACCGAGCTCTTGGCTTACCACTGGAGAGGCCGAAGAGCGTTACAATGGAATGGCTTGAAAATCATTGCAAGAAATCAGCTTAGTCTAGTTACTTCATAAGAGTACAAGAATGATATCAGTTTTCTCAATAATGGATTTTTGGGGAATGTGAGGGTGGTTTAAAGTGGGGACCATTTCCTCATCGGATTGTAGTTTGTAGTTTCAAATGTGTAGCTGCCATAGCTCCATCCCTAAATTTTGTATCCAGTGATTTGGATTTGTTATTCTTGCTTTGCTAACCGTGGATTGCGGTTTGTGCTTGGATTCTATGGTGTTGGTGGGAGCATTTTCATTCCAGTTGTAACGCTGTGGTGGAATGTGCTCGTAACATAGGTTACAAACTTACAATACCATCTCAGATTTCTCCCACTTTGGCATGTATTTGGATGAGGTATTTGTCAAAGTATTTATTTTGAGGGGCCAATGATAGAAGATACAAATGAAGTGATGAGAAGCTAAAATCATCTTCCCTCGGGGATTAGCCCAAAATCCACCATGGGAGAAAAATGCATAATACTTCAACCAAACAAGTTTGTGGTTTTTTTTGAAATGGAAATTCATTAGGCTTTACTTCCTTAAACTATTAGTACAAAACTGGGAATTTAACCCTTTCTCTTATTTTCCTGTGGCCCCTTCAAACTTTTTTACTGCGACATGCAATTTTGCTATTACGGAGTACTATATATGCTTTGTTTGGAACTTGTGGAAAAATAGAGAAAGGAAGAGAAAATTTAATAAAAAGAAATTCTCTCCCATTATTTGGTTTGGAGAGAGAATAAAAAATTTAGAATTTTGCATAGTACAATTTCTCTTTCTTTTTTCTCCCATTTCCCTTAATCTTCTTTGCTCTCATTTTTTTAAAGTTCCAAACAGGGCATAACATGACAAAAATCTTGCACTGTATGAGACGCTCTTGCTCGTCACATCCTTAAACTCTGAAATTGGTTACAATTCCAAAATTACTGCATGAGTCGCTAATGCTCATCATATCACAATTCACATCTTTAAAGAAAAATGATGGTAAATAATATATTTTGATAATTAATACATGTTAAAAGATATTTTCAGTATTAATAAATGTTCTTAAACATGAAACACGTCTTGAGCCGTCATTTTATCCATCTTTAAACCCTCAAATTGGTTACATTTCAAAATTATTGAACGAGTTGCTAATGCTCGTCACGTCTTTACATCTTTGCAAGGACGAAATATAGATAAGTACATGGGTGTGGAGTGTATTTTATCCCAGCCTCATATGCTGGAGGAGATGGTCTTTTTCACGGGTATTTTATCCCAGCCTCTTATCATATGCTGGAGGAGATGGTCTTTTTCAGGGGGTTCGTCTGAAGAGGCGCAATTTCAGCCATTTATCCATGTAATTAATAGTTGAAATTCGTTTTCAATTATAATCGATCACAATTAATTTTTCCCTAGAAAAATAATAAATGATATTGGCACTCCAAATATTGATGCAGACACGCCAAAATCAGTGTAATTTCAAAGTCATTTTTCTTTGTTGTTTGGAGTGTCTGCATCAATTTTTAGAGTGTCAATAACATTTCCCAGAAAAATTTCATTCATATCTTGATCATCTAAAACATTTTTAGACGGTCACATTGAATTTTGCTCGGTAAGAAAGATTTTAGCATGGAGCTGTGCTATGTGCACAACAAGCTGTGCACAGCGGCCGTTTTCTCCCGCCTCGGGTCGCACAAAGATGATCGGAGTCGCTCATTTTGTTCAAAATACGTCGTTTAAGGTCTCTGCAAAAAATGAGCTTCGTTCGATATCGTTAGAGGCGTTAACAAAACACCCAAAATCACTTCAGAATTTAGCCCGAGGTGGGAGAAAATGAGCGGCTCCGATCATCTTTGTGCCACCCGAGGTAGGAGAAAATGGCCGCTGTGCACAGCTGCTGTGCACAAATCATTTCTGTTTAGCATGTATCATCAGCTTGTCATTTGGCACTGTTTTTTTTTTTTGGGTTCAGATTGTCACTCCGCAAAAAAAAAACCTCGCTCACAATGGCCTCCCTCCATTGCTGTGGTCGTCCGTTGCCGTCCGTTCTAGGGTTCCGCCGTCCCAATTGTAAACCCTCCACCACCGTCCTTGCACTTGGAGCCAATCTCCCTCCTACCCCTCCAAATTTGAGGTAATTACACGCTCAAAACTGCTTTCGCAGGGGGAAAAAAAAAAGCACATGTCAATTGATTGCCCTTTAGTTTTATTGCGTCCTTAAAAGTAATGGGTTTCACTTTTTGAAGTGAAAAAGTGGTTACAATTTGTAAATCCACCTTGTGTGAATTTGTACTAAGCCAACTTTCGTTGGCTTGGTCATTTTTATTTGAGTTGGTGTTTCTTTCTTGAATTCGGTGGTGTTAATTCCATCTTTTGAGATGTGGATCAGGCCCGTTCCAGTTTCCATTTTAAGTACTTACAGTTTCCATTTTAAGTATAAGAAGGAAATTTCAAGCTCAAACGTCATGTATTTACACAAATAATTTTCCTAGAAATATGGATCTTGTTTGATAGATCTTTTATACGGTGCAAAAAAAAAATTCAAAAAAATATTTTTCATTTTCATTATATTTAAGTTTGAAAATTGAAAATAAGTACTTTTTTAAGAAGGGAAAGTGGAACGCGGCCTCATTGGGTTGAATGTTGCACGTTGCCAATTGGTGAAGCATCATGAAATTGAGCTCAATCAATGTCTTGTCAAGACTGGCCCTATGCCCAACATTTATGTTTGTCAGCAAAAGTATGTGTTGTAGAGTTTGCTAGTGCATGTGCTCGTGTCTAGATTGTTGTAGTTTTGGTTCATTACTGTATTTGTGATGGAATATGTAATGTCGTTGGGCTTTGAAATGAAATTGCTGTGTGTTCCAAAAAAAGAAAAGATAAGAAGTGTCTTGTTGATCATCCAATCAATGCTTTGCTTGAAATAGGTTTACAATTTATCCAAGCGCATAAGATGATTAGAAATAGTTTGACTTGTGATACTCCACCTTGCCCCGTTGCCCGTATTTGACCAAGTGATGGTGCTGAAATCCAATTCCTTGATATATGCTTGGGATTGCTCATTGATCTCATGTGGTTTATAGACTACCAGTTTACTTGGACAACTATCTGTTTGCATCAGAAGCTACCGCTTTATTCTTCTTTATGTTGGTTGAAATTCCTGTGTAAACTACTATGTACATGGCTGCTTTGATAGTCGTAACATCTGCTAGTGTTCAGGCACTTAGATGATGTACTCACGAGTTACAATAGTGTGATTTACACAACAGTGAGCTGTTGTACCATGGATGATGTTCACTTTTTGCCTAAAAGCTGAATTTGTTTCATGTTTCCAACCCTTGCTAATTGTGCTTATAGTTGTTATGGGCGCTTGTCTGGACCTTGGAGCAATTAGCTGTGCATGTCAAACTGCCTAGGCAGCGCTTGCTTCAGCGGCCCATAGGCTTACAGTGTATTTTCGCTGCATGTGATTTTTATATCAACCTTCTAAGAAAGAAATGAGCTGAGTGAGACTAAAACCTGAGCACCTTGTGCGGAATAACTGTCACAAAGAAACACAACCTAGTAAATAAGAACAATGATACTCAAACTTGGGGCATGGTGTGCGAAATAAGGATCTCTTAACCACCATCTTTGCTAATCCTTTTTTGTTAGTCTTTAGCACATCCGATACATTGTAAGTCAGCCATTTAATGCTGTAATAAACAAAGAATAAAAATGTAGTAGGGTGGTCGTCTTGGTGGTTGCGTAGCTCAGTCTGGTTGGCTAGGCGTCCAGGGCCAAATTGACAACGAATGCTTTCTATCTGTTGGATTTACATGAATGGTGTTTGTTTGTTAGTTTATTGAACTTTTCATTCTCTCACCAAGAATCAATCTGGAATCAGATTTGTTGTGGATATATTAATATATCTCTGTACATACAAGAATGACTAACTTCTGGATACAAAAATGCATGTTGCTGTTAACTGGAAGAATTGCCAAGGATTCCACAGGGAAGAGGTATATGGGCGGCTGCTGCATATAGCAATGCATAATGGTGGTATTCGATACTAATCATTTTTAACCAATCAAATTCCATTTTATGTCCACCCCACAATTCCACTGCTCACTGCTAGGTTTTTAGCTTCCCCTTAACCTCTTTGCTTCCTTTGCTGTGAACTCCTTAAAAGCTGAAAACCCCTGCCTGCTATTCGCACCCACACCTCCTCCAGTTGCCTCTGGCAATGGAAAATACATCTTGTCGCACCTCCCCACAAAGCACCCATGTCCGGATAACTCTCCCCCAATTTCTATGGTGTCTCCCTCCAGATATCTTAAACATTGCTCAAGCTCCTTGAAAGCAGTCACGAACTCATCAAACCTCTTGCTTCAAGTTCAAGAGCAACAACGAATGACTTGGCCCTCCCCTTTTGATGGTTATGAAACGGAGCCCCGGAGAGCTTTGGTTTGTGTGTCAAGAAGTTCTAAAGGATTTCTGATTCATAAAGTGCCGTATTATAAATAACCAGAAAACTAGTTATCTGAAATTTACCCTACTTGCAGAACTCTTGGTTGTTTGTATTGTAGCTTTTCATGTATTTTGACCATTATTGTTTAGTTCTGAGAACACATTAGTAATTTAATTTCCAGGTTCAAGAATGCTGCAAGATTGCAAGTGAGGCAGAGTTCATTTGTTGTGTTTGCATCGAACACTAACCCTCCAGATCAGGGCCCTCTCAAAGGGAGATCAGATGGGGCTGCAACCAGTGATGGCCGCCAAGGTCCTCCGTTTCTCACTATTTTGGCTGGTGCCGTAGTATTTCTTATCTTGTTTTGGATCATTGGATCCATTGTAACATGGCTGCTTAGTCTAATTTTCAATTTGCCATCCTCTAAATAGGCTAGTATTTTCACCATCATGTACAAAACCTAGAATAAATTGGCAAGTGATCTTATTGAATATGTTGGTCTCTCTCTCTCTCTCTCTCTGAGTTAGAAATGTTACTAACCCTCTTCTCCTCTTAAGATTTTTGAACACTTGAGGCCCTTTCCTCCTCCCACGAGATTTCTCAAAATTCACTTGATTTTCCTGGACCAGCAGGCTTGAAAACTTATTGCCGCAAAAGACAGATCTTCTAAAAAACAGATGCTAACTCATAGTAGAATATTTACACTACCTCAATCTGCACCCAAAATAAATTCATTATCATGGGTATCAATTTCCTCTCCATGGTACCTCACGGCACCAAGTAGTAATGTTGGAGTAATATCGGAATATGAAGAAAGATCGAGGATGATCCTTGCAACACTGCCAAAGCACAACAAATGCAGCCATATGTAGAGGCTTATTCTATTCGGCTATCTTTCCTTCCTATCTGTAAACGACTGCTACACTTCTATCCCAATAAGTGTAATATAATTCAGTACACTTAGTAGAGAAAACAATTGAAAACCAAACTAAAGAGTGCAACAAACTAATCAGAAATGCTGCCTTTTGCTTCTGCATTATCATCTCCATTAGATGCTGTAAAAGTACGCCTTTCATCAGATGTCGCAGTGATAACTGGCAGCCAAACATCGGCGGTGCTACTCAAGAGGGACTTCACTTGTGGATCTGCAGCCATGGCCGAGGAAATCATCTCATCCACATCATCCAGCTTTGCTGATAACTTATCCAACTCATTTGCTATCTCCAGCTATAGAGAAAAGAATTAGATTCCCTTGAACAATATGTAAAGATGTGTTACCCCCAAACGGAAAGGCCAGGCCAGAGGGAAAACCTAAAGAGCTAACGGTGAGTAAACATTAAGTCTACCTCATCAAGATTCTGTGTAGGGTTCGAAGGAACTTTTGTAACTTCTAGCCCAAGGGCTTCAATCTTGGCTCGCAATTCAACTTCTTCTTGATTGGTCAATGCTTCCACCTGCACATGTTTATTGTTAACATGGTTGTCGGAAAGAACATCAGAAACACGGAAAAGTTGGACCAAACGGCAATGGAAAGAAGTATCAGAAGAGATGTTGGACCAGGATAAGCTACGTTAGGAGTTTCCGAACTTTTGATTATGTGGTCTAACCTCCAGCCAGTTTTTTCTTCTTTCGGTAATAAGAATGAGAGGGGTATTTGTATTCGGACAATGGGGGTAAGTATAAACTGTTTGAGCCACAAGACAAACAAAAATCTTTTCATGGCACCTCAAATTCTTTAAGGGCCTTCACATGAAACATAACGCAAGTCAATCCTTGAAGTCATAAACAAAGACCCATCAAGCACACATAACCGCAACATTCAACTCCTCAAACATAAGCCAACTACAGGAGGAATACATATATCTACACTGTCTAATTGCCGGCCAATAATGTGATATTCCGAAAAGGGGGAAAAAGACGGAGGTTGCTCTTATGAGTACGAGTCATTGAGTTTTGTGGGTGGATTGGGTATAGACCTAGTCTCCATTTCACTTAACAAGACGACTAGAAGAGTGTTCAATGACTTGACTAACAATCTCACCCATGATAGCACAAACTTTTAACAATGGAAAAAGCCCATAAAGTCGAAAACTTTATCCAAACTAACTAATGCTCAAAAATATTTTCCAAGTTACATGATCCTTTTTCCTCCTCATCGAAATCCTGCAACCTGAGGAAACATGTAACAATAATTCAATGCCGCTTAATGTTTGAAGTAGTTACAGTAACAAAGAGCAAACCAAACGAACTAGGGTCCAAACTGGTGAAGGACCAACACACGACGATTCCCCAAATTACCCTAAAATCTCAAGTAATTATGCATAACTGCCATAACACCTTGCCATAAGCCTTCAGAGTAAACAATCATAGGGTCCAACATATAATTAAACCAATAAGCAAAAGGGAAAAAAAGTTATAATTTTCCACCATTTTACATCCCATGCATGTCTAAGTTTGCAGAATGATATAGCTTATGCTCCTAACATCCTTCAATCCGTCAGGTTTTCAATTGCAACAACTTAGGGGAAATCAAGAATCAGAATTTACCCCTAAAAAGTAAATTACCAACGCAATGATCGACAAAAGGAAAAACCCAGATCAAATCAAAATACCCAGATCCTATATCCCATAAAAGATTCATAATCCATCAGAAGAACTTGTTCCATCCACATACTATTGCCACTTCTAAAATTCTACACCCCCGAATCAAAAACAGTGCATACCCATCTTACCTAGATGACATAATACACGTATATATATGTTGATTACCTGCTGGAGGAGACTGGAGAGGAGGCCAAAGAGCTGGGCATCTGGTGGCGGTGGTGGTGGCGCTGCTTCTCCTTGTTCGGCCATTCGATCTGTGGGATTGCTTTGCGTTTTCTCGTTGGTGGCTTTCGGTATGACTGTATCAATCACTCGTTGACAGGTGGCACGTTGGTTGGGGTTTCATGGGAAACCATCCGCTGTGGTATGGAGTATCATAAGCTCCTATCTCGTTGGCTACTTTTTTCGTTTAATTAGGGCTGCTGATTTTGCTACTCCTTTTTTATTAACGTCACTCTCTTGTAAGTGTATGTTTGGTGCAAAAATATATTTACATGAGAGTGACGATAATAAAAAAGAGTGGTAAAATCACTTCCCTTAAATAGTAACTCTTTAAAAGCTTACTCCAACAAGGCTATCTATTTCATGTATATTTTATTACATAAAATGTTATTTTCATTATCAATACATCTTTGAAAATTGCAATGGCAAAGAGGAAACAAAAAGAATTTATTGTTCAATATTTAAAATGTTGTTGATTAGTCTTCAAAGATTTTGGCCATGTATCGCAGCAAATGTTAGTTTATTTAGCCATTTTACTAGTCTGGTGAAGATAAGTGGGTCTACGAGGCTTGACAAATTATTATATCTAAAATGAGTGTTCGGAAACTCCTTCCGTCGTCTACGATTACCAATTGAGGGATTGTTGACCGTCCCTAATTCCCAACAGGGCACGGACAAGTTAAGAAAATCGTCTCCTGATAAGGATCCAAAAATATACTAGGCTCAAACACAAAATTAAAAAAAGAATAAGAACTTGGCTTCTCGGCAATTGGGGTTTCTAACTGGTGCTTGCCTCCTGTTGGTATGATCAAGATTAATGTAGACGGTGCTCTTTGTAAGAAGAAAATGATTGTGGGTGTTGGTTTGGTGGCCCGGGATTATATGGGACAGATTTTGGGAATGGCATCTATTCCTTTCACGGGTCTGCTAGCTCCTCGTTCTGTCGAAGCTATGGGATTTTGGGAAGCATTGGGTTTTGCTGCAACCAACGGTCTATCACATGTTATAATTGAAGGGGACTCACTTGTTATAATTGAAGGGGACTCACTTGAAGTGGTCCAAGCTCTTACGCAAGAAGGAAAGTCTCTCTCTGATTGTAGCTTGGTTCTCTCTGACTGTATTGAGTTATTACCTCTCTTTTCTTCTTGTCAATTTACTCATGTTAAACGTTCTTGTAATAGGGTTGCTCATTCGTTGGCAAAAAAAGCCCTATCAGGTGCTAGATTGGTTTCCTGGGGGTCCTGTCCCCCAGTCCCTCACTAATCTTTCCCTTTATGATGTTGGGTCTTCTGACCATTCATCTTTCTGATTAATAATAATCCATCTTTTTTCCGAGAAAAAAAAAAAAATTTGCACTCTTGCAGCATGCATTATTTGATTTGGGGTTGAGGTGTGAGTGATGGGATCCATAAATTTTTTTTTTTGGTGAACTTTGGATCCATAATTTTGGTTAGACTTTTGCCCCCCCACCCCCCCCATGTGTTGCTTCCTTGCAACTCCTAGCAATTGCAGATTTTGAGGGTGAGTTCGGGGCACATGCCACAGCCCACATGGTATAATAAGTTGAAATTTGACTTTAACTAAAAGATGTATTTCTTTTATAACTTAAATATTCGGATTAACTTAGACACGTTTCAATTAATTAAATAATAAATCAAGTACAATATCTTCAATTAAAATATTGACTTCAGATTTTAACGGGGGAAATCCACTCGAACTAATTGGATATGAATTCGGTATGATATCTTGAATTCTAACATTAACATTGTGAACCGCATGTTAAAGCCCAAATCCATAAGCAAATCCCATGCATGGGAGCACGAATTCTCCTTCTTTTCTTCAATTCTGACATTAACATTGTGAGCCGTTCCTATGTTGATTTCTTGAAAATTCATGAACTTTCAGACAAAACGAACAAAGCAAGCTGTAGATGTCATCTAACAGGCCCTTTATATTCGAGTGATTTGATTAGAAAAAGAAGAGAAGAAACGATATATTCTCATTAAATCACACACTGGAATACTCATTTGAATTGAATGGTTCGATGAGAAATGGGGATAAAACTGTATAAAGGTCCGAACTTTTTGATTCGTTCTTCCCCTTTCTTACAAAACATCACCATTAAGTGAGAAAAAAGCTTCTTTTCTTTTCCAGACAGATCATTTCTCAGTTCTCACAATCCAAATGTGTTCATTTTTTAAAACATAATCAGAACTCTATGCAACGCTAATATCCCTGCCAATAGTTCATTAATTTCCTGTTTTTTCGGGCCCCAGATATTGACCCCATGAGAAACCCGTCCATTTACCTAGTAAAGGGTTCATAGGTTCAATTTCTTGTTTCAATCAAGACTGAAAAATCTGGTGCAGCTCGTGTCTTCAACAGATTGCTGTTGTTGTCGTGGCACAAGTTTCTTTTCAGGTAATGCACTGACCCTTGTAATACTTTGTACGCCTTCTGGGTGTTTGATGATTTGCCTCTTAAATTTCTGCACTAGTTTCTTTTCAGGTAATGCACTGACCCTTGTAATACTTTGTACGCCTTCTGGGTGTTTGATGACTTGCCTATTAAATTTCTTTACACGTATTTTGCTCCTATTAACCCTTGAGTTTTTGTTATTGACACTGGGTGGGTAGTTTTTCCCAACTAGTGGTATCAGAGCCACTGATTGTTTGGCCTGAAATAGGTTTTGGTATTGATTCTAACTCTGTTATTAAATCCGGTCATATGGATTGGTTGATTTGCAATCCAAAAATGATGGACATCCTTGCTTGTACGGACATGACTCATAGTCAGTGTCTTCTTTAGTGAATTTTCTTTTTTTCCACTTTGGTCTATATTTTTATGATTTTCCCGAATTTTCTCATCGAGATGAACGATGTGATGTAAAAATTTGATCCGGGTGTAGTAAACATTAAGAGAAAATAACTTAAAAAGACGGTGCAAAAAAACGGTAAAAAGTTGGCCCAAAAGGCAACCCAATGGAAACAAACTTTTAATACTGAAGGGCATACCAGTGCAACATCCAAATAACAATAAGAAAAGGACAAAGTTAGAAAACAAACAAGTGGAACATCCAAATCCAACTGATAATGATAGATCCCAAGCTCTCCATGGTCAGTGTTTGAAACCGTTGATTGATGATGCTATCATCTGAGCTGATAACCTGTTCATTTGGATTTGCTGTTGAAGACGTGAGAGTTCTTGTTGAGCTGCAACAAATTTTTCAAGTTCAACTACTGCTTTTGGGCGTTCCTTTCCCCATACACAGTTCACATGAGTTCCATAGGCACACTCTAAACAACAGTAAATCCAAGAATCTGAGGGAATGTTGTAATGACAGACATCGCACTCAAAGATCACACCTTTACCCTTGTATGGATTCGAGTAGAACAAAGTGAGAGGGTGTTCATGATCAACACGATCCACTATTTCATTCAAGCCAGCACATTTAACATGGAGATCATAGTCGCATGTGGAGCAACGGTATACTGAGTCATTTCCACTTTCACCACATCCATTGCACATGTACTCACCATCGGCACCGGGGTATCTAGACAGAAGATTAAGGGCATGTTTGTCATGGGACTTGTGGTGAATCTGTGTATGAGCCCTAGTAGGCTCTTGTTTAGCTGCAATAAATTTTTCAAGTTCCACGTCTACTTTCGGGCGTTCCTCACCCCATACACAGTTCACATGAGTTCCATAGTCACAATCTAAACAGCAGTAAACCCAAGAATTCTCTGGGACATTATAATGACAGACATCGCACTCAAATGCCACGCCCTTATCCTTGTACGGGTTAGAGTAGTACAGAGTGAGGGGGTGTTCGTGATCGACACGATCCACAGTTCTATTCAGCCAAGCACATTTAATGTGAAGATCATAGTCACATGTGGAGCAACGGTATACTGAGGCGTCGCCATTTTCACCACATCCATTGCAAATGAATGTACCATTGGCACCAGGGGCCCTCGGCAGAAGATTAAGGGCATGTTCGGCATGGGACTTGTGTTGAATCTGCGTAGGAGCCGCAGTGGGCTCTGTCTCTGGCTCTGTTGAAGTAGTACCAGTCATTTGGAATTCCAAATAGGGCACTACATCAACAGGAGTTTTTTCAGAAATAGAAGCACAGTGGACATGGAGGTCAAAGTCACAGGTGGAACAAGTAAAAGAAAAGCCAGATCCAAGTTCACTGCAGGAATCGCAGGTGAAGTAGCCCGTGGGGTAAGTGGGGTAAGGGACAAGGGTTAGATGGTGAAGTGGGTGGGATGGGTGGTTGATGGAGCGAGTGGCGTGAAAGCATTTTTCATGAAGGAAGAATTTGCATTGCATGCATGCATAGACCCCGCCTGACGCAGCTAAGTTGCAACCGGAGCAATTGATTGTTTCCCCTTCTGGCATTTGGTGGATGGTTAGGTTGTGGCGATGGCTGAAATGCTTGGACTCCATCTCTCTCTCTCTCTCTCTCTGATGTGTTTGTGTGGGGGGTGGGGCACTGTGGCTATATATGCTTATATAATTGGCGAAGTGATAGAAAACAATTTAGTAATGCAGCTAAGTTCTGGCCTAGTTGTATTCCAAGCCTTCTTGGGATGTACCCATTCCTGCAAACAATTAAGTTCGTTGACTTTTGCATCTTTTGGTTTTCCTTGTCTTCAGGTCAACGTTTTTCTCAAGGGAACTTCCACTCCAAGTATATATCCCTCCATGTGATGGATGCATGTGACTCCTATTCTCCCAAAATCCAAATTGGATCCTACGGTATATTTTCTGCTTTTTGCTCAACATCATGTGCATGCGTAATGACTTTTCTTGCAATGCTTCTCAACTGAGGTGGGAAGGACACTGTTATGAGGAAATGGTTCAATTCCTTTTTAGTTTACTGATATAATCTATATATTATAGCTTTCTTGATCGGATCATGGCACTTTAAGCTTGTAAGGTGAAGCACATGGTCTGTGGTGCATAGAAAACATATATAATATCCCCCTTGCTATCAGTCTGAAACTGCATATGTTGTTGTGTCATTATTAGCCATCCTATGGTCTATTACTTTTTTGCTCACAAGTCACAATAAGAGTTAAGCTTTATTTTTTAGCAGCTTTGGGCTATAAAAAGTAAGTGGGGACCAGAACATCTTTTTAGGTGGGTCAAAGTGGCAATTGATTCTTCTAAGGGAGAACTATAACTCTCTATGCAAAGACTTAACAAAAAACCATTTTGAGATGAATGGGAATTTGTCTCATAAAGTGTATGCTAGGCAACCATTTTGAGATGCATGGGGGTTGATAGGAGTGCAATTTTGTTCACCATCCTTAAAATAGAGTAAACATTAAACTTCCTCTTATTTGTTGAAATGGTGTAAATCTCATCCGTGTAATATACTTTTTGGCAAGTATGAAATCACTTTATAGTGAGATCCACACCATTTCAACCAATAGGAAGGAGGATAATGTTCATCCTCTTAAGTGGAGTGTGAACAAAACTCAACCCGGGTTAATAGGGTTGCTAACAATAATGCTCAATTAAAGTTTGATTACTAAGCAATTATGTAAAGCAATTAGCTAAGATAGATAAAACTAGAGCCGGCAGAGAAGAAGCCCTCTCTTTGCGCTTGTCGCCACCTCATGAGCTAGGCCATTAGCTTCCCTCCCAATCCATGCAAACTCCAACCCGATATCCAACACCAGAGCCAGAGAGAGAGCATTAAAATGTATATCCTGTTTAAGTGGCAACTATTGCCCCACATGTAACTATGTTTTTTTTTTTGTTGTTTTTATGCATTACAGAACTCATACAATTAAATTGTTCTAATATGGAGGACGAAGTCCAACTCCCAAGTTGCATAATCATGTGTGATCTGTTCATCTGATGCTGAATCTTCGTCATCTGCAGTTGAGTTCCCATCATCTCATCCAAAGGGTCTCTCAGTCAGTCCCATCAAAGTTTCATTTGTCTTATCAATGGGAGCTCAACGTGTTATCGTGATATGTCTGAGTCGGAACAAACTAAAAGAATGCTGAACCAAGAGAGTTTCACAAGGCAAAGGCTGACAAACGCCAAGGAGCAACAGATGAAACAAGAGTTGGAGAATGACGCGAGGAGATGTCTCATTTAATACACCGGTGCTTGAACGGCGGAGGGTAAAGGGTTTTGAGTATTTGAGCATAGTTGATCTGAATGAAAATCGCTTTTTGAACCAAAAGATAAGCAACATTGGCAAAAGGATTGGGTCTCTTCGTCGAAGGCATGCTATAGATGAATGAAATAGGGAAGCGAGAGCGCAGGCCAAAACATAGTTTTCGTTTATTAATGGCAATAGTTCTCCGTTATGATTATCATTTTCCAATCTTTGTACCACAGAGTTGATGTCGTAGGCGACATTTCTATGTCGTCGTTACAGTCATAATTTTGTGGCATTTACTTGATCCTCAATGCTACGACGCATCCCCCGTTACTATTTCACTTTAGCATGGATTGTATTTCACTTATCGCACACACACAAAAAAGTGAGTACCAATAGATAAGTAGATAACTGGTGTTAATGCGGAGCGCATTCAAAACAAATCAAATCCACTATTTTAGGTTCATACATAATGAGGACTAAATGACTGGATTTCGCAACGAACGCACCCTACCAAAATCATAAGATGCAATAAATTTGTCCAGCTAATCCTCATAAATTGCAATACAAGTTGTATCTATCTAGTTATCCCTATAAATAAAAAACCCTGGGACAAGAACAATACCATCCAAACTCCCCAGACCATACCTCAAACATGCCAAGAAGCAAAGTGAAGCTTGCTTATATCTCAGACGATTCCGCGAGAAGAACCACATTCAGAAAACGGGAGAGTGGCTTAATCAAGAAGGCAGAGGAGATCACAACATTGTGTGGAGTCGAAGCATGCGCCATCCTATACAGTCCTTATAGCCCCGAGCCGAAAGTCTGGCCTTGTCCGCTGGATGCTCAGCGTGTGATTTCGAGGTTTCGGAACATGGCTCCGCCGGAACAGAACAAAAAGATGGTGGACCAACAAAGTTTCACCCGTCAAAGGCTCGAGAAGATGACCGAGAAAGCGACGAAACTGGGGACGGAGAACCAGCATAACGAGATGACTCAGGTCATGTACCAGTGTTTGTCTGGTAGACTAGGGTTTGAGTGTTTAAGCATAGGTGATTTGTACAACTTGAGTAGCTTGGTTAGCCAAAACTTGAGGGTGATTGACCGGAGACTGGAGTTTTTCCAAAGGCATCACAGTGGTTGATCAAAATGGTCCTTCTTTATTGATTATAGTAGTATCACACAGATGTACGTAGTGGGTTCTCCCAACTTTTCTCTTTTTCTTGTTTTGAGATGACAATTACTAGTATTTGGTATACACATTAATTAATGTTATTATCAAGGATTTTGTTTGTTATTATTCTAAATGAAACACATTTAACTTATTAGCGCGAGTCTTCACAAATTTTAGGTTTTCAGGATTGATTCTTTTTCTTTGTATGTGCTTTATTTCAATCTCCTTTGGAATTCTTAATTTCTTTACTTCTTGCGAGCAGGCATGGAACACAGAATTGGCCGCCAAGTGTATTTTTTTTAATACAACGAATTGAAGTTCTTTTTCTAAAAAAATTAAAAAAAAATAAAAATGTTGGGTTGTTAGTTGTGTAGTAGAGGGAAGCACATTGGAGTAGGTCAATCAGAAGAATTCAGACATGTTTATTAGCCACGGTTCTAACTAATCGCCATGGTCCATCTGTGAAGGGGTTTTTTTTTTTTTTTTTTTTTGAAATTTCTAAGTATGGTTTTTGATGAATAATAGATTTTCTTGAAGTTTATTTGGCTTATGGTATCGATGAACAAATTTATTTCGTTAATTCTCCCCTCATACACCACGTTTGTCCTTTTTATAATTGTCAACATTAAAAAGGGACATGTCATTTGGGTTAATTGGCATTGTGAAGGGACTCGACCTTTTCTAGTTTAGGCCTTTTTGTGAGCCCTTAACCTGGGTCAAATTCATTGATAAAAATCGTTATATTTTTAGAGTTTGTAGAGAACACTACCGTGTCAAAAAAGTAAATCAATATAATTAAACAAAAGAAATAAAACACTACCATGTAAACAAAAAATCTATATTGCATATTGATAAATATCTTTTGAACACATTTATCATTAGTAAAATAGGTTGGGTGCAAACTTATTAGGAACCCATTTATCAATGGATAAATGCGTCACGATCATATGTTGATTGATATTACGAATCTACTTTAGTTTTTGACATGGTTAAACTCAACGAGCTCCAAAATATGAGAGGTTTTAATCATCGGCACGATCGGTAAAATGTATCAAATTCGCATTGAAAAGCATCAAATACAAAATATCCTCACTTTCATTCCCAATTTTAGATACATCTTCATGTACTAATAAGGGATATAATAGTAAAAGCAGAGTCTTCATAGTATATTAGTAATTATTAATAATGGAAGGAAGGGTCTTAAAGTCAATGAAAGCATGTCAGATATCCGCCCCGCGTGGTTTAGACATATATTAAAGAAAGATTCCAACTCCCAGTTGCATCAATAAGATCTTATAAGGTAAATTTGGTGCCAAGAAAGAATCACTTTGGGTAGGGCTACCACATGGAAATATGAGCATGGTGGCCATGTTTGGTTGCCAATCAAATACAAGCATTCCGCCTTTGTTTGGCTTGGGTTTTGGGACAATGAGTGACGATTGGAGAGAAATAGATTAAAAAAAAATAAGAATAATAATTTAGGAAGAAATTTATTGAGGATATTGAGGACCATGCGCGAAGAAAAAGGGTTGGGTCTCTAAACCCGCCAAACCAAACACAGTCTCCATGTCTCAAGGATGTGGTAAGATATGCATCTGCTCCACGGGGGTATTTCCACTGTTCCAGCCACCAGAATTGGGCTCTTACTTGTCTGGGATTGGAATTGACTAGAGATTATAGAGTTCAATTCATACCTTTAAAGGCAACCCTTTGTTTTGTGGGGTTTTGAGTACAATGGTGCTACTGGTATAGATTTAATATCTGTATCAGCGCGTACAAATGTCTTTTTAGGCCTATTTTTGGTCTTAAAAAAATGATCGAAACCGTTCATTTTGTTTAAATTGTTTTATTTATAGTCCTTACAAAAAATAAGCTCAATCTAGTATTGGTAAAGGCGTTTACAAAACATCCAACTTTGTCATAGAATTCAGGCATGAATTTTAAAGCAAAGTTGGATGTTTTGTGAACGCCTTTACTAATACCGAATTGAGTTTATTTTTTCCAAGGACCATAAAAAAAATATTTTAAACAAAATGAGCGGCTCTGATCATTTTTTTAAGACCCAAAACAGGCCCAAAAAGCGCCAGTACAGATTTATGTATGTGCCTGTATCATTTTTGTTTTGACTATGAGAGAGAGAGAGAGATCAGTGAGGTTTTGTAGTAAGCAATGTCAAGGTATGAGTGAGAGACTGTGAGAGTGTGGTGATGTAGAACAAACCGTGGTTTCTATTCACTTGTAAAGCTTTTTGCCGTCATCTGAAATTGCTTTGGTTGTACCCAATTTTGGGAACTACGTATATTCTCGAGTAACCATTTTGGACGCTCCGATATTTTTATCAAAGTGCAAGAGATTATTCCCGGTAAAAAATTGATGTGATCCCAATAATAACTTGTCGTTGAATCGACACTTGTGATATTTTTCCAGAACAATTACTTTAACGAATTCATATTTATTTATATTAATAAACGCTAGATTTTCTCCAATAACCATTCCGGATGCTCTTATAATTTTATAGAAGTGAAAGGGAGTAATTTATGTGGCACCCAATAATAATTTTTCATTGAAACAACAGTACTTGTGAGATTCTCCGGAACAGTTACTTAAATGAAGTCATGTTTATTTATGTGGCTGAACCCTAGATTTTCTTTGGTAACCATTTTAGACAATCTTATAAATTTTTTCAAAGTGTAAGAGATTGTTGCCAAAAACATTGATGTGGCCCCCAATAACAATATGTCATTGCATGGGCAATTTTTCCGGACAATTATTTCAATGGAATCATATTTATTTATGCGGATAAATTCTATATTTTCTTCAGTAACCATTTTGATCACTCCTATTATTTTATCAAAGTGCAAGAGATTGTTATCGGTAAGACATTGATGTGGCTCCCAATAACATTTTATAGTTGAAACGACAGTTGTGAAATTCTCCCGAACAATTACTTAGGCATGTTCATGTTTATTTATGTGGATAAATGCTAGATTTTTTCTTGTAATTATTCCAAAAACTCCTATAAATAATACTAGTACTACTCTAATTGATATTAGTTCGGTTATGTTAAAGCAAAAGCTGCAAAACAATGTTACTAAATAATACGACACGACGCCGTAGTACGCGATTTAGCAGGTTTCCGGGTCCAAAGGTGCGCCAAGTCTCCTCTCTCTCTCTTGTCGTCTTCTTTATCCACCTCTCTCTCCCCTCTCTCTCTCTCTCTCTCTCTCTCTCAGACCGCCAGTTGAAGAAGCCAAGGAGCGGAAGAACCCGCTTATCTTGATGAAAAGCTCCACCAAATTCTCCTTCCTTGTGAGCACACCATCAACATCTTAGCTGAACCTTTCTCTCATCTGCATCTTAGCTGAACTTCCCTCCTTCCCACAGGTTTCTAATTTATATCCCTTTTTTCTACCTAGATTAATGCATACGCAATGAAACAAAGAATTCAGCGTACCTTTAGTTTCCTTATTCGTATACCTTTCCATGCAAGAATCAACTGTTGGAAGTTTGTTGATTTTCGAAAACCCTAATTTTTTTTTCTTTTCAAAAAGACCCAATTTCTACCAGTTTTGAGTTTAGTGGGGTTTCTGTTGGCGATCTAGTGTGGTATATTGAATTGGGTATCTGGAATTTTAAATGGATAACGTTATTGGGGATGATTCAATTATGGATCTTTCATATCTGATGGAAGATAATATGAGGGTTGACTCGGTTATGGATCTTGATTTGAACCAAGAACCCCTGGATCCGTCTAGTGGTTCAGGGATAGGGCTGGGATCTCTGTTGAATGAGTTGGAAACAACCAATAATCAGATCGAGGATCGAATTCGACGGCTTGAAGGGTTAAGAGCTAGGCGCCAGAGATGGCGACAGGCTCGAATCCACCTTCCTGAAAATTTTGATGTGTTGAGTGGAACAATGGGAAGTAGTGAGGGCACAGAGCAGAATGGGGAGAATGGCGGCCGGGGCCCATCCACTGATTCAAGGCTAGGGGTAGGCTTTCTATTGAATGACTCAGAAACAGGCCATAGTCGGATTGAAGATCGAATCCGACAGCTTGAAGCTGTCAATGCCAGGGCAAGGCAGCGTCAGAGATGGCGACAAGCTCGAAACCACCTTCCCGAAACAAGTGATGCATTGATTGAAACTATTGGTAGTACTGAGGGCACAGAACAGAATAGGGAGACTGTTGAGAGGGCCAAAAGTGGCAAAAGGGATAGCTCTCATTTGGTGGCAAAGGCCTTGGAATTGGATACGGAAGTTAAAAAGGTTGTCAGTGAGGGCGGTGGGTTTTTCGACTGTAATGTGTGCTTGGACATGGCAAGAGACCCGATACTGACTTGTTGTGGTCACTTGTTTTGTTGGGCATGCTTTTATCAATTGCCTTATGTATATTCAACTGCCAAGGAATGCCCAGTTTGCAAGGGAGAGGTAACAGATTCAAATGTTACTCCTATTTTCGGCAATGGAGATAGTAATTTTGTGTCAGAGTCGGAGTCTGGAGTGAAGGTGCCTCCAAGACCCCAAGCACATAGAATAGAGAGTGTTAGGCAACAACGCGTTAACCGGGCCTTCACGTCAGAAGCAGTTCGACGAATTAGAATGCGGTTAGGTGCCACAGGGGGTGACCCCTCACAGCAGCAGGAAATCGCTCCTGCAACTATAGATAGTCAGATCCCCATCTCTGAGTTGTCAAGGAACCCCCTGTTAGGAGGTGGCAGCCGCCGCCTCCGTTCTCGTCATTTGATGAGGGTGCTATCAGATGCGGATGCTTCACTTTCTTCCACTTCATCGGGGTTAGATAATCCAAGGTTGTTTGAGGATTATGCTGTGTTGCGTATCCAAGAAGCTCTTTCGGGAAGAAGTCGAGAACGGGTTCTACGATTTGAAAGAGGGCATCCTTCTACAAGCAGTGCTGCCGTTGAAGAACACCACCACCAGTCTTTGGATTCTGCAGCTGAGATCAATTCTACGGCAACCCGAGCTTCATCTTCCGAAAGAGCAGATGTTTCTTCTTCTGATGGGCATTTGGAAAACCTGAGACCTGATGTGCCGACTGAAATGGACTTAACTGAGCCCTCTTCGTCTACAAGGAGAAGGAATCGTCTTTCCAGAGTTTCAGATATAGACAATGGAGCTTCTCGTGCACCTAGGAGGAGAAGATTGAATTATATCTTGTAGATCTCTGTGCATTTTGGTTGTAATAGCTAAAAATCTCAGATTTCCTTCCTTTAAGTGGTTTAAGTGGTCATGTTTTGCAGACATATTGAATAAATATAGAAAATAATTTGGTGGCTGCCAGTACAAGGGAAATTATGATGGTTTTGCACACCATTCTTGTCAAACTTGACCCTTTGGATTCTAAGAAGCTGTCTGTAGGAGCTGATTGAATGTCGTCCTGGATTGAGCAATTGGCTGCCTGTGGGAAAAAAAGGGGTGTTGGTATGGCCTTCCTCACAACATTGTTACCAGTTGATTGTTTGTATAAGCGCACCTGGAAGGAATAGAGATGTGCATGTTGTTTGATATAAACCCTATTGAAAGCTTTATGTGTCTCCGTTTTCCTTATTCAGGTATTTACAATTTTACATGCCTCTTGAAAATTGATGTAGCAATTTTTCTTTTTCTTTCTGGTGTTGTAATCAAAGGTTACTGCGGAGGATGTATTTGTAGGTGAATATGTAAGGTTTTCATAGGTAGTTGCATGCTCGCTTCAGTTTTCATTTATACAGTCCTGGATCTAGTGTTGAACCTGCTAATGCGTAATAGTTCAATATCTCGTAATAGACAAGCATCATGCAGCTATTGATTTGTGCTGTAAAATGACGCTTTGCTCAGTTCATATTTTCATGCGTAAATTTTCGTGTGTAACTACTGTTTCGGTGCTATTTTGTTGCTTTGGTTATTTCTTTTTATTGGTCTAATTTTTATCTGTTTTTTTGCTGTTTTTTTAACCCATCCTATGAACCACCGCTGGACACTTCATTCAATTTGTTGTTATTTGCTTCACTTCCTGTCACACCTTATTTCTTATTCCAATCGGTCCATCTCTGCCTCCAGACACTCATTGGAACCGTATGTTGCATTTCTATCTAGTATTATACCTCATCGGTTAGGAATCACCCGTCTAGTTGCCTGTGTTCCTCATCTGATGTTGTGAACCTGCATAAAAGCATATTAGGCACTTCTTGTTTTCAATCTGTGGAGCTACAGAACAAATAGACAGTTGGTTTTCCCTTCTGATCATAAATTGACAACCGGATATGTGAGGGCAACTATGCTTTGTTTGGATAGAGTAGTAGATTGGAAGCTCTTTCAATGTCAAGGGCTTATACCCAGAAAACATTTACCGAGAGCAAGAAGATAGGAAAACATTGTCCTCGCAGAAGCATGAACACATTCAGAAGCATGTAAATCACATAATGAAGTGCAGCAGAGGCTCTCTAAGGTCGATATATGGAAAACAGCGAACATGAACGCATACACTGTTTTCTTTTCTCGCCACTTAGAGAAGACTACTAGAGTCTACTCTTGATTTCCACACAACAAATCCTAGGGTTCTTTGATAGAAACTCCAGAGAAAAGGAGAGGGGCTGCAGAAAGGAGGAGAGAGATTTTCTCAAAGAACCTTGGTTGTTCTATATTTTCAGAAAAGGAGAGACTAGTATTCAACTCATGACCCGTTTCAACTTGTCTGACCCATGACCCTGTTTCAATCCGTTCAAACCCGTTCATTTGCCACCTCTTAATTGATATGTATATTGTTCCTTAATATACAAATATTTATTGTTACTTATAAGTCTCATAACAATCGTATATCCTTAACCCATGTGAGTTGGGCTGGTCCAACCGACCCATCTAGTAACAGGTTGCATGGTCGTCTGGATTATGTCCATGAAAAATAGATGCTCCTTTGAACCCATCAATTTAACCAAGTGTTTTCATAGGAAAATTTTGTTATTGCTATATTTGGGATTCCAAGTTGCACAGGAAAGTTGAAACAGTACGAGTCGTTGATAAAAGAACTGGAAATGACCCAATTTCTCAAGTGAAAACAAAGGAAGAAGCAGGGAGGTATATTTAGGGAAAATGACAGTCAATGACGTATTTTGATAATTTATACCCGTCAGGAGCATTTTCAGCATTAACAAATGTTCTTAGCATGTTCTTGGCGGGTATTAATTATCAAAACACGTCCTGGGCCGTCATTTTCCAGTATATTTATTTGAGTCGACTCAAATCTAGACCGTTAAAAAAAATTGTGGACTCTTGTTAGTAAGCCCAATTCAGCAAATCCAGATCCAATCAAATATGGGAATTTTTGGTTTGGGGCTTTGTGAGTTTGGGCCTGAAATATGAAGACCCAAATGGCCTCGAATCAAAATTCAGCCCGCACATATTTGTGTAAGCCTTTTGTGACTGTGCAACCAATTATTTATTATATTTTCTAAACCAGGAAAAATGTATTGTTTACTCCGTACTAGGTTTCAGTACAGCATAGGCAGAGAGCATTTAACATCCTTTTTCCAACCCATTTTTTATGTCATTATTAGTATTACTGTTAATCCCAAAAGGGTCGGCCAAATGGCATGGAAAAACTAATAAATACTTGTCCTTTATGTATAAGATCATATATTCGAATTCTACGGAGGATCAGAGGCCAAAATATTTCAAACATTGAGGTCACTGAAGAATTTGCCCGGTCATTAATTTAAGGATTTCGGAATTAATTGAAGTACACGCAAGTTAGCCGGTTATAAAAAAGATTATTATAACTCTTAATCTTCTTTATGGTGACGGTGATTAGGTTGGACTAGCTAGGCACAATCAAAGAAAAGTGGTTTTGGGCCAAAGCATACTTTTTTACCAAACCAATACTCTCGAATTCCTATATAAATTGAGCTTCTTTTTTAGTACCTTTTTCTTTCCCCTTTTTTGGGTGATTTTTCATGGATGGTCACTGGTCCATCAATGAAGTGGTATCTCACTCATTAACCATCATTGGTTCATATAATGAATATAATAATTCTTTGCCTGCTCTGTGAAGGGGAATCAAACAGCCTAATCAAATAACAATGCAATGTGTGTCTCTTCCTCAATCATATCAAGGCAATAACTTTTCAGAGAGAAAAAGAGTACATTTTGAGTTCTTCTCATGCTGTCTGATAATTAAGTTGTCATGATTACATCCCGCCAAAGGGTAGGTCTAGTAGTGAGAATGTTTGAGACTTAAGAAATTGCTCCCTCGCAAAGTTTCATATTCGAAATCTCTCAAATGCTATTAATTCATTTGAGGTCAGTCCATGCAAGTTTTGCTTGAGCTTTGATTAGGACCCATGTAAATTAATCCCCTAAGATTAGAGATACGCGTAAGATAGCCCGAACACATGAGTTATAGAGTAAAAAAAAATGGATGTCATGATTACATGAAACAATGACAAACCCATGTGCATGATTGTGCAGAATGATGTTTTATTCTGTGTTAATGTTTGCATTATGGTAATTATGAAATGATGGTGTAATATTAAGCTTGAATATTTGCATGATTAGTTAAGGGTGCATGGGCAATTAGTTGGTAGGGAAGGTGTTGTCTCGCACTTTTCTTCGTGGTAACTGTAGTGGCCCGAATAATGTGGATCGGATTATAGGGCTCGGTTAAATCCGATCGCTCAGGGCATCACGTGTGGGGTCCCTCTAGTTCATCCAGCTCGGTCTTCAAACAATGACATTCAGACATGGCCGACTTGAATCCAGCAGAGCAACCCACGTGATCCATGGAAGAAGCCTCGTTCACGTGCATCTAACCACTTGGCCATGTACGTTATCGTGGCGTAGGCCAAGATAGTTACAACACGTAGTGAGTGTCATCATTACGGTCAGCTCAAGACATATGCTTTATAATTGCCTTATCTAGTGCATCATATATGACGTCACCCAGGACAGTTATCGAGCGTGCCGTCCATGTGTTTGCTTGGTGAGCAAGTCAAGGGAGTCCTATATAAGGAAAGCATAAAAACCCTAATGAGGCACATAATACTTTCCTTTTCTGGACTAACTTGATCGTCGGAAGGTCACTAGGGTGAACCAGGCTAGTGACTTGGTGCAGGTCACGTGGAAGAGAAAGAACGGAGCAAGCAAGATTGAACCGAAGAGCCAAAGCCAATCCCACTCATCATAACCAAACCCCACAGTAACAATTGCTTTGAGTGGCTGTTGCTAGGGCAGATAAGAAACAAAATCTCCCATGCATCAATTGGTAGTACTCTGTCTTCGCAACAACCTGAATTACTCAAAGGTTGACAAGTATGGATTTTTTGGCCACTTAAAAAGAAATCGATCGCACAAAAAGCATGTGCTTTTAACAAGTTGAAGCTGAGCCAGAACTTTTAGATAGTGGAGTTAAATATATGATTTGCCTTCTTCTTCTTTTTTGTGTGTGTGTGGAGAAACTCTTTATTTTTGGGACAAAATGAATGCTGAAAACCACACCAAACATGCTTCAGCTTGATTCACAAATTTCTATATAGGGAGAGAGAGGCTGAAATACTCTTTACTTGAAGAGTTTTTTTCAGCTCCATGGTGTCGTTTCGCCCCACTTTTTGGCACCTCTGTCTACTCTCGTCAACAAGGCAATTGGCCTTATACGACACAAGGCATGTTTGGTCAGATAATCGTAACCTAAGGAATGACAATCTCATGACTTCTACAGTCGCAAGTTCGATTCTTCTTGTAGCTAACGAGTATCGACTCATGGGATCACTAGTGTGAAACGATTGTAAGAGGGGCTTCCAAGGATTGGTCCGATGTGCGTGTAAGCTAGCCCGAGACACCCTGCATTCCTCAAAAAGAAGAAAGAATCTCACTTTCAATCCTGGCCTTAATGATGTAATGTATGAACTAAACTCATTTAATTAAGTGATATTAATCATGCGGTATGGGAATATTAATGATGTGAAAAAACACTCTTAATGATAGATAGACATGGTACTGGTAGGAGGAGTAGGGTGTTGTGTGTTCAATCATACATATGTTATGTTGTTGTCCGGTACTGATCATGTACTGGCCTGCATGCCCTTCACATGAAAATTGGTAAGCCAATTACTCTATGGGTTCACCAATAATGGCAAGAATGTATTACTCCTACATACCCTACACCTCTACCTAAGGGCAACCAACCACCTCACATTCAAAAAAGGAGCTAAAATGGAGAGATCTTTCATGATAAATAATGCAGAGGGCAGCCTCTCTGCGTGTTTGCGCCTATGGAAAAAAGCTGGTTAGTGGGGCCGGAGAATGAGGTATCTTATGAAGACCATAATGATGAAGAATTGAAGAGGGTGGGGTGGGGTGGGGTGGGGTGGGGGGTATACAGACAAAGATGATAAAATAGAGAGGGACTCTCTCTCTCTCTCTCTCTCTCTCTCTCTCTCTCTCTCTCTCTCTCTCTC